>CM034408.1:16820000-17420000 GCA_019925095.2 Dendrolimus kikuchii
GTGAGCTCTTCTAAAGCACCGCTTTTTGCTAGTAGTTATACCAGTAAGTGCAAAAGATGGCACAAAGTTCGTTATTTTGACAACTGTCACATTCTTAATACGAATCTGTGAAAATTGCTATTTCATCCTGGCAACCCTACACAGAGCCGACTTTAGGCGTCTACAGTTATTCGTTTCACCTTTTTGCGTCGCGCAGGTGTAGTTAGCATTTATGCAATTGTATTTTTATATCGAGCAAGTATTAATGCAATCCAACAGCGAAACTATCGGATATCATTATTTTTAATTATCAAGTTAAAGTATTATTTGCCACTTTTTTAACTGAGATATAAAAGAAGTTTATATATGTAGGAATATGTTTGGATAATGACGATAATCAATGTGGAAGTGATGTTTTGCTGATTAGTGTTAATTTGAAAATTGATTAATTCACATTAAAATTAATGAATAATTTAATTTCACGTTTCTATGTAATATATGCATATGCGCATATATTACATAGAAATCAATTTTTTTTTGAAGTGAAACTTCTTTAGAAATGTTGTGATTTGGAACTCAATGAAACAAAAAAGCGACACTAAAAAGAAATAAACACATAAATCTATAGAAATAAACCTGCGAGAGAATAAGATACGCGTTTTACATTATGCAGCACATATTAGAGAGTCAATAAGACCGATGATTAAACATAGGTCCAATTTGGACCGAAATAAAACTGATAATAATGTTTTTTAGAAAAAAAAATTAAAATGATACTTAAGAAGTCTAGTTTGAATTATAATATGTTGACGGATGTAGGTTTTTTTACGAGACTTTTTCAATCGCTTTGAAAAGATCTTGGTGGCGTTGATAAGCCTCATGTCCCCATCTTTCTAGTGTTTAAAACTGTTTCATTGTTCCAGTGGTCATGCACAAAGAAAAGGAAGACATCCACGGACACAGAAGAGAGCACTCCCCCTACGACCACGCAATGCCTGATGGAGAGATGTTTCTACAGGTAATATAGTATTATCTAACCAAGGGGAGAAAATTGCTGTATACCAATGAGGCTCATTTGTAGGGTTGCTCCTTTTTCTTGAAGAAAATATAGTGTTTGTGTGAGTTTTTGGCGGGAACTGTCAGGGGACGTTGTGCTGTGCAGTTTTATCTTTTAAAAATGTGTAAAATTACTCTAAAATGAACAATAGTTGTAGGATATTGATAGATTTTGAGTAGTAATTATGTGTTTTGTGACAAATGTGAACTGTATAGTCAAATGTGGCCTTTCGAGTTTTCACAAGAACTCCGTTGAATGGTGTGTATTGTAGCCTACAATACAACTGCGCCTGGCTTAAAGGCCTAGTTGCCAAGCTTTAAACATAAAAAAATATAGTGTTTGCGTTTTTACGCTGTAAAAATATAGTACTTTTGGGAAATTTAGGTGAAAGAAAGAGGACACATCTAGGTTTCATTATTTATTATATAGGTATATTTTATTTATTTCATTATTGCATTTTCCATGTGTATTTATTACTACTCTTTGCACAGATCTATTATTTTTAAAATATTCATAAATATCTGAACAAAAAGAGCGACAAATGAATTAATGATTTTATTTTACAATTTCTGGATGACTATCAGCTATTCACATTATAATAATAACACATTAGTGATAGTGAGCTGTGAACCAGTCACCACAGATAGAAATAAATTCAGATATCTAATCATAGATCTGAGAACAAAAAACAGAGAAAAGAAATAGTAATTCAAACATGAAAAATTTATCCAACATACTAAAAAAAACTGCTCATTACACGCTAAAATTCAAAATATAGATCATTGGGTTTATTCCTAAAACCAGACACTGAGGTACCCGTTGTATCCAAATCATAGCTGCGAATTAACCTATTATAGGTAGTACACGATCGGTACAGAAAACTATTTTGGCGATAGCTCATGTCAACCGATTTTAAAGCAAAATATGGGCTATGACGGAAATAGTATCGAGGCGTATATATTATCCACTAGCTGACCCGGCAAACTTCGAACCGCCTCAGAATCAATAAATAAAAAAGCTGAATGATAATTGCAGAATGTTTCAACTTTAGTAAAAAATGTGGTCAAAGCTTAACCGGAACGAACATCAAGCGTTTGACATTCAAAACTAAAAAATGAAAAAAAAACTTCACTTTTAAATTTAATTTGATTTCTGAACGACTTTTAAATTTGATTGATTTCTAAACGACGGGATAAACATCAAATGTTTGACAGGTAGGAATAGTTTCTAAGGGAAAGCGAAATTGTTGTTTTTACTATATTCCGAGCATTTTTTTCATATTTACTCACCTTTTAAACCTTCCCTGGACTTCCACAAATAATTCAAACCAAAATTAGCCAAATTAATCCAGCCGTTCTCGAGTTTTAGCGAGACTAACGAACAGCAATCATACATATATATGTGTATATATATATATATATATATATATATTGTTAAGAGATTCAGGACAATCGAATTTCTATGAGTTTACAATACGAGCTAGGAAGGTGATGAATATATGGTACATTTCGTACTATATATTTTTTTTTATTATAATCTATCTATAATATTATAAAATTCTAAACATGCCGTGTCTGTACTCTTAAGCTATTTAGAAAAAAACCACTGAAACAGACTATATAAACGATAGAGAACACGATACAATTTTTTTCGATTTCTTGTTTGTTTGTTCGGGTTTCACGTAAAAACTACTGGGCCAATTTCGATGCGATTTTCTCTGATCGACAGAAAATTCTTAGACTTAAAATCTTTGCTACTTTTTACCCCGGGAATCCCGTGGGTATTTTTTGGGAGCGGTTTGTAATTGTTCGGGTGCATAAAAATTAGCTCATCCCGACACAGCATTCACTAAAACGGTAGGTTACATTCTTTTTTAAATGCTGTGGGACTTTGTGTCCCGAGAATCCCGCGGTAATTTCAAGTCAAGCGTGGACAAAATCGCGGGCATATCCTAGTATATAGTACAATTGGCTCAAATATAGTAGGTACGATAATAACACCGTACTATATATTATAGAAAAGTCATATATAGTAAGGTTTTTCTATTGATGGAGTACAGCAGTCGCTATCACTGTTCACCTGATGGAAAGTGATTACCATTTCTTATGAACACAACACCTAAGGTTGCTACTAACGTAAAGTTGGCCTCTAAGGTGGTACTTGGACACTAATGCTGAAACACCACTCAGCTTTGAAACAACTTATTAGATTTTTTTTACAAAAAGATAATAGCGGTAGAATAAAAAAATATAAAATATTTCCATTTTTTTGATATGAAAAAGATCGATTAGGTTTTGAGTATATTTAAACAGACATGAAATCAAAGCAACCACACAAAAGTGGCTTATGCAACTTGATTACCAAAAAACTGAAAACTTATTGTATAATATCAAATAAATTAACCTTATTATATATGAGAATATTGTGATCCATCATTTGCACACACAAACACACACACACACACTCACTCACACACACGCACGCACACACACACGCCCATATATATATATTTATATAAATATGTACTAATTGAGAACGTCCCCCATTTTTACAAGCTTTTATTTAACTTGCAATGGATGTACCTATGTATGTATGCAAGTAATGTATGTAAATTCGGGTGGAATCTTGCAAGTTAAATTTGACGCACACACCCATCCAAACAAACGAGTTAATCTATTTTTAAAATTTAATTTTAGTGATATAAAATGTTTAGTCAGTCACACACCGTACTTGGTGTCCCGCGATACAGGCTAGTACTAGTGCGGAACCTATGTAAGCAATATTTCTGCAAAATCTTTTGACAATAAATTTATTTCATTTCATTTCATATGGGTTAAATCAAATAAATGCTTTTTGGGGTTCTGTAGTTAAATTAAAATTACCACAAACGGTTGATTTTCATCACTTCATCACTAATTACTTCATACTTCAACTCCTCCTTCATACTTTATGACTCGCCACGCACTTAATTTTTTTTTTTAAAGACAGATACACTTTCGTACATTTTTGGGCCCAGATTGTAAAGAGATGAGAGTGATTTTAAAATTTCTTTTTATTATGTTCATAGATTTTATATTTGTGGTTTAGTTATTTTGAATGAATTAATCGTGCGGTGTGTTTATATTGTTAGTTGACGAAATTCATTGAAATAAATTCATTATGGTAATCGATAACTTATGGCAGGTGGTGGTCTTAAAGTATGCCTTCATAACAACCTTGAGTTGTGTTCCGGCGTTAGTGGCCAGGTTCCAGTCTCCCTTTAGAGAGAGGAGGCACATTGGTAGCGCCTTTGGTGTCACAAATGCTCATAGGCGACGATAACCGCTTTCCATCAGGTCGGTCGTCTGCCTGTCTTTTGAATTCATTTCTCGTCTTCCATATAGAATTTGGAGCTGATGTTTTTTATTTTGGAATAGAAACATATAAACACTTTTTAAGCCATATCTCAATTCATTACAGTTCTTTAGCCCAACAGTTCCCTTCTTTTGCATTATTTTAAGTATTTCACTATAAACCATAGTTACTACCACCATGAAAGAAGGACACTATCTTCCATGCTTCCACTAACGTGAATATAAAAACTGTTCCAGGCACTCAACGGATTCTTGATGATCCTCACGTGCGAAGGCGAAGTATTCTTTGCGACACACAGCATCGAAAGTTACTTAGGCTTCCATCAGGTATGTAGTCTTGGTCTATACTAATATATCTATTGTAGTGGAACACTTACAAGCCAATAGATGGCGCTGTGCAATAAATGAGGTCGCAAACGATTCCCCACACGTACAAATAATATATACAAATTTCCAACAATAATAAATTGGGCCTAGGCGTAGAGTTGGGTAGGATATAATGATTAAAGTGAGTTTATAAGAGTAACATGACATTTTGTACTTAACCAGTACAATGTACCACTTCAAATGAGCCGAGGAGATTTGTATGGTTTGTACCGAGGCAGTACATTTGAAACGTCATTCCGTCATTTGTCCCGTACAAAGTTTCTAGTAGTTCTAGGAAATGTTCGTTAAGAATCGGATGTGATCGGCCTCGGTCACTTCATTTTACTAGCAGTCGTACATGTCATGTTGTCCCTCTTTGTCTTGTGAATATCCGTAGAGGCGTTATTGTACTGTTGTCCTCGTTCCGTCCTTCCTCTTACATTTGACGCGTGAGTAGTAGCGGAACAAAACTTTTGAAGTAGTACAAGTTTAAATTTCGAACTGTATCAGTACAAATCTATTTTGTACGGGACAAATGTACTGCCTTACACGTGTACTACTAATCACCACCTAGACCTGCGAGGAAAAACAATAGCCTCGCTGGAAGATCTTCCTTTGAGACGGAGGAGCATTCCATCTCGCTCCTCCAACCATTAGGTTCATCCCTAAACTATCACCATACATATGAATTTTTCAATAAATCTAAATCCGCAACTATGAGATATAGCGAAAATATTTAAAAGAGTCCCGAGACCGATTTGCAAGAAAATTAAAGCCGTTAGATTTTTGAAAAACCAGTTACCCTATTCTGTAATCGAATCAGCTATTTTTGAAAAAAATTCACAATTTAAGTGTATTATACCAAACCATATTTGTAGTTTGTAAGGACCAATTTCTGTAAAAGAATGTAAAGTGTGAAAATTCTTCAAATATTTTTCTTTATCTATACTAATATTACAAAGAGGAAAGATTTGTTTGTTTGCATTGAATAGGCTCCGAAACTACTGAACCGATTTGAAAAAATCTGTCACTGTTCACAAGCTACACTATCCCTGGGTGACACAAGCTATATTATATTTAAAAAATAAGTTATTTTAAGATACCCGTGCGAAGCCGGGGCGGACTGCTAGTATCTTATAATTTGAAAAATTCACTCTGTATGTGTTTATAATTTGGGATTACTGTTCTTTTATTATCACTCATTGTCTTACAGATAAAACAGTTTATGAAGTTATTATATAGTATTTACTGCTCCATAAAATTAAATTAACATTGAGAAAATGTATGAATTAATATACAATAACTAAATTCACAAAAACACAGACGTAGTGACGTAGCATTTCCAAAATACATAAATAAATAGATGAATCTTTAATGTACATACAACATAGACACATAAAAGCAAGACAGAGATAGATAGAAACTACAAAGGCCGTCTTATTCCTAAAAATGGTCTCTTCCAGGCAACCGTAGTCAGCTATAATTGGTAGATTTCAAATGTTAATTGGAGTGCTCTTTATATAAATTAAACCTATATTTAATTCATATAAAATAATAATCCATACCTTTTTATTGCCTGAAGCAGGCAAACAGGCAGACGGTCCACCTGATGGAAAGTGGTTACCGTCACCTATGGACGCTTGAAACACCAGGGGTGTCGCCAACGCGTTGCCAACCTCTAAGAAATTTTATAACGCTCTTTTTAAAGAACCCCATGTCGCAGCGCAAAGGGAGACCCGCGGCGGGAAGTTGCCTCCAGGTCATTGTTGTACGCGGAATAAATGTTCTAAAGAACTGTTGCGTAGTTAAGCGCGGGAGCTCAAGGAAATGGGGGTGAATATCTCGTCGCTGGCGAGCGGACCTACTATAGATAGATATTTATTGCTCACCCAATATACAATTTCAATGTTATACTACAAGATCGATGGGTACAAATTTAAAGGTAGACAAAAAAAAATATGGTAGGATTGTGTGAAGGATGATATGATGATATGCGGTGTGACAGAAGAGGTATGTCAGAATAGAAGAGTGTGGAAGAAAAAGACATATTGTGCCGACCCCAAGTAATTGGGATATGGTGAAAGAAAAGGGAGAAATATACAATTTCAAAAATGTACAATTATAATATTGTCATGGTAGAAACAATAGGCGGCCTTATCGCTTCAAGCAATCTCTTCCAGGCAACCTAAGTTAAGGAATAGTTTAACCTAATCTGGCGATGTAGGTGGTGCAGATTATTAGGTATATCATAAACAAACATACTTAAACTACATATTTTATAAATTAAATACACGTACTTAAATTACGTGAGGTGTGTAAGAATAAGCTTGAATGACGCTCTGTTATTCGTGTCTACCCCGCAAGGGAACTGGAGTGAAGTTATATATGTATGTATGTATGTATGTATGTACTTAAATTACTTCATAAATTAAATACATACAAATTTACTATAGACTATGTTAAATAGTCTATAGTATAAGAAGTAGGCATAATTATTTAAGAAAAAGTAGTGTTTACGGAGTGATTTCTTAAATGTAGGCGATGTTTTGACCTCTCTGACAGTAAGAGGCAGGGAATGCCAAAGTTTGACAGCCTGCACTGTTAAAGAG
Organism: Dendrolimus kikuchii; assembly: GCA_019925095.2. Taxonomy (NCBI): domain Eukaryota; kingdom Metazoa; phylum Arthropoda; class Insecta; order Lepidoptera; family Lasiocampidae; genus Dendrolimus; species Dendrolimus kikuchii. Next base: position 16,827,365 of record CM034408.1, read on the forward strand.
TTATCATAAAAGGATAAAGTATGTGCAGGTGTGGTGAGTGGTCTACTATAATACATACATATTAATACATTATATACTTAGTTACTTATTAAAAAATTCTTACCACTCGTAAAGGTATATAGGTCAAATTAACGACAAAAACGCATTTAATCCCCAAAACTGAAATCATGATAAGACCAACCGAATTTTTCTCACTCATAACAGCCTTCGCAAACAATACTTTGGAAATAATAACCATAATTAATTACATTATAAACAATAAACTTACCCTATTATGCATAACAGAAAGGCACATTAAATTTATTAATCGCCCAAACGTACCTTGATAAGACTTGAAACAGACGAAAATTTTACTACAAAAAAATATTGTATTAACACATAAAAATATTAATTAATATGGCGATAACTGTTGAAAAATGTACATTAATACACTGCTACGCGATAACTGCTTTCCTTTTTAGGGTTCTTTAACCGTTTTGGTGGAAACCTTTATAGGGTTATATAAAACCCTCAATACATACATAGATAACTTCACGCCAGTTCCCTTGCGGGGTAGGCACGAACGACAGAGCGCCATTTAGGCTTATTCTTACACACCTCACTTGCTTCTTTGACATTCATAACTCTTGTCATGCACGCTCGTCTGTTCTTAAGGCTCCTGACATCACCTTCTGCTAGTACACGATCAATTTGATCATGGAAGGTGTGTCGTGGCCTTCCACGACTTCTGCATCCATAGACTTTTGCATTGTATACCTGTTTAGTCATTCTTTCATCATGCATTCTTTCCACATGCCCAAACCCATAAAACCCTTAATAGAGGTATATAAGAGTATACCCTGTATATGAGTTTGTTAAGATAATTTAAATGTATTTGTTAGGGTTTTTTATTGATGTGTATTGGTTTTATTTTAATTTCAATATGAGAGAGAAAGAGAGAGAGAGAGATAACACTTTATTGCATACCAAAATATACAATTACAAAAACAGACCATATTTACAATATTTGCTTGGCAATTTTATCCGTGCAGAAACGGAGAAAGAATACAATTTCCTGCGGCCGGGCGGCCTGTCGTAAGAGGCGACAAAACCACCCACAGCCAGGCGGTAGGGCATTTGCCCAACTGGATGACTACCGCCCCTGGTCTAAAGTATGCCGTAACAACCTTGAGTTGTGTTCCGACATCAGTGACCAGGTTCTAGTCTCCCTTAAGAGAGCAGCAGCGCATTTGTAGCACCCTTGCTTGTTGCAAATGTCCATAGGCGATGGTTACCGCTTTCCATCAAGTGGGCCGTCTGCCTGTCTGCTAAACTCCTGCAATAAAAAATTACAAAAAATGGCAATACAATAGGCGGCCTTATCGCTCAAAGCGATCTCTTCCAGGCAACCTAAATCGAAGAAATTTGAATCAGGCGATGTAGGTGGTGCAGGAAAAAGGAAATGGCTACATAAATACTTAAACTAATTTAAAAAATAGATATATAAATACATACATATATAAATAGTCATATATGTAATTTATTTTAAGACCGTTTTAATTAGGTTAGCATATTTGTAATTTTTGAGTAATCCATTATAATCTCTGTTATGGAATAAAATTTCATGGTATGATTTCTTGCTATATATATGTACGCTCTATGGGTAATAAGCATGTGGACTTGTTTCTTTTTATTGCTGAAGCACAGCAGACAGGCTGACGGCCCAACTGTGATGGACAGTAGTTACTGTCACCTATAGACATTAGCAATACAAACAAACACAATTCGGTTATAATGGCGGCATACTCTAGACCAGGGATGGTAGCCATCCAGGCGGGCAAATGCCCTACCTGGCTGTGGGTTGTTTTGTCGTCTATTACGAGATGCCGCCCGGCCGCGGGAAATTGTATTCTTTGTCCAGTTTCTCTCGAGTTTTAGCACATTTTCAGTAACATCGTAAGTTAGACTGCTTAGTCATGCCTGAATCAATTTTTAGCCTCTTTGCAAGACTTGTTTTTGATGTCACAGAATTTAACCACCACGTTATAGACTTGTATACTAACTTAGAGTCCAGTATGGTGGGCAAATGAGTTTATGAGTAGCTTTTTTTTTTAAGGCGGGGGAAATCCTATTTACGCATAATACTGGGTCCTTTGCAAGGGATTAGACCAAAGTTGATCATGGAGGCTTTACCTTTTGATAAGGGGCAATCCAAACAGTAATCAACCAGCTTGTGTGGAGACTCAGAGAAGTTGCACGGGCAACAACCACTACCCACTAAAACCACCCTCCTCCCATGTGCCCCGCGCTTTTTATGTAGGAAAGGCTGAGACTTAGAACCTAGTTACGCCCAGTCCGATCCAGCGCAGAAAGTGCCTGAATGTGCCCCGGGAATCAGAACACATCCACTTCGTCAGCGGGGGTGAGTTTATGAGTAGCTACGCGAACTGACGACAACAATGGACATTTAAAACCTCTTCGGAACCCTTCACAGTTTGTGTACTGCCAAGCACTTGTCCTATTTGTTATCGTAAGACTTAAAAGTTAAAGGGGGAATTATAAAAATTCAATTCTCACGCACCTAATTAACTTTCAAGGAAAACGCGTTACAAGTTTTCTTTACATGCAATTATGTTTCAGTCTATTAAATCCCTTTGCCTTGGTAGGGTCTGCTCCCTCTTTCAGCTTTATAAGATGCTTTTTCAAGTGGGAAAGATAGGCTAATCCAGGGCTGTCTTTAGCCGGATTGCGAAAAGTACTTGGCAATCGGGCGCAAAGCCTTAGGGGGGCGCAAGCTGAGCGCCTTTTACCTACTCATAGGTGCCGTCCGTAATCTGCTAGTTTTTAATTAATATAATAAGTTATTCGTAAGACACATACACCTCAACACAAAAATCAATAAATTAATGTCACACACAAGAACCAAATTAACTAATAAGCGTGTTAAATTTAAAAAATTAAATCTAGAAATTAAGTTGTAAAAAAGGGTACGGAACTCGAGTCCGTAGAGTTGTTAATAATAATAATAAAAAAATCTGCTAGTTTTGAACATTAAGAAAGAAAGAAAGAAAAACTTTATTTGAAGAAATTGCGACGCAATTACATTCCTTATACATTTCTATACACAAAGCATATTTTGAGAATTTGTACGCCGCATTTTCAGCAAACAAGGTTTGCACTCAGCATATTGCTGTGTCGGAATAACATCCGACAGATTACTTAACGTTACACTCAATTTTTTTTTTTTTTTGTCTGTCAGTTTGTTGCGGCTAATCGCTGAAACGTCTGGACTGATTTTGACGGGATTTTCACTGGCAGATAGCTGATGTTATAAAGAGTAACGTAGGCCATGGAAGAACAATACTACTTGCCTACTTTTATTTTAGAAAAAAATATTGATAGGCTTTACGCGCACGCCGCTGCCGTTTTTGCACCGGGAGGCAAATTAAATTAATTTTTATCGTTTTAAGAGTATAATATACATAGCCTGCATTTTAAACATAAGCTAAACTAAATTACAAATAAAAACTACGATAAAAACTAAAAATAATAACATAAATAAAACTAATTATAAATTAATATCAACTAAAAATAAACTACAATATAAATATAGCTAGACTTACAAAATAACAAACTATAAGTAAAAAATAGACTCCAGGTCGCTGTCGGCGGGGAGAGTGCTCAAAATGCTGGCGGCATATCCAAGTTGGATGGCAACGCTGACGCGTTGCCCTAGGTGCAAGCCAGGCTTTTGGTCACGCGAGACCTCAATAAGACGCGTTGAGAGGTCTCGATAGAGGTGATGAGCTCCAGGCCCCCAGTCAAGCAAATACCCTATCACCTGGCCGTGGGTTGTTTTGTCGCCTCTTATGACAGGCCGCCTAGCCGCAGGAAATTGTATTCTTTCTCCGTTCCTGCACGGATGAGATAGCGCCATCTAGTCTTATAAGATTAAGAAGCTTTTCAATATTGCTTTTTTAATGGTTGATTGTAAATAATTCCGTTACTTCTTGCTGTATGGATAGGTGCAACGGGGATGACTGGAAATTCGTATTAGAAAGGAGACGGATACAATTTTATACATTCTTGGACCCAGATTGTCAAAAAAATGAGTGATTTTAAGATTTAGTTTTATTGTGGATATTTTTTTTATAACTGTAGTGGGTTTAGTTATTTAAAATAAATTAATCGTGTGGGCTAAGTGTTTTCTTCATATTAATAATTGTTGAAATTCATTCACATAATCGATTATGGTACTCGATAAATTATATTATTTATGATCTTAGTTTCAAGATTTCGGTCTTCCAGGTAGAATTTAGTGTTGATACTTTCCATTTTTTATCCGTGTAGGAACGGGGAAAGAATACAATTTCCTGCGGCCGGGCGGCCTGTTGTAAGAGGCGACGAAACAACCCACAGCCAGGTGGTAGGGCATTTGCCCGACTGGATGGCTACTACCCCTGGTCTATGTATGTATGTAGCCATAACAACCTTGAGTTGTGTTCCGGCATTAGTGACCAGACTCCAGGCAGCGCATTTGTAGCACCTTTGTTGCTGCAAATATCCATAGGCGCTGGTAACCATTCTCCATCAAGTAGGCCGTCTGCATGTCTGCTAAACTCCTGCAATAAAAAAAATTAAGCTAGTTAAAGGCTTCGACTACTCAACCACAGAGGCGGTCAACCTATGCGCACTGTATTTATACATACATACGAATGGAGCTAATATAATAATGAACTCGAGGAATGAATTATAGCTGTCAGTTGAAAAGGTAAAAACCCCATTTTGGCTCCTCGCATAAAACTTTCAGTTCGACCGTCGGTACCGCACGAATAAATTTAATTCAACCCCCGCTTAGGGTTTTGTTTATGCTTAATGCCAATGAGTAATACGGTTACCTGAGCGACTGAGGGGCAAAGAATATATGCCGCAGATAGGTTAGATTTAATAATCGGCAGACAAGCACACACATTGTATTTATTTATTTATTTAATTTATTTGGGAAACATACAATAATTATAATTCTTACAATATAAAACACATAAATTAATACACATATAAACTAAGTTTCCAATAAAAAATAAGTAAAGAATAGAATAGAATATTCTTTATTGCACACAAGGAAATAATATACATGAGTTAACAATCATTCAACTAGTACAATTGGCGCTGTTATCGCTAAAAGCGAGTTCTTCCAGAACCTTCAACCAACCTTCTGGAGATAATTTCCCATTTTTAATAATGGCTCGGTATTCAGTGCGCATAGTTTAAAATATATACAAACATATATATATATATATATATATATATATATATATATATATATATATATATATATATATATATATATATATATATAATAATAGTAAATAAAAATAGACATACATATTTATATACAGATATATGTACATAAGAGTTACATACACATACATAAATTACTGTTTACAAATGTAAATAGTGACCTTAGAGGAGTTTATTAAAAGATATAAGTGACTACACTTCTGATCCTCATTGTTAATGCATTCCACAACCTTACAGCCTGCACAGTAAAAGATTTCTCACAAAATTGCGTAGAATAAATTGGCGTAATTGGTCGCAGAGTTGCTGATGACCTTAAGAGTACTACCTTGCACTACTCTTTTGAAAGAACTCAAAGCGTTCCTTCAAATAGGAGGGCGTTTTTGAGCTAAAGAGTATATTATACAAAAGGGATAAAATTAGATTGATAAGAGAGATAAGAGGGATTGTATATTCGACGGGTAATATACAACAAACCACTTTGGAGCCGATCTCAGACACTCAGACCATGTAAATCAGGGAAAGTTCATTTACGAAATTTACTATGCCAGGAATCGAACTCAGAAACTCTGTTCCAGTGAGCTTGGCTGGAAAAGACAGCCCACTCAACCATAGACGCCGATTGTATTGCATCTTTTTATAATACGGAACGAGCATACCTTAATTATTCTACGTTTGCCTATGGCAAAACAACATTAAGAATGACAATGGTCTAGTACAACAAGTGTTAAGCTAAGAGAATGAACTGGAATTTAAACTGGTTATTTAAATATTTAAGGAGAAATCTACTCCACCTTTAATTACCACTTAATCATGATGACTGAATATCTATATTTAATAGCAAAAAAACATCAGATGTGTGAGCTTAAGTAAACAGAGCATAAGTATGTTTGTACATGAAGGAAAAGAATAAGCGACATTTAAATTTGGAAGCACCTGATACTGCATAAATACTTAATAAAATAAAATTCAATCAAAACGATTTCGTCAGAATTCCTCTGTGCAAGTAATTACTCTATGGTTCATAACTTAGCTACTGTCGGGGGTACGCCCCGATTAAAGCAAATCGATTTGGTAATGATTAAATCGGAGCGGTGCGCACTGATCCGTGGACACGTGCCTTACAATGCCAATTAGGTGCCAAATAAATATTAGCTACAGCAGACAGAAGCATTGTAGTAGTAGCACAAGGATTACACGAGTATCTTTCAATAGTTGAAAAAGAAGCTAGGATTATAGAGCAAGAAAATAAAGCACTACCATGCAATATAAGCGCTGGTGTGTCCATAGATAATACGTAAAAGCCAAATTTTGCTTAGAGAAATTCTGATCCCATGCAATTTAAAATGTTAAACAATTGAAAATAATATTATAAAATCCTGTACAACGTAACTTATGAAAGAAAATTCAACTAAGAATATATGACAATCATCCAGCAAACAAGGTATTCCGAAAAAGTCATCCCACATGACTTGATGACGTAATGTAAAGGAGATTTATATGTATTACAATTTTCATGTATAGAAATCTGATTACACTTACGTATGTATCTCCCGCGTCTGCAGCAGCTTTCATATTTGTGAGATAGTAGGGTGACGAAGCGTCTATCTTGACATGACTAAGTTTAAGGAGACCGGTTTCTTATGTGTGAAACAAATGTACATTGCCATAATTACCAGGTTTCAATAGAAAGAGTAGGCCTAAAAATGCTGGCTTCTCATTGTGAATCTTGATATGTCTCGCAATAAGAGATGCCGAAGACAGCAAGAAGCGCATAGAATAAAATTAAAATACGGACGACGCTTCAAACACAACGGCAACACTACGATGATAATAATAATATATAATAATCAGCATACAAACATAGATATTATATATCCCCAAATTACGCTTGTGTTAAGAGTAATGTATAACGGTCTACTCTGAGTTCAATCCTAGACACCCAGACATAACGCAGAAAATTCGTTTCCAAAATTTACCAAGCCAGCAATCGAATCCGGAGCCTTTGCGTTGCAGTGAGGTAGTCCAGCAAAGGCTTCGTCCGCTCAACTACAGAGGCCGCCTCATTATTATTAGGATGATAATAATAATGAGATTAGATCATGTAGCCTTCAGTGAATACTGATTTTGTTAAGCTGATTGATGTTGATACAAGGAATATTACAGACAAAGTTGTTTATGACGTTTTCTTTATATGGCACATAAATCCATAAGTTCCCCATATCATAGCCACAACAGATGAACACCCACGAGTTGTACAAAATAACAATAGCGGAGTGAGTCGTTACTCACCAGGTGGCCAGGTGGCGGGTATCGATCCACGTCACGGCTAATGACGACTACGAGGGGATCCTGGTATTAAAGTTAAATAAGCATTTTTAATGAACTATGTTGTGGTAAAGGAAGGACTTTTGTAACATTAAATAATTATACCGAAATTTTTAGCTGCTTTACTTAATTTACACTAATCCAAATCTGAAATCTAAATTGTACGGACGGTAGAAACAACTAAATTATGTGTATACATCGATATAAAACACAGAAACTGGCCAAGTGCATGTTGGGTTACATACGAAGAAAAATCCAATAGTGTTACAGTAGTAGTAGCATTAGATATTTTTTACCATTTGACTACGGAATCCTATATTTGCATGTACTCGAAAATATCCCGAACAATCTCATCGCCTATTAATTCGAATAAAAAAACTTTGAAGTTTCATTAGGATTTTTAAAGCCTACATAATACATACATACATACATACATACATAACTTCACGCCAGTTCCCTTGCGGGGTAGGCACGAACAACAGAGCGCCATTTAGGCCCATTCTTACACACCTCACTTGCTTCTTTGACATTCATAACTCTTGTCATGCACACTCGTCTGTTCTTAAGGCTCCTGACATCACCCTCCGCTAGTACACGATCAATTTGATCATGGAAGGTGTGTCGTGGCCTTCCACGACTTCTGCATCCATCCACTTTTGCATTGTATATCTGTTTAGTCATTCTTTCATCATGCATTCTTTCCACATGCCCGAACCACCGGAGCCTACATAATGATACCCTAAATGACTATATATGTAACTGGATATTTTTGATAATAGACCTGTGGTATCTAATTCTGAAAGATTTATGAGTACGCGCATTTTAGTCATTTCTTTTACTAATCAATCGCAAGTCTTAACTTTTTTTATGACTTACAACTGTCTGTTAATAATGATCTCGGAGCAAAAAGAAACAACAAAAACAAAAGACGCATTTAAACCTTTCAACTTTGACAAGAAAATTTACGAGCACAATAAAGTGAATGACAGTAATAAAAAATACGTAAAATCTTGTCATTAATCAAAAATTTACAGGCAACCAAACAAAAGCTCAACAAAATAAGTAACCAGGCAACGTTGCCCCCGAAAATGGAAAACTAAAGCAATTACACAACAAATCATCTTTTGACGTTTAATGCCATCGCAATATGTTCGGACCCACGGCCTACCTTGCGATACCCCTTGTTTTTTAGATAAGGGGAAATTCAATTGTAACTATGTGATTCCTATCTAACCAGTTACCCAAATTTTTTTTTATTGCGAACCTGGCAAACAATCAGGCGGCCCACCTGATGGAAAGTGGGTACCGTCGCCTATAGATGTTATGTTTACAACACCAGGGGTAAAGTCGATGCATTGCCAATCTTCAGGATGGAATAGAGAGATCAAACAGGATGAATTGGATCTACGGGCTTTATTGAAAACAGTTTATATTCTTATTTATAAATTTCGTAATAGAAATTTAAATAGAATAGCTTCTATTTTATATTAAACTAGTTAACACCGGCCGTGCTTTGCTGTGGTTCAGTCTTATATATTATTTTTTTGGGAAATGAATCCATCGACTTCTTATCAAGATTTGCGGAAGTAAACATACGGAAGCTATATTTTTATACAAAGAATAAAAAAGAAAACAAATTTTAAGTCATTCCATCAACTACTTTTCGAGATTCGCAGAAGTAAGCATACGGAAAATGATTTTTTGTATTTATAGAGTTAAAACATACTATTCTTGCTGATTACATATTTGTAACTTGTGTAGCTTGAGAATTTATAATGTATTTGTCTGCTAAAATGTGCCTTTCAATTATCATAATAACTTTATTTTTGACATTAAATCAGGTAGGAGTGTAATTATGTACTCGAGTTTAATTAGTCTGAATTTAAAAATTACTAAATTTTGATTCTGGATAATTCATAAACCATTCAAAGACGTATTTAGTGACTCATTATTTTTATCTATTTATTGTTTTAATATACTTCATCAAAGTAACGTTGCAAGACCCCAGACAATACTGCAACCCCTAACACGTATTTTTTTTTATAAAAGGGGTTCTATGAGCAAACCTTGAGGGACCCCTCTGGTTATCAATTAGTTCTGTACTCACGTCAATGCGTTCTACGCATTTTTCACACTGTTTACACGGTCTTTCACTACGTTATAAAGCATAATTCCGGAAATATTGTAATATAGACTTTATTACGATTGGCTTAAGGTAGTCAAATGCTCGATTTAGTTCCAAAAATTAAAATGTCCATCTTCGTTACAGATAATTGTATGATGATCGAGCCATAATCGATTTTAGGGTACCGTGATATATTGATTTACGATTTGATTGTGACTTGCTTTTTTTAATCTGTTTGGGTACAAATTATCTTGTTATCTCAGTTTGAATATTAGTTTAATAAGCTCATTTTATTTATGAAGTATTATTTAACATAAACAGCCCATATATTAGATATTGGGATTCGGGATGAATCTGTTACAGTTTTAATATGGAACTTTCAAAATATATTATACATATTTACGTATACTATACGTATTATTAAACTTGTTTCCCTTAGGGGTAAATCGAATTGTCTTAGCTACTTTCATTAACCTGAAAGATCAAGGTAAATACATTGCGACTAGCAACAATCAAACTTACATTCCTACTACTATCTACATTATTATTATTTCATCATTTAAATGGCCATATTTGTGAACATTGTATCTTCAATTGTGTTTGTTATTATCTATCATTTAAAGATTAAGAAAAATGTAATAATTTTCATTTATTTTTTTCTTTTTCAGTCAGACATAGTCCACCAATCAGTTTACGAACTAGTTCATTCAGAAGATCGGGAGGAACTCCAGAGGCAGCTACTTTGGAATTCTTTCTTACCTCCAGAAGCCAGCAGTCTTACCTTGCAAGATGTTTTACGACCGGAGAGGGCACATTTATTAGAAAGAAGTTTCACTGTTAGATTTAGGTGTTTATTGGATAATACTTCGGGTTTTCTGGTAAGTGAGTCTCATTAACTAGTTTTTATGTTCCTTAGAGATTGTGATTGACTGTAGTTTTTTCATGAAGGAGGTCCCTAAGACTTAATAATAACAATCGCCCATTAACAAAAATCAACCCCGATAGTCTTAATATTATTCTTTTTAAAATAATGAATGTCATTATGTTAGAGAAGAATCAATATAAATTTTATCTATGAGAAGAATGACCTCTAGCATAGATAGACATAGACATAGACAACACTTTATTGTTCATCAAAACAAAAATTATAAAATGCACATCAATACAATAGTTACTTGATAAAAATAGATAATACTATATATATAATAACCTCTAATCTGTGACTCTGTGAATCTTTTTTGGGTTACGTTTTACTAGATTAATATTCCTAATGTAAAATTTGAGTATTAACGATTAAAAGCTATTAAAATAGCATTATAACCTTAAAACCTTCCATTATCTTTCATAATCTTTTATAATTTTCTATTTTCAGAGGCTAGATATCCGGGGTCGGATAAAAGTTCTCCACGGACAGAATAAGAAAACCGAAGAGCCGCCTTTAGCTTTATTCGCAATATGTGCCCCGTTCGGGCCGCCAAGTCTTCTAGAAATACCTCAAAAAGAAGTAATGTTCAAGAGTAAACACAAGCTCGACCTATCTCTAGTTTCAATGGACCAAAGGTAAGTAACGGTGTAAATTGTATGTATCCATTCAATTGAACTTATAACTGATTTTTTTTGCCCGTCCATCCTTGATTTTCTTCGGGGTCTAGAGTCTTTATTTGAATCGTTTGCAAAATACGTTATTTCTGTCTTTCTTATTTACATTTCTAGAATACTTACAGCTTCCAACGCTTGATTGGATCTTATATTTGTTGTTTATGTCTACTCTTATCCGAGTTATCGGAGTTATCCGTGCAGGAACGGAGAAAGAATACAATTTCCTGCGGCCTGGCGGCCTGTCGTAAGAGGCGACTAAACAACCCACAGCCAGGTGGTAGGGTATTTGCTCGACTGGATGGCGACCACCCCTGGTCTAGAGCATGCCGCCATAACAACCTAGTGTTGTGTTCCGGCATTAGTGACCAGGTTCCAGTCTCCTTTAAGAGAGCAGCAGCGCATTTGTAGCACCTTTGGTGTTGCAAATGTCCATAGGCGATGGTAACCGCTTTCCATCAAGTGGGCCGTCTGCCTGTCTGCTGAACTCCTGCAATAAAAAAAAATAAAAAAAACTTATGGCGTTCGTAAATTCAATTACGTTTTTAAATTTACCTTACATTTATGTATGAATGTGTATTTGTTTACTTGTGTTCAGTGTGTTTGCAAGTAATAATGTTAACCATAAACGTCCGATTTGCCACGTTTATGCAAAACAATCTCCTTGAGCAAGTTTTCTTAAGTTTTTATCCTCTATTAACACGTGACCACCATTGATCTATGAAATAAAACGTGTTGCATTACATTATATTATAGATCTGTGCTAAACAAGTGCGGGCACAGCTCGTATAAGTTATAGCTTTCTTCATTTCTTCTCCATATAAACTTTAACTAACTCTAATCTCACACTCTTCTGTGAATGCAATATTCCTGAAAAGGGAGACAACATTTCTGTTCATAGACTACCTACTGCGTAGATTAGTTGATACGTGAAAAGGCCAAACAAAAATTCTAAAACAATTTCTTTGTTACAAAGAGTAATTAAAAATAGTCCAATATCATAAATAAATCCGATTCGCAAGTATTCTGCTCTCAATAAAGTATCAACCTTTCAAACCATAACATTTTTGGGCCTTTTAAAGTTATACCATGATATTCTAATTCTCGAATATGACCTTAAGATGCGTATTGTTATAATATTTGAAGTAATAAAACCTCGGTGAGCAATAAAATCGACAATAACGTGTATTATGAAGAATCCATGGGAAATCGGTAATCGGGACATTAGAATGAGTGGAACAAATGTTGTAGGTAATTAAAAGGAATTCTATGCTTTACTGATTTAAAATATTATTATTTGTGATTCGGAAAAAATATTTGTGAGACACATATACTTGAAAAGAATGCATAAGAATAATTATGAACTAACCTATCTTATTTTCCAGAGGTAAAATGTTACTGGGCTACACAGACGCGGAGCTGGCCAACATGGGCGGCTACGATTTGGTGCATTATGATGACCTGGCATATGTGGCCAGTGCTCATCAAGAATGTAAGTAGTTTTAGATTAATGATTGCTTTATTTCAGTCAATAGGGGGCGACATGTTTACTTCAAAACTCGTGAATATTGTGCCTAGCTAACTTAAACTTGAAGTAGATAAAAAAAATGCTGTTTTAGCTTCAAAAGTACGTTCTTAGAAAATTGATTTGTACAAGATTTTTAGAGTATTTTTGGGATACAGGGTATTTTCGGTTAAATCTATTTTTAAAGGTCTATGTACTCGTAGATAAAAGAGAAAAGACGAATATCATCTCTACGGAATCCTTTATTGTATGCATATTAAAAGACACTTACTTATTTTTTAAAGCTTGCTTAATAATTAAACACATATATCTTTGACGACATGAATTTTAAGTTTTTTAGATTTAATTTGACGAGTAAATTATTTCACACCTTATGTATACTGAACATCATACAAAAGATATAAAGTTGAAAAGCTTATTCTAAACTCTTCCACGTAGATTTATATACAACCGGGATTTAACAATAGGCTGATGATAATCTAAGGAAGACATGAGACATAGAGATAGAATTAAATTTAGATAAAGGCGCCTAAAATCTTTAAAACGTAGCTTTAGTTACATTTGATTTGTCTGTTTCAGTATTAAAAACAGGCGCTTCCGGCATGATCGCATATCGCTTCCAAACTAAAGATGGCCAGTGGCAATGGCTTCAGACGTCTTCTAGGCTCGTCTACAAGAATTCAAAACCAGACTTCGTCATAAGCACGCACCGACCTTTGATGTAAGCTCAGTTGTATTACTCATTATTTCATTATCACTATCCCGATTGAGAGCCTCTATGATTTGGTGATCTAAGCACTGGTCTTTGGAGGTCACTGAAAATCAGAAGTATCGGGTTCTATTATCACTATAGTAACGCTTAGGTTTTGTTAACGAAAATTCCTTTATTTAATGTGGTCTTACCCGTGACATCGGTTAACTTGTTTAGCTTGGGAGCATAAAATGTGTGCTCTTATTAGCCGAATTTAACAATAATAATATTGTCCATAGTATGAATGAAAAAGACATACTCTGAAGACATTATCCGTGTAGGAACGGAGAAAGAATACAATTTCCTGCGGCCCGGCGGCCTGTCGTAAGAGGCGACTAAACAACCCACAGCCAGGTGGTAGAGTATTTGCTCGACTGGATGGCGACCAGCCCTGGTCTAGAGTATGCCGCCATAACAACCTTGTGTTGTTTTCCGGCATTAGTGACCAGGTTCCAGTTTCCTTTAAGAGAGCAGCAGCGCATTTGTAGCACCTTTGTTGTTGCAAATGTCCATAGGCGATGGTAACCGCTTTCCATCTAGTGGGCCGTCTGCCTGTCTGCTGAACTCCTGCAACAAAAAAAAAAAAAAAAGACATAAAATGTTTGGAAGAATGTATAAAGAAACAAAGATTATTCAATATATATATATTTAATATTCAACTATTTTTTGTATAGATCAAAACGTTTCTTAGTTTCTAGGTGCTATACTTATTGGTTTTAAACTAGATGTGTTCCAAAAGGAAAATGGAATTATAGAGAAACAAAATTTGAAGTCATCATCTAACGATTACGTTTTCAATTTTCAGGGAAGAAGAAGGCAGAGATCTTCTAGGCAAAAGAACGATGGACTTCAAAGTGAGCTACCTCGACACAGGCCTAACAAGCCTGTACTTCTCTGAAACAGAGCAACTATCAGGTTGCGAGTCTACTGTGGTTACACCACCAAGAACTGCTAGACGATATAAGACTCAACTAAGAGATTTTCTATCAACATGTCGGAATAAACGGAGAGTCTCTACAACACCAGCGCCTGCACCTGTTGATTATATAGCAGCTGACGTAGCTGCAGCATATACGAATCTAAATGGAGCATATACAGCACCTTATGGAGAATATCCCCCGGCTCCAATACATTATGCTCCTCCACATATAGATGATCGTTTCCTCACAGCTGATAATCTATTTCATCAGTATAAACCGTTGTCATATCATTACACACCTTACGCACCAAACGGTTTCTTAGAACCTGCCCCGCCTGGTTATGACGTCACGACTTACCACAGACCTCCTTCAAGGGAGTATACATATGTGGATAGTAGTGGGAGGTATATGAGTCCTGTAACAGGTCCCGATAGACGGTCGCCCAGTGTGGTAGCTGGACCCAGTCCTGCAGGATCTAGTGGTTCAGGAGAACAGGATAGGATGCAGCAGCCAGCAGAGATGCCAAGGCAGACTGTCCTGATGTGGGGAGCAGGGGGTACAGCTCAAGAGGTCCCGGTGGAGTATTCGCCTCCTCAGGTTTGGCGCTACCATCCTTCCCATTACCACACCGCTGAAGCGACTCAGTGAAGCTTTGGCTTTTTTGTGTTTGTGCAATGTTTTTTTGTAAGATCTCTTTTTTTGTATTTTATTTCGAGTTTGAGATTGAAGATAGACTATTGTTGAGGAGTGTCATCAATTCGTTAAATGTTAAATTCAAGGATATTATTGTTAATTGCGTTATTTGCATCTCAGAAAAATAAAACTTCTGTTCTGAGTGTTGCATCAAGAAGTAACGTTTTCAATGAAAAGTGGAAATAGAAAATCTCAACAATGTCTTAATTCGCCACACTAATATAACGTAAATATAATTAAAATATTTACAATAGTGAAGGCTGAAGCAATTTAACAATATGCAGTCGCCTTGCGGTAATGTGTTTGTGCATTAAATTCTTACTAAGAACTGAATATGTATGTTAGGTATCCTAGTTTCTTTTTCTGGTGATCTGAATACATTTTATATCTTTGTTATTTGTGTTAATAATACCAGTGCGACATAGCATTCGTTTAGTACAGAGTTATCTTCAGCAAAATATTTGTTAACAAATGATTCTTTCTAATTAACATCAGTTGAGTCAATAATTTCACTGATTAAGAATGCATTAGGAAAAAACTCATAGTTTGCGTTTTGTTGTTGTAACTAGTCATTAGTCACAAGCACTCCGCTGCATGGTTTTGTCAAAGACAATTTGGCTATGGAAGGTTTTAATACAAGAAATCATGAGACAAATAAGTATTGACTTACAGTCATAAAACTAATTTAATTTGAAGTAAGTTTATTACCAGACCATAAATCATTAAAAAAAATACAAATTGATGACATTTCTGAACATGGATTGATGACAATCCTAAGTCGTTATATTTAACAGTCTTCAAAACTTTGTTACCAATTGTTTTTTTTTTTCAATTTAATCCTAATGATACCTCGCTCAGTGGTAATTAGTACTATTAGACCGATTTAGGTCAGAAATTAGGTCTTGTTAGACTAAAACAGGGTCTTTCCAATATCAATGTAGATAAATTCTAAAATCCTTGATTCTATATTGCTACACTCAGAGTCGTTAATGAACAGTTTGCTTAAGTATTATTGTACCTTTGTTATTATACTGACAAGAGCTGAAACTATTTGTAAAGGTCGTTAAAAAGTGATTACTAAAAAAAAATCCTTTTACAATCTAAAATATTATTCAAATCAAATTGTGCAGATCGTCTTACGCTATAATATACCTAATAAATTAAATCTTTGAATAGTTAGTACAATGCCACTTAAAAATAAGGAAAAAATCAAAAGGACTACTTTCGATCAGCGGATTTCAATATTTAGAATTTTTGCATGCCATAAGAAATACAATAAAAAGAAATTACTGAAAGGATGAAATGAATCTCAACACAGAGCTGCTAGCTAGCTAACAAACGGCAACGCAAACGAAGTTTCGCTGGCAATAATAGTGTAAAATAAATGTAAATATTATTATGTTTATAATGAAATAAATAATAATCAGCAGACAAACACAGAGATTGTAATCCCTAAGCAAAGCAAGTTTCGCTTCTGTTACGGGTACTATACAACGGGCCACTCTGGAGTCGACCCGAGACGTCCAGACCATAGTAAATAACATAAATTCGCCATCGCAGAGATCGATCTAGGCTTACTACCTTTTTTTGAAGAAAATTTAGTATTTTTGTTTTTAAGCTGTAAAAATATAGTATTTTGCGAAATTTGCGGCAAAAAATATTACACATTTACGTTCATTATTTTATATTATATTTTATTCTGTAGCAGCGAGAGGTAACTGAAATGAACTGATTTATTTTGGTAACGCGTGTCGGCGCACGATTAGCCTGGAGAAGTACACACTGGTCCAGCCGGATTGAAATCATTACCTCGCGCCGGTGTGTACGCGCAATATCAACATTAGTCTATGAGAAACACTCGTAGTCTACGGCCAACCGCCAATATTCGAAATCTATTACTGCACGAAAAACAAAAAATAGTACGCGCAACTAAAAGTGTTGTAAAATCGTATAATATTTAAATATACGCATATTTCAAGCCAAACTGTGCTTTATTGAAGACTTCCTACGCTTCAGTAAACTTATGTACAAATATTAATGAGTCGTACAGCCAGTACAATGAAAATTAATCTGCCCTCTTAGGTAGCAACTAATGCAGGTTATGTAGCCAGAGCAATACAGTTCGTTCCATATAATTTTTCTATAATATATAGTACGATACTACTTATATATATTATAGTACGGCTGGGAACCCTCGGTCGACCGAGATAGACTCAGCCCGCTCAAACAAAACAAACTATTTATTTTTCAGCAATTTTTCAACATCTCATTCGAATTCAAAACGTTTATTCAGAATAAGTTCCACTGGAGAACACTTTTTGAAGGTCATACATATAAGACAAATATAAATCTACTTCCTATTCTATGTACACCGCTTCGCAACGTATTATCGCTGTTTAAAGGAGAAGAAGCGGCAAGATACTGCCCAGCAGCACGAATAGCTAAAAAAATTCATTATAATTATTTATATATATCTGGCTCTTTTTTTAAATACATATGAAGTAGTACGTGTATTACAATTACTTTTCAAAGAATTAATGGAGTTGTATCATAGAAAAAATATTGTTACCGTGGCAAGAATACAATTTCCTGCGGCCGGGCGAGCTGTCGTAAGAGGCGACTTAACAACCCACAGCCAGGTGGTAGGGCATTTGCCCGACTGGATGGCTACCACCCCTGGTCTAAAGTATGTCGCCATAACAACCTTCGAGTTGTGTTCCGGCATTAGTGACCAGGTTCCAGTTTCCCTTAAGAGAGCAGCAGCGCATTTGTAGCACCTTTGGTGTTGCAAATGTCCATAGGCGATGGTAACAGCTTGATGGACAAGTGGGCCATTTGCCTGTCTGCTGATCTCCTGCAATAAAAAAAAATACTAAGAATTCATACTGCAGCAAATCTCCATAGATGCCTTGCATATTATGCAAAATATAAACGTTATACAGAAGATAGTATAAAAGGCGGGAGCGACCAGATCCGTAAATGCAGTTTTGTCATTTAAATATTCTTCAATAGTGTAATACCCCTTTTTAAGCAAGGTGCATTTTAACTTAGCTTTAAATTTAACGAACTTAACATAACAATAGGATTAGAACACAACGATTGAATTATGCTTGTTTAAATTTTACATTATCTCTGGATATATTATCTGACTCTGAGTGTGGTAATTAATGTACATTAATTAATGAGTGTTTCGTATTTTATGGAGATATCGAACTAGAGATAAGGAACCTTCATTAAATTATGTACAGCTAATGGATAAAGGTTGTATTTGTATATTTTATAATGTTAATTCAAGAATTCTATCCAAATATATTAATTGATAGTCCATTTTTATAGTTGTAGATTTAAAAATAAATTTCCACGCCTTGCAATATAATATTTTAATAATATGATACAATAATATATATATATAAAGGTATTCTAGAGCGTTATCCCCGTACAAACTGACGTGATGAATAAATCGAAATTTTCGCACTTACCTTTTTTACTAGACAACTGTCACTGCAATTATCTACTAAAATATTATGTAAGTGCGAAATCTTTTTTTTCCACCAGGGGTAATCAGTTTGAGGACCATGCTCCGCGGGGGAAACGCGGTGGGGAGGGATTCGCCACGTTCGAGTGGCACTAGCACCGCAAGCAAGAAGTGCTATTGCCGTGGTTTGGGATACCCACTAAAACCCCCCGTCCTTCTCGCTTATACCAGGACTGCAAGTATTTGGCCTAGCCATTTCGCTGGCCCTGGTAGGAGTCCGGCTCGTAAGGCCTCTTCCACTGCCGGGGGGCAAGCTCCTGGCGTCAAGCTCTCTGTGCGTGGGGTTTACTACTCTGTCAAAAACGTATTTGAAAAAGATCAATAATATACAAAATGATAGTTATTCATTCAAATTTATTTTATCACCTTCAAAGTATGCTCCTTCAGAAATAATACACTTACGCCGACGTATAATCGAATCATCAAAACATTTTTTTAAACGCTTTTCCGGTATTTTTTATTGCAGGAGTTCAGCAGACAGGCAGAAGGGCCACTTGATGGAAAGTGGTTAACATCGCCTATGGACATTTGCAACACCAAAGGTGCTACAAATGTGCTGTTGCTCTATTAAGGGAGACTGGAACCTGTTCACTAATACCGGAACACAACGCGAGGTTGTTATGGAGATATTTTAGACCCTGGGTGGTAGCCATCCAGTCGGGCAAATGCCCTACCACCTGGCAAATTATTATTGGTATTGAGTTTAGTTCTCGCCGTCTCGTCCATTGGCGATGCAAAATTTAAGACATCTTTGTTCGATGTTTTTGTCTATTATGAAATTCGCAATACACACTAGATATGATCTAACTAAAAACAACACTGTATTTAATCTAAATGCAACTCATACTCCGCGCCAAAATTAAAAACAGTAGTGCCAATCTAACAACAAAAAAAGAATTGAATTTGGAACCATAAACAAATCATCCATTTCCGATACTTTTTTGACGTATGAGAATGTATCACGCGCCCCACAGGAGGAAGTGCGAAAACTAGGTTAAGTGCGTGTCGAACCGTGCTCATTAGAAATTTCCATAGAGGCGACGAATGTTCACTGACAATTAAAATGAATACATTTATTTCAAAATGGAATCTTATGCCGAAAATTATATGAGTTCAGCACACAGACAGACGGCCTACCTGATGGAAAGCGGTTACCATCGCCTATGGGAATTAGTAACACAAAAGGTGCTATCAATGTTCTGCCATTCTCTAAATGGAAACTGGAACCTGGCCACTAATGCCGAAACACAACCCTAGCACCTGACTGTCGGTTGTTTTGTCACCTCTAACGACAGGCCGCCCAGCCGCAGAAGATTGTATTCTTTCTCCGTCCCTGCAATTTATGAGCTGATGTAATTTTTTTTAATCATCTCAAGCGTTAGTTTGTACTTGAGTAATGTTCTACAATACGGACCTAAAATACCAATCGATCTTAATGTCATTTCTAAAATCAGCCTACTTCCTCGACTTAGTGGAATGTAAGATAAAAATGCGAAACATCTTAAAAAACCCTATTAAAATATTCAACGAAAGTAAGCTTGATACCGTACCTGATTTAGGGAAGAGGTTTCTCTAAATCAGGGTGGTGTAAAAAGATAGTCGGAATCGCTCTTACGGTCGGTTCCTATAACTGACTGTGCATTCGCTAGCCTTACCATTGGTTGAATTTTGACATTACTTGTATCGAGCTTATGTCAAATTTTAACCGATAGCAAGGCAAGTGAACAGTCCATAAAATATAGTTACCGGCCATTAATGGGTCTCTGAGTTATAGTCATTACTATAAAGTAAAAACAATATCAAAATCGATTCAATGTTACTAGTAAGTTAATATTACAGACTGACAAACGGACCATTCTTCTCTCGTAATGTCTCATAAATTTTTCATGTGTGTTTTATATTATTTCATAAATGTACAGACACAGCTTTGTTCTTCTGGTCGTATATATACATAACATAGCACCGCCTGCCAACGTCCAACGCCTGCCTAACACTGTAAATATTAAGTATTACACTTTGTGCTAAACACATTAATTAAAGCACCTACTTAGAAAGAATCTACGTTGAAATTAATATCATTGACAGTCAGGACCGTCTTAGGGCTATGTCTCATTAGGATGCCATGGCAGCGACGCCAGAAGCGCCGCCAATCAAAACTTATCCAATAGTATTATAACGTATCTAACCCTACCTCACTTGGCGACGGCTTGGCGTCGACGCCAGCCCGAACGGCCCGCTGTGCTTATTTTGGCGGCGACGCCATACTGGTGGAGCTTTCAAGAGAATTCATGCGTACAAATCACTGCTTTCTCTCATTCGGCCGCCAGATGCGAAGCTAATCTCGCGTCATGTCTAATAAATTTTACTATTTTATTTAAATTTAAAATGGCGATACCTAAAGATTTTTTTCTTTTAATTTGCCTACGACGGTAAAGGATAACAAGCGCGATATCTTCGACGTCCATTTTGGTGACGTGAACAAGTGATACTAAACTCGCCTGGCGGCCAGTTTTGGCGTCTCACGGACACTAAGAGTAGCCACGAAAGCGCTGCTAGCGTAGCTGCCATGGCATACAATGAAATATGGCACTTATCCACATTTGACGCCAGGCTGCGAAAATCAGTTTACGCCCTTCCTGTCAAATAGATCATAATCTAGATATTTCGGCAAGATCTTAAAGCGTAATATATGGCTGTGTTGTAAACAAACATCGTATAATATTTGTTGTTTCTAAACATGAAATCTGACATCAAGGTGTTATAAGAACTTCGACTGCATCTTAACGAACAGCTTCTGAGAGTCAGATATACGCCTGGTGCCTGTTTTATTAAATATGAACGTATTCTAGAATTTCAATACACATGAATAGTTGACACCCACTAGGTACATGATCTTTGCACAGCTTTAAGGAAATGATCTAAAAGTAAATACCAGAGGGAGTCGTATCCAGAACACAGTGACTTCTTTGCTACACTATGTAGAAATGTTAACTCACTATTGTCTATTATTTTTCCATGTTGATTTTGCATAGAGCGCGGCGGAGCTTCTTTGGGGTTTTTTGTGCAAAATGTTTTTTTAGGGAATAAATAGATAAACATAAAAAATGAAGCCTTATCTAAATACAAAACTGAATCAAATCGTTAGCTATTACCGAGATACGCGAAATAACATAAGAAATTTAAAGTTTGTGGCGGCACTATATGCACAGCACTAGTTGCGCGTCACATCACTAACCAAAAAGAGGAGTTTTTGACGGGAACTGAAAGGGGACGTTGTGCTGTGCAGTTTTATTTTCTAAAAATGTGTAAAATTACTCTAAAATGAACAATAGTTGTAGGATATTAATAATTTTTGAGTAGTAATTATGTGTTTTTGCGAGAAATGTGAACTATATAGCCAAATGTGGCCTTTCGAGTCTTCACAAGAACTCCGTTGAATGACGTCGATTGTAGGTAATACAACGGTGTCTGGCTTAAAGGCCTAGTTGCCAAACCTTAAACTTAAAAAAAAAACTAACCAAAAAGAAAAAACAATTCTGTGATATTATAACAGATATAAAGCACTTTCTTCCCGGCAAAAAAACCACTGTAAATCATCAATACCAATTATTTTATAACGCTCTGCCTGTGGAATTGTCTACTATTCATGTGTTCAGGATTTTCATTTATCCACTGTCGACCCGGAGGTGTCTAATACCTCCACAAGTTATACGATTATTCCAAATAATTAAATATAAGCAACCAATAACATATTCTCCAGATATTTCCGTCTGTAATAATATAATATCAAGTCTTCTATAAAAATATATTAACCAATTAAAAATTTAACAAGTGAGTGCAAGTAGTGAGTCCGCATTTTTAATTTGTAATAATTTTGTGCAGTGACCGGAGACGTTGGCATGGCAACACCAACACCTTTGTGACAATTTATCTTCCGCCGTCGAATTAATAATATAAGAAATTAGTCATAAGAAATCTGTATATTCAGTGAATAACAGAATATAAGAACAAGGAAATGACTTTTGAATTTAGTCAGGTTATAATTTATTCGACTGATTAACTTTTACTTGACGATTGAATAATCGGCCCTAAATCGATGTTTTATTTTATTAAACATTTATATTTAAACTTAAATCTTATATATATAAATATCAAATGCTGTCCGTTAGTCTGGCTGCTTTACAATTTCATGAGATTTACGTAACTAAAAAGATGTTACATAAAAAGGACTTTCAATTTATGAATGATTTAAGTTTAAAAAATAATACGTAAATGAAAACACCTGTGGCGCCATCTAGTTTTGCAGTATGTAGGCGCCTTTCAGAGTTCCAATTTTAGTGGGAGATTGTCATTCTTTACTATGAAGAGGAATACTATGATCTATAGTGTATATTCTATTTTCATAAAAAAACACAAGTAAAATCCTCTGTTATTCACAATATAAATATACAAACAAACACACAGTCTTCTATTTGTAAATTATATAAGTATAAATAATTTGTTTGTCAATACACCTCAAAAAAAGTATTGTATTTATTTTCAAGTCAAATAAAATTTGAACGCCTGTAAAGCACAAAAAATTATTCAATATAGTTTATTTTATTTTATTTTAATTATATGCTTCTTCGATTAACGCCTTGTTTACATTAATTAAGTAATTAGTTAACTTACAAAACTGGCGAGTTAAGACTTTATTATTATTTGGACCGTTTTCCAGTTAAGTAATAAGTTGTCGAATCATGGTCTTATTCATAGAGAATTAGAGTAAGTTTGAAAGCTTCTTTAAGAACCGTAAAAACGCATCCAAACTTAATCTGATTCTATGATTAAGACCGTAAATAGATCTGTCTAAACGATAACAAGGACTCATTCTCAAGTTAACTAATTACTTAACTAATGCAGTGTAAATCAGGCTTTAATTGCGCATTTTTCAATCATCAGATAAAAGTTATATGTTAACGAAATTATATAGTGATTGAATACAAAAGTTTAAGAAGTGAACCATCATTGTTCACGGAAGTGTCATTTTTTATTTATGTTTTGAATACCTAACTTTTATCTATGATTGAAAAATCAGCCTTTATGGTTGGTTTACACGTATTAAGTAGTATGTTAACTAAATTTGAAGTACAACTTACAGCAACAAAAATCATCATCTAAGCCTGATTTAGTTAAGAAGCCAGTTACCTTGAGAAACTGGAGAGTTAAGCCCTATCGTCATTTGGACAGCTATGCACTTAATCGATATATTGTTACTTAACTGGTGAATTTCGGTACAAACCATGATAAACACTTAAGGACCTACCTACATAGATTTTGCTATCTCGCTCGCACAGTACCCCATTTTTGAAGATATAATTGAGCATAATATACTTACGACAAATTTTGTATTACAATCCCAACAATAAAATTACGAATATTTCGCATTTTGATTTTGTTTTTATAAGCATTTCTCTATATATGAAAATGGATTTTTTTGAAAAAAAAAAGTTATTACATGAAACCTTGAAAATTATTTTCGTGACACGTTTGTAATATTACTGTTGAGATTTGTGTAATACAGATTTGATCCATTTAAGTAGCTCCTTAAATGGTCAATTACGCTAATAAACTCGCTTCTTAACTAATACAAATATAAATCAGGACTAAGTCACTTAAAATTTAATTGAATTTCACTTAATACATGTAAACAAGCCATTAACGTCATAATAAGATTAGATGTTTTTTATCTGTATAAAATTGAGTCATTAGTAAAAATTATCTTCCATTATTATTTTTAGGGCAATTGCGTGTTATATTTACACGTTAAAAGGCAGGCTATTATAGTTACGACACTAGAGTGCATTCAGTTTGTAACAGGCATTATACACTGATCACCAAAAAAAGGGAGCACATACGAATTTCACATACTTGTACAAATACTACCTATTATAATAGATGTTATTGATAGATAGCAGTACGTCATTGCTCAGCAGTATAATCAATTGCAGATATGAATGAATGAAGCAGACATATTACAATCGGTAAACATTCATAAAATGAGCGACAATTTTTTAAATTATAATTTTACATTCGTACATAACTCCTATATAACTTTCTATTTTCAAAACCAATGGTTTGTATGCACAATGGGTATGCACATTACACCGTTATTGGATGTAAAAAAAGGTTTTATACATTTGCATAACTCCTTCATCCATACTTACAATATTTTCTAGGAAATACAATGAGCATCAGACATAGTTTCAGCTGAAGTAGTTTTACACTATGCTTATTTAAGAACCTTTTCTCTAAATCAGTGTAGTTTATTGAGAATAATAAAGTCCAAAAGTTTAGCCAGACCATGCTTACTCTCTGTACCAGTGTTAATTTCTACCCAAGTTTTCTATAATAATCGTGTTGGAATGGTCGATTAGTACATAGATTTATAATCGGTACAGGATAGTTGCTGTTTTTGTTAAAAAGCATACAAAAGCAACGATTATGGTGCAATTAAATCGGCAACGAATTATCATTCCGACCCAATTGAAATAATAAATTAGAGGACCCATGTCCCTAAATTAGTGTATAAAGGTTTCATTCTGCTTAGAAGAAAATTACTTTAAGGCGCTCGCTTTTTTTCGTGGTCAGTGTAACTGCCTGTTTTAGTTGTTAGCAACATTTTTCAACAACATATTTTTTTATAAATAATAAATAAATAATTGCTCTAATTTATTCTATCGAGATAATGTAAATAAATAAATAGAAATAAGTCGCTTTATTATTTGTATTAATGATCAAATCGTAATAATTAAATTAATTATAAATAATTTAATGTAATGATTATAATTATTAAATATCCGAACAGTTTCTGTATTTATTTTAGCATATCATTATACCTAATGTAATTTAAAAGAAAATCAAATAAATTTTTCATGCCACTTGATACGGTTTTTTATTTTTGACGAATCCATTTTAGTCTGTAAATGTTTGGTAAAGAACGAGCGAAAAGGATATATATATAATTTCTTAAATATACCATCGTCTACGGCATTTGCAATACCAAAGGTGCTACAAATGCGCTGTTGCACTCTTAAGAGAGACTGGAACCTGGCCACTAATGCCGGAACATAATTCAAGGTTGTTACGGCGGCATACTCTTGACTAGCGGTGGTAGCCATCCAGACGGGCAAGTACCCTACCACCTGGCTGTGGGATGTAAGAAGACAGTTCCCCTTTATTTTAACACTTGCCATTTTCGTAATACGAATCTGCGTAAATGGCTGTCACCAACCATGAGCATCATAGATAATAAATATTATTTATATATTTCACAAAAATTGATATGACAAGAGAAGAAGTCTTTCAGTTTGTGACTGATTGACTACTTCTAGTCTAAAAAAATGTATTTTTAATAATAAAAGTCTCACAGTAATTTGGAATTCAGACAGCGCCATCTAGTAATTATTACTTGTACCAATAAACTTGTAGGGTTCTAAGTTTGATAAAGCATTCAGTGATACCAGCAGATTTTCATAGATGGCACTTTATTTCTAGAGTATTAACGAAGTAGAGGATCGTATAGTTTACACAGGAGCGGCCTCTATGATCGAATGATCTATAAGATTTTGTCCACCTAGTTCACTGAAACGCAGAGGGCCCCCCCAGGTTCGACTCTTAGAGCCAATTTTTCCATTATCAGATAAAATTTATCGGTCAAATAAATTATAACCGGACTAGATTTAAAAATGTAACAATTCAACTGTTTTATTTGTGCAACTGTCATTTTGAATTTTCCATGTTGTATTTTATTCTTATAAATTTCATAAGAAAAACTTTGCTTGATTTACCGTGTTCTTGCTCTCTGCGATAGGCCCCAGAATAGGGATGCAGACACATGTTACAACAATTGCTAATATTTTTACATATCTTGCGTCATATCCGTGCAGGAAAGGAGAAAGAATACAATTTCCTGCGGCCGGGCGGCCTGTCGTAAGAGGCGACTTAACAACCCACAGCCAGGTGGTAGGGCATTTTCCCGACCGGATGGCTACCACCCTTGGTCTAAAGTATGTCGCCATAACAACCTTGAGTTGTGTTCCGGCATTAGTGACCAGGTTCCAGTATCCCTTAAGAGAGCAGCAGCGCATTTGTAGCACCTTTGGTGTTGCAAATGTCCATAGGCGATGGTAACCGCTTTCCATCGAGTGGGCTGTCTGCCTGTCTGTTGATCTCTTGCAATAAAAAAAAAAAAAAGATTCCGCCCGCGCCAAAAGAGGTATGCTAAATCCTGCACAAAAACCAATGGGGGTAATAAGCACCACTAACCTCGGAATCCACCTCCAGTGGGGCAGCTAGACAGCTCCTGAAATTGCACAGCAAACTGAACGCCCGAATTGACCTCGCGTGCGTGGGAAACTAGCTTCGCCGCCACACGATGGCGACCAAGCCAAACCGAAAGCCAGCGACACTTACAAATCTACCCACATCAGTATAAACTGTGAGGATCCAACAGATTCACCGGAGCTTTTGCCCATTGTACAATAAACTTAAGAAATTCATTTATCAAAATTCAGACTTTACTGTAATATGTATTGTCTGCTCTTCACTGGCTATAACTTTAAACATAGTTTCTGAACAAAGTAATAAAGAATAAAAAAGAAAAAAGAATAGATAATAAAAGAAAATGCATAAAAGAGCGGATGCATAGAATAAACAAAAGAAAATATCAGCAAATAGAAAAGATAAACAAACAAAAAATAAGATAAAAAAGGCCGGACAAATCCTGTTCGTCTGGCGGAGGGGAATCTTATAAAAAAAAAATAACGTTAAACTTTTTTATTTTATTTTTTATTGCAGGAGTTCAGCAGACAGGCAGACGGCCCCCTGGATGGAAAGCGGTTACCATCGCCTATGGACATTTGCAACACCAAAGGTGCTACAAATGCGCTGCTACTCTCTTAAGTGAGTCTGGAACCTGGTCACTAAAGCCGGAACACAACTCAAAGTTGTTATGGCGGCATGCTCTAGACCAGGGGTGGTAGCCATCCAGTCGGGCAAATGCCCTACCACCTGGCTGTGGGTTGTTTAGTCGCCTCTTACGACAGGCCGCCCGGCCGCAGGAAATTGTATTCTTTCTCCGTTCCTGCATGGATAAAAGTTATATAAAATATTTCAATTTATTGAACCGTCTGCTCCCCTATTGTCCGTTGTAGCAATGTGATACGTGTTTGCGGACCAGGATACGAATCCACGTCTACGTGAACGCGAGTCCGTTTACCACCGAGCTACACAGCTTAGGCTTTAAAGCCTATCTTTCGCCGTTTCTTCTCTCCCAGCCATAACACGTTGCGAAACGGCAGTAAGATAGCGTAGGCCGCCGCAAACCACCGATCCCGGCCCGCCGGAATCCTTCCCCTCGGGCTTTATATTACCCGTCGCCCGTTCTCAATTAGTGCTTGTGTCGCCCTAGGGTGGCCATCATTAAATTCATCCCCCTCTCATGGCAACAGTTCAGCCGAGGTAAAACTCCTTAGGGAGCTCACTCGAGCAAGTTGCCCCCCCGGGCTCGAGCGCCTTCGCTTCGCGAAGGCACTCGCCCCAAAAACCCCGGTAAAGTTGTAAGGTCTTCGGACCAACAACATAAAGTCAAGTCCAATAAAAAAAAAAAAAAAAATTTAAAGCCTTGAAATATATTTTACCTCTGAAACAATGGTCAGTATATTCTAGAACAATCAATAATTTAATTGAATGAGCGATATTGTTATAATGTTGTTGTTGTCAAAACAGTTATAATAGTAAATAGATAAACAGAAGTGAATGTGAGAGCTAGCATCACTTGATGATGCGATTAGATGAAATGTTAGCTGGATCGACATAGAGATGATACTACATAGCAGCAATAGCAGCAAACTAGCAGCAATTCCCGACTCTGCTCGCATTTGTTTTAAAAATTCTCAATGAATACGACGTCAACGATGTCTGTCCCCAAGCGTCTGCCCGGTTTCGTGTCAAGCACTGGGCAATGGCGTGTTAATAGCCTAGCTCTGTGCCACCTCTACTCTGCACGCTGTTGAATACCATGCATTACACGTAGTGGCTGCTTATTATTTGACACTTGTGGTTATAGGTATTTAAAAAAATAAAGAATATAAACTATAATATTATGTTTCTCTGGTTTATAAGCTATATTAATCTAAAGTTTTATCAAAATCCTCTCAGTAGTTTTAGCGTGAAAGAGTCACAAATAACCATCCATTTTCGATGAATCTATAAGTCATATGCCCTTGATAACAAAATATATAATTATGCAGGTATGAAGGTAAGTCTATATGTTAATTTTTTGTGGTTTGGGACATGAACCAATAAATTGATATGAAAATTTAGTATACTATATGTACTTTACCAGTCGTGATAAAGTTTATATCAGTCGTGGTAGCGTAATGGCTAGCGCACGCGTCCCAGACCCAAAGGGCGCGGGTTCGATCCTGGCTGGAACGCATGCACCGCTTAGGCAGTTTTCTGACCTAATGTGCATATTGTTACAATTACCACGTGCTAACAACGGTGAAGGAAAACATCGTGATGCAACCTGCACATCGAGATAACCGATGTGTCAAACCTGCCAAGCCGCCTTGGACAAGCGTGGCGGGTATACTGTCCGTTGCCCTATAGTGGGAGGCCCGAGCCCAGCAGTGGGACATTTATGGGCTGCTATTATTATGTACTTTACTAATGTAACCATAAGATACCTACATATTATCATGAAAATAATAGTTTCAGCGAAATATACACAGGAAAAGTAGCCCGAAAAGCTATAAAAAGTGAAATGTAAACAACACGTTGGTAAAAAGTCTTGTCTGCTGAACTAATGCAATAAAAAAATTATACTGTTATACTTGAACTTGATATAACTCCCAATAAAAATACATCCGAAATTCACATTGACACTTGTAATAAAATAATTCGTTGAATTAAAACAACATTTGTATAAAAAATACTTTCTTGGTATTATCATCTCTACACAAGTCCACCGCGTCGAGTCACAGTCGGCTCAACAACAGTAATCTCAAATCGCTCTGCATCCACAATCCACCTGGCTTTCGAGTGGGTAACACGTATCTCACGCCTGCCTTACGGCAGATAAAGTTTTACAGGACATTCTAAAAGTGCTTGTGAAAATGCAGTTCACTGATTTGTTTTGTTACGCTGTTTTAACGGTAAGAAATTATTAATACTGGTGGTCAAAATTCGACCATAATAATTAATTTAAATTATAAGTTTGAATATTATAATCACAGATTTCGCCAAGGCAATCGATCGCCACTTTACACTGTTAATTTGATTTAACAATAAACAAAAGAGTACATATGCGCGTGTGTGTCAAATACATGGTAGTGTGTGTAATTTTTTTAAATTGATTTATTGTATTTTTTATGCATAATTTAAAAAAATAAGTGTGCGAAATTTCATACTCCTCCGTCCGCGCAATTTTCGTAATAAGGGGTACAAAGTTTTTGCTTCACGTATTAATATATAGATTAATTACTTTATTAATTTACGTTGGTGATATAATTATGATTATTTTATATTAGGTATATATAAAGAATTAGATATTAAAAATAACACTATAGCTAAAATAAAAATTAAATACTATGTATTAGATCGCTGCCAGAGCTGGCTGCATTGTCAATATTTTTTTAAATAAAACTACGTTTTAATGGTTTTAAGCGAGTTTTATTTGATTTATATTATTCGGACCTTTCGGCCACTTTTCAGTAGCCGTGATTACGAAAGAGTAAAAATCAAATAAAATACCGCGCTTGAAACCGTTAAAAACGTAGTTTTATTATGTTTACTAGTCGGGAAATCTTAAGAGAATACTTTTTTCTTATTAAAGTTCCCTAATGTATGACAAATCGAATACGTAATGGACAAAAGTATCCCATGTTCATATCATACATACACTGTTAACTTTATATCGAAAAAACCTATGTATAAACATAATTTCATGAAAATGGGTTTCTAAGGAACAAAGTTCCAAATTTTGCTACATTAGTGTGACTTTGTTTTTTTTATTATTATTAACAACTCTACGGACTCGAGTTCCGTACCCTTTTTTACAACTTAATTTCTACATTTAATTTTCTGAATTTAACACGCTTATTAGTTATTTTGGTTCTTGTGTGTGATATTAATTTATTGATTTTTGTGTTGAGGTGTATGTATCTTACGAATAACTTATTATATTAAATTATTCTAGTTTTAATACTAAACTTATACTAATGTAGAGTGTATCTGTTACATGCTGGTGTTGTGAGGAAGTGTATGTGCAGTGTTGGCCTTATATCTATACTTATATATATTGTCCTATCTAGTGCCATATGTGTTGTTTTTTCTTTTCTGTGCCTGGTGTGACTTTGTTTAATAACCTCGATTAGGCAGTGATTAGATTTAACTAAAAAAGCTTTTGATTTTCCGGAAAATGTCTATGAAATCAATTTAACTTTTTTTTATTTAAATTAATCTTTACATAGTGGCTACGTTCCATTAGGGACTCACAACGACCACATTCTCGACCGCGATTTATCCCGTTCCACTTGCTTGCCCGCGTTACAATCGTAAACCCAAGTGGAACGGTTATTCGACCCACCTCTTGACATGGGTCGTTGTGAGCGTTGTGTGATCGAAAATGACGACGTCATTAGTGACGTTTTCGCCACGACCACAACGACCGCGGTCGCCTTGTGGAACGGCTATCTGAGCATTTTGGGCGTTGTGAGCTACTAATGGAACGCCCTGAGTATTTTTATTTTATTGCAGGAGATCAGCAAACAGGCAGACGGCCCACTTGATGGAAAGCTGTTACCATCGCCTATGGACATTTGCAACACCAAAGTTGCTACAAATGTGCTGCTGCTCTCTTAAGGGAGACTGGAAGCTGGTCACTAATGCCAGAACACAACTCAACGTTGTTATGGCGGCATGCTCTAGACCAGGGGTGGTAGCCATCCACTCGGGCAAATGCCCTACCACCTGGCTGTGGGTTGTTAAGTCGCCTCTTACGACAGGCCGCCCGGCCGCAGGAAATTGTATTCTTTCTCCGTTCCTGCACGGATAAAAAGTCGGAGTATAGTCGCTTTCCGCGTCATACAGTCTGTCTGTATATTCGCTAACTGCTCCGTTTATGGAATTTAGAACATTTTGTTCAAAAACAACTCTACCCCTTGCTTTACCGTTTGACATTCCTTCACAGAAATTGGTCCTTACAAGCTACATTATAATTTGGTATAATAATTAAGATAGATAGATAAATAACACTTTATTGTACACCATTACAGAAAACACAGAAAAACTTATAGCCTAAAAATATTCTAAATGTGCACAATGGGCGGTCATATCGCTAAGAAGCGATCTCTTCCAGACAACCCGTGACAGGAATAAAATAGATTATATTGGTCAAACGTGGTATACATAAATATTTTAGGAGATGCAGATACTTACATTATATAATTAGGTTTATGATGAAAGAATGACTAAACAGATATACAATGCAAAAGTGGATGGATGCAGTAGTCGTGGAAGGCCACGACACACCTTCCATGATCAAATTGATCGTGTACTAGCAGAAGGTGATGTCAGGAGCCTTAGGAACAGACGAACGTGCATGACAAGAACTATGAATGTCAAAGAAGCAAGTGAGGTGTGTAAGAATAAGCCTGAATGGCGCTCTGTTGTTCATGCCTACCCCGCAAGGGAACTAGCGTGAAGTTATCTATGTATGTTTATGATTAGCTATACTTTAGTTATCTCTGTAACTTTAGTTTGTAAGACTACAGATGTTAGCCCCAAATCAAATAAAATAATACAAGCCGTGTTTATTTTTTCAAAATCCGCCGATTCGATTTCTGACTAAGGTTTTTTAGATTTTTTCAAGGATTTTTCCAAAATCTAATGTTAACGCTTTAGTTTTCGCCACAATTGGCCTCGAGAGTCCTTTGAGTGTTGTTCGCTATTTAGGATTTAGCCCTGAAGGGTCACTTGAGAAATTCAGTTTGTATATATAAAAACCTAATTTAGTTTTTATGTAATAAAATAGAGCTACTACTTAGGGATAACTTTAATATATGTATAATAATAACAATAGCCCGTAAACGTCCCACTGTTGGGCTCGGGCCTCCCACTATAGGGGAATGGACAGTATACCCACCACTTGTCCGAGGTGGCTAGGCAGGTTTGAAACTTCGAATATCTCGATGTGCAGGTTTCATCACGATGTTTTTCTTCAGCGTTGTTAGTATGTGGTAATTGTAACAATATGCTCATTAGGTCAGAAAACTGCCTAAGTTGCACAGGCGTTCCGGCCAGGATTCGAACCCGCGCCCTTTGAGTTTGGGACGCGTATACATCAATCAATTGGTGGATGAAACGTGACGCAACAGTTTTAATATACAATACGAGTATAGTATAGATAGATAGATAGATAGATAACACTTTATTGTACACCATTATAGAAAAAATTACGAACTAGTATTAGTCTAGTTGGGTACAAAGGGCGGTCTTATCACTAAAAAGCGATCTCTTCCAGACAACCCGTGGCAAGGATATTCTGATTAGGAGTGGCGACGGTGGTATACATAATTATTGTACGATTACTTACATTTTAATAATAAATATATAACTATACTATATATACATATACAAGATATGGTGATAATATGCAACTATTTAAACATAATAAACATATAACTATATGCAATATAATATCTACTAATTATATAAAATTACATATCATTATATTGCAGATAGGTATATGTATATTAAAACTATATTTTACATATCAAACTTTCTTATCCCATGAGAAAAGTACGAGTATAATGGCAATAATTAACAATTTCATAAAAGTAAAAATCTTTTATATTGAATTAGAGTAATCGACAGTACTTTGTACTGTAAGCCAAAATTTTTGTACAAAACATAATACATAATTACACAAATTAAAGACAATGTGGGAAAATGATCTGAGAGTTAAAAACTTTCACATATCCACACACTTGTAGACATGACTAATATTTTGACTAATCCTATAAGACGTAGGTTTTTTTTTTTAATTCAACTCGATGTATTTATTTGCATCAATGTAGTTGTATACAGATGTTATAGAATTGTAAAATTACAATATTCGACTTCGTCCGCGTGGAATAGTTAAAAAAAAACCCTCCGATTTTGAAACATTCTTCATTGGTGCTCCGCTCCTGTTGGTCTTAGCGTAATGATATATAGCCTATAGCCTTCCTCGATAAATGGGCTATCTAACATTGAAATTTTTTTGAAATCTGACCAGTAGTTCCTGAGATTAGCGCGTTCAAACAAACAAACTCTTCAGCTTTATATATTAGTATAAGATTAGTTATGGTGTGCAAAACAAAATACTAACAATAAACTATTATTGCTGTCATAGAAATTGCTTGATATAATTGATGGAGCATGGCACATGGTCCGACGACTCGTCTGATGGAAAGCGTCTACCGATGCTAATGGATATTTGAAACACCAGTGTTAGGAATGGGCTGCCCTGTCTAAGGGAAGACCTGGCCACTAATGCCGGAACACAACGCAAGGTTGTTTTGGTGGCATACTTTAGTTAGACAAGGTGTGGTAGCCAACCAGACTGCCAAATACCCTACCACCTGGCCATGAGTTCCTGATAACATAACAGAACATAATTGTTAAACAAGGTTTTATATGTGATATTTAACAGCTTATTTGTTACTTAATGGTGTTTTTTAGATCATGGAGTATTTTCAAGGACGAATTAGTGTTTAAATAATAAAACACTGTTGTGTATAAATAAATAAAAATACAAATGATAATATTTGAAATTTTTACAATAAAATTTAAAAAAAGGATGAAAACGCAGTTAAAAAGTCACATATGAAACCCATTTTTAACAATTAAGATTTTTTTATTTTTTGCCTGATTTCTATATAAACTGAAATAGATAAATAAACCTGTCGAATTTCGGCTTATGGTGCGGCTTCATCTGGGATATTGTTACAGATATAGATTGTTCCGTGCAGATGTGGCGATAGCTTTAATGCGTTGTTTAAAATGCGATATTGTTTTATCCGTGCAGGAACGGAGAAAGAATACAATTTCCTGCGGCCGGGCGGCCTGTCGTAAAGGGCGACAAAACAACCCACAGCCAGGTGGTAGGGCAATTGCCCGACTGGATGGCTACCACCCCTGGTCTAGAGTATGCCGCCATAACAACCTTGAGTTGTGTTCCGGCATTAGTGACCAGGTTCCAGTCTCCCTTAAGAGAGCAGCAGCGCATTTGTAGCACCTTTGGTGTTGCAAATGTCCATAGACGATGGTTTCCATCAAGTGGGCCGTCTGCCTGTCTGCTGAGCTCATGCAATAAAAAAAAATGTTAAATATTAACAGTGAAGATAATGTAAGTATATACACTAAATGGCTATGCATTTACGGCGTTATTTTTACCGCTTTGCATAAGACGCATTCGGCCACAGACTAAATCTTTAACAGTATATAACGTAGATGAAGCCACAGAATAAAGGTTACAAGCGTCCAGTTTGTTTACGAGCCTGAGCGACTAAATATGTGGTAGCAACAATAGAAAACAAAAAGCGGTATTACTAAATATTACACGGATTTATAAATGGTCGTAATAAATTATACATTTGATAAATATACAAGAAAGTTGCGTGTGTGTCGATTATGGATTTTATGCTTTGTTAGCTATCTTGCGTGGAATGTAAGCGGTTATTCAACTAATATAAACAAATCATAATTGGACATATATCTTACTTTTTTCAGATAATATGTCTTTAATATTTGAAAAAATAAACACACGTTATTTTACTCCAATCAGTAAAATCAGCCAATGGGTAAACATTGATTGCGTTCAAATGAGGTTCGGTAAAATTACCGGCGCAATTTAATGTGTAATTAATAGAGATGTGACGATTATGACTTTGGCCGACTAGTCGATTAGTCGGTTGTAAAGAGGCCGGTTTCGGGGATTTCCGTGTCGCTTCGTTTATAGCTGACTAGCTGTGCCCGCGACGTCGTCTGCGTGGAATTTGTTTTCAAAACCCCCCCCGGTTTTGAAACATTCTTCATTGGTGCTCCGCTCCTATTGATCTTAGCGTGATGATATATAGCCTATAGCCTTCATCGATAAATGGTCTATCTAACACTGAAAGTAATTTTCAAATCAGACCAGTAGTTCCTGAGATTAGCGCGTTCAAACATAAAAGTCTTCAGCTTTATAATATATTAGTATAAGATATAAGATGAGATTCGCGCGCAAGTCGCAACCATCGCATGCGAGGGTGTCGGAACCTGTTTTGTTTACTTCGCATTGTTTCTTGATTTTTACTTTTGTACGGGTCTCAGGGTTACCTATGTTTTTGTGTAAAAAAAATGGTTTTGTTTAAAGATAATATGTTATTTTTCATTAAAATGAAATCATGTCAAATAGAAGGTCTCGTGTATGGATTACAATGTATTAGTAAAGTATCTATACTAATATTATAAAGAGGTAAAGTTTGTTTGTGACGTTGTAAGGGTAATTTCTAGATCTACTAAACCGATTTAAAAAATTCTTTTACTGTTGGAAAGCTACGTTAACAGGGAATGTCATAGGCTATATAACATGACGCTATATACCACGGGAGCGGGACAGAGCGCGGCTGAAACCGCGCCGGGCCGCTAGTAGATTATAAACTACAAAGTAAAAAGCCGGATAGTCGGCTTTACCGACTAGTCGGCACATCTCTAGTAATATAGAACAGTTTGTTCAAAAACAACCCTTTCCCTTGGTTTACCGTTTGACATTCCTAGACAGAAATTGATACTTATAAGCTACACTATGATTTTTTATAATAATACAGGTGTGTTTATTTTACAAAATCAGCCAATTCAATTCCTGACAAGGACAACTGAATTTTTAAAAATCTAACTTCAGTTTTCGTCAAAATCGGCCTCCTCGAGACTTCTTTGAATGGTTTTCGCTATTTAGCAGAATTTAGGACTTGGACCTGAAAAATCACCTGCATACCTGTGTCGGAAGGCTCTCAATTAACTTAAAACGTTATGAGATAATTTTTATTACAATAATACTTTAAACTTACATGTAAATAAGCTTCGAGTCGTTTTTGCGTTTGTGGTAATATTTCAATTTAATATTTAATTTAATTTAAATTTATGATTAAAAATTATAAGAGCCTTAAGAACAGACGAGCTTGCATGACAAGAGTTATGAATGTTAAAGAGGCAAGTGAGGTGTGTAAGAATAAGCCTAAATGGCACTCTGTTGTTCATGCCTACCCCGCAAGGGAACTGGCGTGAAATTATGTATGTATGTATTAAAAATTATGCTCAATATTAATATTTATTATTTTAACTAGTTGTACCCAGCAGACGTTGTGCTGCTTTAAGAAATAAAAATCTAGAAACGGATTTCAGCGCCATCTACCGGGAACAAATGTTAATCTAAACTTATCTCGAATTCACTTGAACAAAAACAACGCTATTTTTATTTTTGATTATTTTTTTATATTAAAACTTTCCGTGTGCCTTAAGGAACAAAAGAAGCCACAGCCAGGTGGTAGGGTATTTGACCAACTGGTTGGCTACCATCCCTGGTCTAGAGTATGACGCCATAACAGCCTGAGCTGTGTTCCGGCATTAATGACCAGGCTCCAGTCCCCCTTAAGAGAGCAGCAGCGCATTTGTAGTACCTTTGGTGCACCTGTAGTGACGGCCCACTTAATAGAAAGCGGTTACCATCGTCTATAGACATTTGCAACACCAAAGTTACTACAAATGCGCTGTCGCTCTCTTAAGGGAAACTAGAAACTGGTCACTAATGCCGGAACACAACTCAAGCTTGTTACGGCGGCATACTCTAGACTAGGGGTGGTAGCCATCCAGTCGGGCAAATGCCCTACCACCTGGCTGTGGGTTGTTTTGTCGCCTCTTACGACGTTCCTGCACGGATAGAACATATAACTACTTAGGTCATGGACATATGCATTTGAATAAAATTTTTAGATTTTCGCTTATAGGTCTCGAAAGAGGCGAACAATCTCTACCATGCAGTCTAAATGATTAAAAATATGCGTAGATCGTTTAGAGAAATCCAAGCGCAACATTTTATGGCCATCACATCCATAAAATTTATGTAAAAGCGGTGTCACTTTTTAAAGAATTCTCCGAAACATTATAGTGGCAACTAGAAACACGAGTTCGCTAAGAAACCCGTTTCGAAACTAACGAAAGTGAAAAACTTCGGGTTTTTTTTTGTTTTTTAATATTAACTAATCGTTTTATGGGTAGTTTTATGGCGTTTCTTTTGGATAAATCACAGAAAGTTCTTCATTGCACGTAAACCATAATAACTTGCTTTATGTATATGACATTTTCGTAGAATTGACTGAAGGAGACATATTACAATACATTCTAACGTTATATATCATACAAGGATATTTCCGCGACTTCGTCTACACTTAGCTCGAAATTCCCGCGGGATTGCCGGGATAAAAAATATATAAATCTTTATTTGTAGAAATACAGGTAATAGTTATAACTAAGATGGTAACAAAGTCAGATGTCCTCACGGTATTTGACCCACACAAGGTCATACAAATATTTCAATGCACGTCAATCCAAAAACAACAAATCACAACAATTTCAATATTATAAAATTCGTTATATTAAAAAACAGAAATAAAATTAAAAAAATGTCAAGAAAACAAAATAAATTAAACGTCAAAAGCCAAAAATGTAAAATAGTATTAAAATAGCATCTCTTTGTCATATTTAAGAAATACACATTTTATTAGGTACATTGAATTTGTTATCGATCAGTAAAAAATCGCATTGGAATCCGATTTTTTTATTAAGGCCTTTTTAAATAATTCCCAGAAAATTTCCCGCGGGTTTCCCAGTACAAAAAGTAGCGTAGAGTTTCAGTCTAAGAATTAGCGGTCGATCAGCGAAAACCGTATTGAAATCGGCGTAGTAGTTTATTACGTGAATCCCGAACAAACAGAGAAAAAATCTAATAAATAATGCATCGTGTTCTCCATCGTTTACCTAGTCTATTCCAGTTGTGTTTTTTTAAATAGATATATTAACATAAGTATTGTTACATACCGAACACCGGATTAAAATTTTCTTTTGTTTACTTTGTGTTTAGAAAAGTCTTCTTTTATGGCCGTCATTAGTGTCGAACTAATCCTTGCTTGCCAGGTGTGCGGATTAACTCGGTGAACACGGTCCTTTGTTCTATTATACAGTTTAGTATAAAATAATGACTGAACGGAGGGGTGAGGCAGTCAAGCGACGATTACGATACTAGCAGGACGTGTGGAATACTTTCGATTAGCGATATAGTGACGGACTTTGCGTGTGTTATTGAATCGTGCAGTGTTACTGGTTGTATCCAGTATATTTGTACCTGTTTTATACGTGTTTGTACAGTTCTAATAAAGTATATAGCAATTCCAACGGCATTTTTAATTTCTATGAAGCTCGTAACAATATATACAATAATAGTAAGTAGTCATCGGCAAACCTTCTGCGCGCGACTTATACAACATAGTATTCATCTCCTATGCCTAGCACTGTAACTATGTTACTCAATAATTAACCTATTTAATGTTTACAAAGTAAACTTTAACAAGTTTAACACACTGTGAACATTTTCACTTGTTGAAAGTGTTCGACGTGCGTGCGGTTACGGTAAATATGCGTGTATCAAGACTTGTATCATGATACGCTTTTTTTGTAGGTAACCGATTATCACACAAAATGGTGTTCTTTCTAGGGTTCTCTAGGCATTTTGGCTAAAACGACACCCATGTTAAATGTCATGTATTTTTGGTTAAATGTTTTTTTCTTTTCTTTTAACCTACACTGTCGATAGTGAGTGAGCCTCCTCGTATACCTTGTTTTTAACCGACTTCAAAAAAAGGAGGAGGTTCTCAATTCGTCGGGATCTTTTTTTTGCATTTTTTTTATGTATGTTCACCGATTACTCCGAGATTTATGATCCGATTTACGTGATTCTTTTTTTGTTCGACGCGGAATAGCTTCCATTTGGTCCCCTAAAAATTTTACATAGTTTCGTCCAGTAGTTTTCATTTTAAAAACATTTTTTATAAGAAAAATCCGTTCCCTTCCATATGTACACCGATTACTCTGATAGTATAGACGCCTTCTGGTTATAGCGCATGACTATATATGAGATCCGGACATATACCGATTAATAAGGTTAAATACCTTATGCGCAAAAGTAAAGTAAGAACAGCGGCCATCCGTGTAGGAACGGAGAAAGAATACAATTTCCTGCGGCCGAGTGGCCTGTCGTAAGAGGCGACAAAACAACTCACAGCCAGGTGATAGGGCATTTGCCCGACTGGATGGCTACCACCCCTGGTCTAAAGTATGTCGCCATAACAACCTTGAGTTGTGTTCCGACATTAGTAACCAGGTTCCAGTCTCCCTTAAGAAAGCAGCAGCGCGTTTATAGCATCTTCGGTGTTTTGCAAATGTCTATAGGCGATGGTAACCGCTTTCCATCAAGTGGGCCGTCTGCCTGTCTGCTGAACTCATGCAATTTCCAACATTTTGTAAAGTTTGCGACCTTGTTGAGTATGTGCCGCACATATTAGCAGAATGCGTCAGGACTAAATAAATGAAGAGGAAATCAATGAAGAGCGTTAATTTTTGTAGGTTTGATATAGGCATATTTAATAGTACTACTGTCGAAGTGGTCGAAATTCGACCATAATTAATTTAAATTATAAGTTTGAACATTATTAAGGTTCTGTTGTCAAAGACTATACTTCTATAATCACAAATTTCGCTAAGGCTACACTGTTAATTTGACTTGAATTATAAACAAAACAGTATATATGCGTGTGTGTGTCAAATACATGGTAGTGAGTGTAATGTTTTTTTATTGATTAAAATTATTGAAAAAATAGTATTCTGCACTCCTTCCCTATATAAACTATAAGTGTGCAAAATTTCATACTCCTCCGTCCGCGCAATTTTCGTAAAAAGGTGTACAAAGTTTTTGCTGTATTTTTGTTTCACGTATTAATATATAGATTTTATCAGACAAAATCGAGTGCATCAAAAGAAATTTTAATAGATTCAAATGTAATTAATAATTTTATTGTTTTAACCATAAGTTTAATGTTTAAAAACCCACACTATAATAACCTAAGTTTGAATTTAAATTACTACAATCTTTATTTATTTACTCATGCAATTTATTGAAAAATCCTATGTTTCCCATTGGGTTAGGCAGGGACTATAGATTTCCACCTGCTTCAATCCTGAGCAACACTTTTCATTTCATCTATTCATTAGTAATGTGGTTGAGAGGGATATGCGTTAGTCGGCCGTGCTCACTGGCGTGCCACGAAGAGCCTCCGGGTTCGATTCTTGGTATGGTAAATTTCGTAAACGAATTTTGCGTTATTTACTGTGGTCTGGGTGTCTGTGATCGGCTCCAATGTGGTATGTTGTGTATTACTACCCATAACACAGCGTAACTTGCTTAGCGATATACAATGTGTGGTCTGCTGATGATTAAAAATCTCTTCATACGTACAAGTTTTTATATAAGTAGCTTGTTACCTGACCTTTATTCAAAATAGCTTCAATTTGATCATAGTCTGTACTCTACCTGTCACTATAATAATAATAATAATAATAATAATCGGCAGACAAACACACACATTGTATATCCCCAAATTAAGCAAGTTACGCTTGTGTTATGGGTAATATACAACGGACTACTCTGGGGCCGATCCCAGACACCCAGAACATAGTAAATAGCGAAGAAAATACGTTTCTGAAATTTATTATACCAGGAATCGAACCCGGAGCCTCTGCGTTGCAGTGAGGGAGGCCGGCAAAGGCTTAACCCGCTCAACCACAGAGGCCGTCAAAACTATACTTGTTATGTGACTCTACTTTCATCGTTTTTGTACTATCTCTAAATAAATATAAATTAAAACTACTATTTAATTAATAAGCCTCTTATAAACAAATATCAAATTAAACTATAATAACTAATAACTTTCCCAGAATATTCATATGTCTAGATAGAATATAATTTGCATTAGTATGATAACCGGATACAAAGCATGCGTGGGTGATTCTACAAGTAGCATAATATGTGGTACAAAATATATGAATTGTAATATAATATGTTAAGGAGAAATTTATGTTAGCTGTATACCTAGAAAGGAACTAGAGCAGTGTGAGGTAGAAATGGTAATTAGATACTATTAGACTATGTCGGTCATAGGCGACGGTGGCCACTTTCCATCAGGTGAGCCTGCATATAATTTTGATATAAAAATATGGCCAAGTGCGTCTCAGACCACGGACATTGAAATATTCGGTATCGATATGTACAACTATTATACTAGTTATTTGGCTACAAAACTTACGAAAAAAAAATTATTATAGTTATTCCATATTTCAACATTAACTGAAGAAATCTTGTGTAGTTAAAATAATTTTATAAGAAATTATTTATTAAGCTCTAAAAATTATTTCTTTTCTCTAGATATAAGGCCCACACTGCACATGCACTTCCTCACAACACCAGCATGTAACAGATACACTCTACATTAGTATAAGTTTAGTATTAAAACTAGAATAAATTAATATAGCAAGTTATTCGTAAGATACATAAACCTCAACATAAAAATCAATAAATTAATGTCACACACAAGAACCAAAATAAATAATAAGCGTGTTATATTCAAAAAATTAAATCTAGAAATTATGTTGTAAAAAAGGGTACGGAACTCGAGTCCGTAGAGTTGTTAATAAAAAAAAATATATATATATATATATTTCTTGGAAAGTCTTAAGTCTCGAAGCTTATTTCCATGTAAGTTTTAAGTATTATTGTAATAAAAATTATCTCTTAACGTTTTAAGTTAATTGAGAACTGGTTCTTCTGACACAGGTGTGCAGGTGAATTTTTCAAATGGGCCTTCTGGGCCAAATCTTAAACTATATGAAACAGCGAAAAATACTCAAAGGAATCTGGAAGCGAATTTGGATGAAAACTAAAGTGGTGTCATTATATTTATAAAAAATCAATTACCCTTGTCAGGGATCGAATGGGCTGCTTTTGAAAAAATAAACACATTCTGTATTGTTATACCAAATCATAGTGTAGCTTGTAAGAAGTCCTTAAGTCCTTTTGCCAGGTGGTAGGGCATTTGCCCGACTGGATGGCTACCACCCCTGGTCTAAAGTATGTCGCCATAACAACCTTGAGTTGTGTTCCGGCATTAGTGACCAGGTTCCAGTTTCCCTTAAAAGAGCAGCAGCGCATTTGTAGCAACTTGCTGCTGCAAATGTCCATAGGCGATGGTAACCGTTTTCCATCAAGAACGCCATCTGCCTGTCTGCTGATCACCTGCAATAAAAAAACAGCCTTTTTAAAAAAAATATCTGATGGTAAAAACCGCATAAAAATACGTTCTGTGGTCTAGGAGTTAGCGGATATACAGACAGACATACAGAGAGACTGACAGATAGGCGGACAGACGCGAAAAGCGACTTTGTTTTATACCACGTAAAGACGATGTTTCTTAAGCCGATATTACACGATTCATTAATATTTCAATATGGACGAATCAACGTAAAGTAATCCATATAAACATAAACTGATACCAATCAAGATCATTGAATACCGTCGTGTACATTTAGTTATGTGCCTTCAATCCAATTGATTCGTTCGAAAGAAGTCGTTTATACAACAAGATAAATAAGTTATGTCATAATTATGACTTAACCAAAATAGAGACAAAACATTTACGGCCTTACTTATAATAATCTCGTTAAGAAACGATTAGGCATCTCTTAAGTATGGTACCCTTATTCCCGTTGTACCAACTTCATCGTTTGTTTAATGTATTAATTTAAACTGCGCACCTTTTTTATCGCGATTACATCGTTGCGGATAGACGGGCTTGGGAAAGCTAACGCTAGATGGCGTTGAGCGGTAAAAAGATGAGTAGTAGTGAGTCGACCATTGCAACGTGTGCGTTTACAAAAACCCTAAAGCGAATAGTTAATCATCAAAACGAACTGAATATCAAACATAAACACTAAACAGTGAATTCGATCATCAATACCACAAAAAACCTGTGATTAGCATGTGCTAGGCCTTTTTTTTTTTTTTTTTTTTTAACCAGGGGAAATCCGATTGAGGACTAAGCCGCGACAAGGGCAGAACCTTGGGGGGATAATTCGCGACCTAGTGTGGGATTCGCCAGATCAGGGGTGGCACTAGCATGCCCAGTCAGAACTGGTGCCACGCTATTGCCACTCCCGGTTAGGGATACCCACTAAAACCCCTGGGTGTTCCGTCCTTCGCCTTATGCCAGGGCTACGGGTATATGACCTGGCCTCTCCGCAGCCCTGGCAGTGCAAGTGCTAGGCCTAGCTGAACTCCACGCACGACGGCGTTTGGTAAGTACCATCCCCATTCCTTGGCGTGTGATTCGGGGTTGGGAAAAAGGTTTTGCGAGATTTAAATGCAGAGTACTTGTAAAATAGAAATTGAACTCAAATCTATCAAAATTATAGTTAGTTTTGAAACACCCGTACTCGGTGACAATCAGCTGTTTCAAATAAAAATCGCCATCTTGCCTCTTAGCAGTCACTTAAACTACCTCTCGATGTTGTTTATTTTTGACAGTTATTTATGAGTTACTTTACCATCTCTTATCCTTAAGAGGAGTTTATGGGCAAGATTTTCAATAATCAGTTGCTGAACAGTTTCTTAAAATTTAACAAACGGTTATAAGTAAGGCCATTAATTTGTAAATTCCTCAAAACTACTCAGAAACTGAGACATTGATAACAACAGTTGCTGAATGACAATTAGTTTTTACTTACATTCACACTTTACAAACTTTGATACACACTTGTAACCATAATTACACAATCCCCCCCCCCCCCCCCCAATTTTTCTTTGATTGTAGTGCTCTTTGGTGGCGGCTATTATAGAAATAGTGCTTAATGGGAGGCGAGGGCCAGGAGTGCCATCATACAGGGTTTACCTAGTTTGGGCTCCTGTCTTTCCCATTTTATTCAGTTTCTCAAATTTTTGTACTCTATTCATTTTGTTTTTCTTTTTATGGGAAGTAAATAAATAAATCATTATTATTAAATTATTATACATG
Organism: Dendrolimus kikuchii; assembly: GCA_019925095.2. Taxonomy (NCBI): domain Eukaryota; kingdom Metazoa; phylum Arthropoda; class Insecta; order Lepidoptera; family Lasiocampidae; genus Dendrolimus; species Dendrolimus kikuchii. Next base: position 16,872,355 of record CM034408.1, read on the forward strand.
TAGGTCTTTGAAGACCACGGGCCATAAAAATGGCCCGGACTTTTGGAGGGCTTGCGTGGGGCCATAGGAAGGCCAACACGTAGAGGCCCCTTGACAAATTTAATGTAAATGTGGCGTGACACTGACCGGCGATTATCCCTGTCTACAACATATAGTGATGCACCCAAGGACAAGCCCCGGCCAGTGTAGGACTCTTGTGGGAAATGAGGACAAAAAGTACCGGGCTATTGTGGTGAACTGCTAATTGTACTAGGGGTCAACATGGAAAAATGGGTAGACGGTGACTCGCCACTCCCTGCATGGGCCCCTAAAAATGCCATAGAAGGCAGGGGCAACATGGGTGTGAGTGGCTAAGGGGTGTAGAGAGGTGGGCTGCAAGTTCATCGTAGCTATTTCTGATGTGATACCATTTATCACTTCCACCCCTGGAGCTTGAGTCTTAGCTCTAGCGATCTCCACTCCGTGCCGGCTAGCTAAGGCAAGCACGGAGGCGGGGGCCTTGCCTTGGCCCCCGGAGGCAGGTACGAGGTGTCGCTACTCACCTAAGGCCACAAAGCCCCCCTGCGGGTTATTAAATTATTATTATTATTTATTGAAATTGGTTAATCCATAGTATTATCTCAAAATTTTCGCGACTACTACACATCCTACACATTTTATCCGTGCAGGAACGGAGAAAGAATACCATTTCCTGCGGCCAGGCGGCCTGTCGTAAGAGGCGACTTAACAACCCACAGCCAGGTGGTAGGGTATTTGCCCGACTGGAGTGCGACCACCCCTGATCTAGAGTATGCCGCCATAACAACCTTGTGTTGTGTTCCGGCATTAGTGACCAGGTTCCAGTCTCCCTTAAGAGGGCAGCAGCGCATTTGTAGCACCTTTGGTGTTGCAAATGTCCATAGGCGATGGTAACCGCTTTCCATCCAGTGGGCCGTCTGCCTGTCTGCTGAACTCCTGCAATAAAAAAAAAATAAAAAAATAAAACACATCGTTAAACTACGTTTTAACGGTTTTGTGGGCGGTATATTATTTATTATTCTGACGTTTGGTTAATCCATCTAATATCAGCACTATACTTTAAAGCTCTGTTGGAAGTAATCTTTAACGTCACCAACATACTGCGTTTCCGTCTCTTGCGGTTACAATAATTGGGTTCGTCGTACCTGTTAACACGTTGACTTCTAAGCGTACTTAAAGTTAACTTAGGATTTTATATACAGTTCGAACGGAATAATTATTTGAATAAAAAACGTAAGGGTTTTGAAAATTGTAACGATATGATATAACGGCTGCAGGAAGGGCCGGGAGCATCCAAAGCGGTCCTTCCGCGTGACTCCCGGTGGCGTTCAGAACATTTGGTTTGGAAGCCTGGAGTCTACCATCTCCATTTTACGCAGCATTCAACATCCTTTCTTGTGAGACCATTGATCGCATGTTATCCTTCAGTACGTCAAACTGAAATTCCTTGGGTCTTTCGCTATCACCGAGATCTGGCGGAAGCAGCAAGGTTAGACATTTGTTCTCCACATAATCAGCTGGTCTCCACGTGGGCACACCAGCGTAAACGACTCTCTTGCAGTTCGTCTCCTAAGCCGCGGATGCTAGAGTACAAACAAACCACGGAGCGAATATCGTCCGAAGTGAAGAAGAAAAATTAGGAAAGCAAAAACGGGGCATCGAAGCGAACGCAACCGGGATTTTACGCTTGGATGATGATAATCATGGATGTGTGGAGTATCCCTAGCAGTCGTTATATCGTGTATCATCACAATTCTTAACGATTTCAAAATAAATCTTTGCTGTGTTTTTATATAAGGATGTTATCCACTGAGCTACCACAACTGCTAATAATCGGTTCCTATCTTACTGTAAGTGCAATCGCCCTTAAAAGCGACTCACCCTTGACCGCGACTCGCACAGGACCATGATCCTGCGAGCGGAGCGCGATCGGGTGTAACAAAAGAGGAGTCGCACATAATGGCCGCCATAATACACCAAGCTAATTAAGAGCATTTTTAGTGATTGCTGTAACGCTAAAAATTACATTGTACATTTAAATATTGTTACCTCGTATAACACGCATTTAATATACATAAAGTATAGAGTAAGTGGTGGTTGTTTCAATTTTAAACACCTCCACCACTACATTACTATTCATTCAATTTGCCTTAACATCGGTAGAAGGCCTGTCGTAAGAGGCGACAAAACAACCCACAGCCAGGTGGTAAGGCATTTGCCCGACTGGATGGCTACGACCTCTGATCTAAAGTATGTCGCCATAACAACCTTGAGTTGTGTTCTGGCATTAGTGACCAGGTTCCAGTCTCCCTTAAGAGAGCAGCAGCGCCTTTATAGCAGCTTTGGTGTTGCAAATGTCCATAGGCGATGGTAACCGCTTTCCATCAAGTGGGCCGTCTGCCTGTCTGCTGAACTCCTGCAATAAAAAAATTAAATAAAAAGAACGACTTTGCCTGTATGGAGCTTATGATGAAAATTAATCACTCATAAGGCGGTTATAAAGATTTAGTACATACATAACTTCACGCCAGTTCCCTTGCGGGGTAGGCACGAACAACAGAGCGCTATTCAGGCTTATTCTTACACACCTCACTTGCTTTTTTGACATTCATACCTCTTGTCATGCACGCTCGTCTGTTCTTAAGGCTCCTGACATCACCTTCTGCTAGTACACGATCAATTTGATCATGGAAGGTGTGTCCACGACTTCTGCAGCCATGCACTTTTGCATTGCATATCTGTTTAGTCTTTCTTTCATCATGCATTCTTTCCACATGCCCGAACCACCGGAGCATTCCTTTCCTTACCTTCACCTCGACACTCTCTTTCAGACCAACTCCCTTTCTTACTTCGGTATTACGAACACGGTCCGCGAGCGTCACTCCGCAGATTTTACGCAGTGCTCGCATCTCGATCGTGTTTACTCTACTTACTAAAGATTTAGTAACCACTAGTAAAGCATTAGAGCCACATTAATAGCATCGTGCACTAGATTTTATATGCTAAAGAAATCTTGTGGTAAGTTAATATTGTGATATTATTATAATGAAAAGTACCACCACAATCAACTTTCGCTATGCTAATTTTCGATCCTCATGGGCCATCTTGCTTTACTTTTAGCATACACAAATAATATGAAAGTTGAAAACATAAAATGTGACCCAACGCCTTATAACGACTAGAAAAGCATATGGGCGTCATGATGCTGTGGATATCTATTTGGTGTTACGTAATGTTTTGGCCACAAGCCGTGATACATTAGTGATCACCACACTCGCATCCTAAACTCAAAGGGCGTGGGTTCGAATACAAGCCAGAAAGCATGTAATCAGTTTTCTGACCTATTGTGCATATTGTTACAATTATTACGGATGTGTCTGTCTATCCGTGTAGGAACGGTGAAATAATACAATTTCCTGCGACCGGGCGGCCTGTTGTAAGACAGCCAGGTGGTAGTGTATTTACCTGTCTGGATGGCCACCACCCCTGGTCTAGAGAATGCCGCCATAACAACATTGAGTTGTATTCCGGCATCAGTAGCCAGGTTCCAGTTTCCCCTTCGAGGCCGGCAGCACATTGCCAGCGCCTCTGGTATTGCTAATGTTCATAGGTTACGGTAAACACTTTCCATCACAGTTGAGCAGTTAGCCTGTCTGCTGTGCTTCAGCAATAAAAAAACCGGATAATCCGCCTGGGACAAGTGTGGCGGGTATACTGTGTGTTTCTCTATAGTGGGAGGCCCGAGCCCAGCAGTGAGATGTTTTTGGGCTGACATGTTATTATTACATAATGGGCTCTAAAGTCAATCATAACATCTTCATCTCTCCCATATTTACGTAATTCTATACATTATTACTATGATTATTATATATATATATATATATATATATATATATATATATATATATATATATATATATATATATATATATGTATATTTTTGTCGTATTTGTATGTCTATTATACTTGCCATTTTAAAATTTTATATATATATATATATAATTAAATTTTTCTTTACTTTTTATTCTAGTTATATTGCAAAACCCACATGTTACACGATTTTTCTCTAATCCATCCTAAGGTTGTCTGAAAGCAATTGCTTTTAGTGATAAGACCGCCTATTGTCTTCTGTACTTGAACTTCTTGAATTGTACCTTAATGTTATGCAATAAAGTATATTCTATTCTATTCTATTCTATTCTAACGTTTTGGTGTTCACATTGGATATGTACTCATTCAAACACACACACATTCATAAGATGAGGCCCCTATACATAGCGTGAGTTCTTATATCTGACTATTTATTACTAGAGTATAAGCAGGGCCGGATCTAGGGGTGGAGGAGGCCGTCATGCCCCGAGTAGCCAATTCAGAGGGCAGTAAATCCAAACTTCGCAGCCACTGAGGCGTTCAGTACTTTAAGCACACAAATTACTTTTCGCCAGGTGCGTAGGTATAGGTTAAAAAGCACAGACGCATACTTGTCCATCAGTGGGCGTCTGATGGCTGAAATGATGATGATGTTTAAGGTAAAAATATAGGACACCGGAGGCGGCTTATTTCAGTTTTTGCCCCCCTCGAAAAAATCAAGATCAGGGGCTGAGTACAAAAGAAAGGTGATGAACAGTAGCAGTATACTTTGCAACACCAAAGGTGCTATCAGCTTGGTGTAAGCCTTGAAGGAGTTTTACGAAGCACTTTCTATAGAAACTAATGGCAAAAACTATTATAAAATCGTCCCCTGTGCAGGAATTTAAACATTGTTTTGCTTAGGAGATAATTTTGATGCAATACACATACAACTTTTGCAATCAATTGCACTATTTAATTATGTTTAAATACTTTAAATTTTACATCTAAATACACAATTTAACTAATATTTTATTCAAAGGTATGTATGTAAGAAGAAGTATAAACAAATTCAAAAGGTTTTATTAAAAACTAGCTCCTGCCCGCGACTTCGGCAGCGTGGAATAGTTACTTTAGGCTAAAGCTAACTTTAACCCGCAACTTCGTTTACGTAGAAGGTGTAACGCACACAGCGGAAGCTCTCAAGAGGAAAAGACCCCCCGATTTTGAAACATCCTTCATTGGTACTCCGCTCCTATTGGTCTTAGCGTGATAATATAGCCTATAGCCTTCCTCGATAAATGGGCAATCTAACATTGAAAGAATTTTAAAATTCGGACCGGTAGTCCCTGAGATTAGCCCGTTCCAGCAAACAAACAAACAAACTCTTCAGCTTTATATATTAGTATAAGATAAGTTCCTCTGGAGAAAACTTTGCAGGTCATACGTATAAGTCAAAATTTAATTCTACTTCCTATTCTATGTACACCACTTCGTAACATATTATCGCTGTTTAAAGGAGAAGAAGCGGCTAGAAACTCCCAAGGAACACGTATAGTTTAAAAAAATCATAATAATTGTTTATCTACCTCAGGCTCTTTTTTTAATACATATGGAAGTTATTATACAATTACTTTTCCAACAATTAATGGGGATGTAACAAACAAAAAATAGTGTTACGGTCGCAATCGTGACAAACTAAAAATTCATAAATATAGCTAAGGAAAATCAAGGTATACATTCACTTGCCATGGTTACGTTAAAATATGCTATCATAGAGTATCGATTAAAACTGAGCATACCTAATTGTATCAACTATTCACTTTCTACGTTAATGTGAAACTTACATTCCTATGGAAATATACAAGATCTATCCTAACAACTAATCAATTGCTATTATTGTTTATTACTATTATAATGTATGTCTTTAAAGACCACGGGCCACAAAAATGGCTTGCGTGGGGTCATGGGAAAGCCAACACGTAGAGGCCCCTCGACAAATTTCATGTAAATGTGGCGTGACACTGACAGGCGATTATCCCTGTCTACACGACATAATAATGCACCCAAAGACAAGCCCCGGCCCGTGTAGGACTATTGTGGGAAATGTGAACAAAAAGTACAGGGCTATTTTGGTGAACTGCTAGTGGTACTAGGGGTTTGGGAATATGGGCACTGTGACGTCTGCCTCTCGAAATGTTCGGGGCAGATGGCAAAATGGGCAGACGGTGACTCGCCGCTCCTTGCATGGGCTCCAAAAAATGCCCTAGAACACAAGGGCAACATAGGCGTGAGTGGCTAAGGGGCAGTAAGAGGTGTATAGAGGTGGGCTGCAGGTTCACCGAAGCTACTTCCGTCGTAAGGCCATTATTATTACGAATTTTTACATGTTGTTTGTTATGTTTGGGCACTGTTGATTCCCTCCCCTTATGTACCTGCTCCACTTATGCTATTATAGTTAGTGTCTGTGGTCAAATTCGTCTTGTTTATGTTAAAAATACATTAGCGTATATACACAAGTTATCTGTCAATTTTTAACGTCATTAAAAATTAATCACATTATCACATCATACAGCATTACATTCATCACTACATCTGCGTGACACAGTCATAACACTAACATTATCCCATAAAGTAACAGTACCATTAGACTAAAATTTAGAAGATAGGTAGGAATAACAATGCAAAATTTCATTATATGGCCAACATTGAAAATAAATTATATATATATATTTTTTTATTGCAGGAGTTCAGCAGACAGGCAGACGGCCCATTTAATGGAAAGCGGTTACCATCCCCTATGAACATTTGCAAATTCAAAGGTGCTACAAATGTGCTGCTGCTCTCTTAACGGAGACTGAAACCTGGTCACTAATGCCGGAACACAACTCAAGGTTGTTATGGCGACATGCTTTAGACCAGGGGTGGTAGCCATCCAGTCGGGAAAATGCCCTACCACCTGGCTGTGGGTTGTTTCGTCGCCTCTTACGACAGGCCGCCCGGTCGCAGGAAATTGTATTCTTTCTCCGTTCCTGCACGGATAAATATTTGTTTCAATGAAGTATAATTCAAGAGCACATTGATATAAATGTATGAGTTTTTATTCTTATTCTTTCTTTATGCAAATGGCTCCAACGCACTTGATATTAGTTTTGTCAAGTTTTTAAGTAATAAACAATTATAGTTTTAAAGAACAAATATTACCTATAGAGTTTCTAATTAATGGAAAAAAAAACAAAATGAAGACTCGTCGATAACTGATAAAGACAGTTTTGCTCAGTCCATTGATAAAGTGCTAGAGTCAATAAATAGGGCCAAACGATAAGAAAGTTAAATATGAAATATAAGATGCGATAGCACTTCAGTGAAATAATCCCCAGAAGAATAACTAAAGCGTTAATTATTTTAAGTAACATGTATTTAATTTACTAAAACTAAACATATTTTATGCGTTTATAGCACTGTGAAAATTTATTCTGAAATCTAAGATTTCAAAATCATTTCAAATGTTAAAATATTCCTTTACAAACAAAAACATTCTAAGGACTATACCCCACGATTTGAAAATTAACAATTTATAATAAAACTACGTTTTAACGGTTCGGTCACTTTTCAGTGGCCGTGATCACGGAAGACGTCGAAAAAACCAAAATCAAATAAAATTACCACGCTTAAAACCGTTAAAACGTCGTTTTATTATGTATACAAGTCGCGAAAACTTGAGGAAATTTATTAACTATTTATGTTTATTTCTTTACAGCTAACAGTGACATCATCATGTGTGTACTCAGAAGAACAAAAGCCAGAACTAGAAACTCAATCAGGGAAAAGAATAGCTAAAAGAGATGCTGCTGTATTAATAGATGGGTACCCAATAGAACCAATGTATCTTCGCCCAAAAGTCATTTACCAGAGGATTTCTAAACAAAGGTATGGACCTCCATCGAAAACAAGGTATGGATCAACGAGGCCAAAATACGGAGCGTCTAGGATCAGCAGGAAACCAACGAAAAAATATAGAGGCAAGAAACCCTACGGCCCATCAGGATACAAGAAACGCACAATAAAACCGAGAGAAAGTTATCCAAAGTGGCAGAAGCCTTTGCATGGAGCAATAAACAAAATTCCCCATTATTCCTATTATCCTCCTAAACATGTGGAGTCTAGTTTTGGGGAACCCCCGTCAGACTATGATTTACAACACCTAAAGCCAAAATACGTTATAGCTCCTATTGATTCTTACGGAGAACCTATAAAGACAACTGTAAGCGATTTAGTAACAACGACAAATAGCTTTGTAGAAACTACACCGCAATATGACAATCCAGATGCCAATGCATTTGATCAAGAACTGTGGCAAAATTTTGAAAAAGATAAAGGTCTGGACAGTAGTTTCGCTTTGTCTAAAAAAATACCATCATTCCTAAAAACTGATTCCGATATGTTTATAACTCCGGCGCCAGACTTTAGTGAAGACAATTTGAAATCATACTCAGATATATACACCTACCGACAGAACGGCAAAGAAATAGTAGGTAAGAGTAATAAGAAAAAGCTACAATATATTCCTGATAATTCTAAAAGTCTGAACAGACCTTGGAGAGCCCAAAGGAAACCAGAGAGGGATGAAGTTGATGAAGCTGTAGTAGGAGGTCAGTACGCTGAACCTCCAGCCAGATATTTTGAGAAATACCAACCTATGTTTTCAGAAGACAATGATTTTAACCCACCAAGAGTTTATAGAGATATGCGAATAATGACCGCAAGGAGATCGCCGTATGTTAATTATAAGAATAGTAATATGGCTTTTAGCCCTCAAAATCTAAACGATGCATTTAGTATAAATAAGAAGTAAGAATGATTGCAATTGACGTAAAGTGAACAAAATATATTTAATGTATCTGGTGAAGAAGTGACCCATTTCATAATCGAAAAATGTATTTGGAGCAATTTTGCTTCCATTTATGAGTGTGATATAAAATATGAAACTACATGACTACCTAACCATACATCATTGCTGTTATTACCTGGAATTTGTGACAATCGTTCATTTAATTCATGTAGTCAGAATACATCTTAATTTACTGGGTCTATCTAGCCCGGAGCCATAACTTTATGTTGGTTGAAAATTTTAAACAACGTAATTCCATTATTTAATTTGTACATTTTCATTGCTCTTAAAACTTCCTATAATAATAGTAGCAAGTAGATATATATAAATCAGAATAATGCAACTACCTGAATTCTTTGATTTTATCTCCATTTTTGATCATAATATATATTGCGTTAAATATTTGTTCGTCTTCACTTCTATTATTATGGGGCATATAAAATGAAATAATTACATTTTGATTAGAAGAAACATATGATAACCGATACATTATGATAACTGCAATGTCAGTAGTTTTACAATTATATATTATCGTCAGACCTATACCCAGAATCTGCATCATCACCATCGTAATCACAACATAATCTTTTTTATCATTTAATTTTAATTTGTTCCTAATTTAAATGTGCAATAATATGTGTATAATATTCGTTATAAAGTGTTATACTACTATTTATTCTTAGAAGATAATTTATGGTATATTCGTATAATACTCAAAATAGAACCAAGAGGCTATTTGGTAAGAAATCTATTTTTAAAGGCCATCTTAATTTTTTTCATTTCTTATTACTTTTAAGTATATTAGTTGTCTCTTTAATTTATTATACTCGTATATTACATGTACTCAGTACTAATTGTAAGGCAAACATGTTGACTGTCTAGTTTTTGATTAACTTCATAAAGATAAAATATTATGTATTTCCTTAAGAAACATCTTTTAGATACAAAAATTGTCGTCAGTTTAAATCAAAGAAGTGAAGATTATAGCTCTTCTAGCGAACAACTTAATGAATAACAGATTAATAGGTAAATAATAAGTTAAAACTTGGGTATGGCAGAAGAAGCAGGAAAGTAGAATAAACGAGTCGAAATGAGAGCTTTGAGAAGTTTATGTGCAGTTAGCTTGAATGATATGATAAGAAACAGTGTGATAAGGGAACGTTGTGGATTGAAAGAAGATGTAATAACAAGAGTTGAAAAAGGAATGTTAAGGTGGTCGATGAAATTAGAATCACAAAACAAGTGTATGATAGTATTGTGAATGCTAGAGTTGGTACCGGTAGACCGCGACGTACACATCATTATAGCAGAAGTGCTAAAACGAGTTAGGTAAAAAGCATTTCAACGTGCATGTATGAAGAGGTTAATTAAAGTAGATGAAGCGAAAGTTGTTTGTCAGGATCGTCGCAAGTAGAGATGTATAGTTTCTGCCTACCCCCATGAGAAACAAGCGTGATAATATGTATGTATATAATAGATAAAAACTTCTAAGTTACAAAGCGATGATAACCACTTTCCATCAGCTGGTCCGTCTGCCTATTTGCTCAATTTATGCAATAAAAAAAGTTACAAATAGACAGTTGAAAGGACCATCACGATAAGGAGCAGTTAAAAATTATTATCAAATTCATAAAACAGTTATTAATTAATTATTATTATATTATTTGCAACTAAACACATAAATAAACAAGCAAAACGACTAATATATACCTACCTCAGTAAAAGTATTCCATCCTGGACCGCAGATAAGATAGCAGTCAAATGCGAATCTACGAAACTCAATAATCACTATTTCTATTTAACGGACCAATAACTGATTCTAAATGTGGTAGGCGATATCTTCAGACATGGTATTCTATACGCTAAACAAGCACGCGTAATTTAAAACATGTACTAAATGAATTTTCATCCATTAGCTTCGCGAGTTATTTATAATACGTAATTCAAGATCAACTATATTTAGAAAAGTTCTAAAACATTTTTAAAAGTATGTAAAAACCAGTTTATTGTAATAATTAAAATCTTAATTACGTCTAACTTCATTATTATTAAATTAATGCAAAACTTTCATATTTCCTTTCACTGTTACAAGAATTTAAGGATTGAAGTAGTATGCTACTTTCGATTTTTAAAACAGAACTTGAATAAGTATTTATTGAAAGTTAATCTTTTATATTCAACAATTCAGGTTCCGTGTACGCATAACTCGTAAATCAAGGAATTAACTTGTCATTTTTATATACCTAACGCTGCATTTTTATAGACGAGTGCACTAATACTTTATACCATATTATCGTCTCTTTGTTTTTTTTCAGCGTCTCCCAATTATTTGGGGTCGGCAAAATGTGTTTTTCCTTCCATACTTCACTATTCTGATATACGTCCTTTGTCACACACATCATGATTATTTTTATCATCTATGATAATATAATAAATCTGTGTGGACTCCTAAGATTGTACAATGAATTTAAAAATGAACAAATAACAAAGGTTTTATTCGGGCCAGCACATTTTGTAAATGCAGCTATTAGAGTATTCAGAGGTCTGTTTGTTAGAGCATCATGTGAAAACTATTGAAGTGATTTACATACAACATGACACAGAGCTAGGCTTTTTACATCCCGGATCATCTTTTAGGATTCTTTTTAGCACGATAATGGTAAATATAACCAAAAATATAGTGCTGATGGTGTTTACTGGTGCCGCGCTTGTAATTCATTAAAAAATATGTAGTCACGGCAACGTGAACGAAGTTTCGTTGGCAGAGCTAGTTTATACTTAAAAGTGTAACCTTCTCGTTCATATAGTTATTTACAACTCGAGATATGATTCGGGAATTAACAATGTATTGACTTGAATTTTTTATATAACGTTGCATTTTTCGCTCTGATGGTTGTACAGGCAAGATCTGAAGTAGTGATGACTGGGTGAAATGAGACAAAGTCTGTCTCCAGTATCTGTTTACTGGAGAAGAAATACGTGTTGCCGTAGTGTATCATCCTTCTCACCCTCACAATTTGTACCTGCGCGGTACAATCAAAACTTCTAAATCGGAAATGTTTGTTATGAATCGGATATGATTGATGATTGGCCTCGGTCACCTTATTTTTCTTCTAGCAGTACCATGTTGTCCCTCTTTATCCGTAGTGTCCGTAGAGGTGTTCTAGTACTATTGTAACATAAGCGTTGTTCCGTTCTTCCTCTGACGTTTCATATTATTTGAGAAATGAGTATTACCTAGACAACAATTTTGAAATCTTAAATTTTGACCCGTATCACTACAAATGTACGGGCTCATACGTGTTCTACTCAATACTATGTTGCCGTAAGAGTACGGTGCCGCCCTTAACTTGTTAGAGATTTTACCTTTTTTATTTATTGCAGGAGATCAGCAGACAGGCAGACGGCCCACTTGATGGAAAGCGGTTACCATCGCCTATGGACATTTGCAACACCAAAGTTGCTACAAATGCGCTGCTGCTCTCTTAAGGGAAACTGGAACCTGGTCACTAATGCCGGAACACAACACAAGGTTGTTATGGCGACACATTCTAGACCAGGGGTGGTAGCCATCCAGTCGGGCAAATGCCCTACCACCTGGCTGTGGGTTGTTAAGTCGCCTCTTACGACAGACCGCCCGGCCGCAGGAAATTGTATTCTTTCTCCGTTCCTGCACGGATAAACCTCAACTGTAATCGACTGCTCTGTAAGAGTTGATTTAGTCGATCCAGCTACTGACTTTAAATTCGAAGGAAGCCAGGGCTGACTTCATACTGGCATTGTGTAAATTTATTTAGAAGTCAGTACAGCGCTATCAAGTCTGACTGACTTCACTACTCTCGATTTTGAAGTTAGTCCGCTGCCCAAGTCGCCCGCTAGATCAATGTAAATCAGCTTTGATTCTGTGATTAACTGTTGTAGGCGCACACCGACCTCTTTAAACAACATGTTTTGCCGCTTCGGCACCTCTAAACATTCTAATATAAAAAAAACTCCTTTTATTTACGTTTTTTCATAAAAATACTTTCATCTAAATTATGAAATTACATTAATTTTAAAAAATGCAATTAAATAATAAAAATAAATTAAAATAGTGGAAATTACAAACAATATATAAATCCTAAATTGACGTCAGTGGAGAACGGTCCAAAACGCTTGTCGCATTTCCCCGCTGTATGGTAACGCTAATTACGCTGCCCCAAATACAGGCTAGCCCTTTGGTCACGTGAGACCTCTATTAAACGAGTTGTTAGGTCTCGATAGAGTCGATGAGCCTCGGGACCCCATGGCCCTAGAGTTTCGACAATGAAAGCCACAAATATGTATCCATTGCTAATGGATGCATACTACTTTCATCCGTGCAGGAACGGAGAAAGAATACAATTTCCTGCGGCCCGGCGGCCTGTCGTAAGAGGCGACTAAACAACCCACAGCCAGGTGGTAGAGTATTTGCTCGACTGGATGGCGACCACCCCTGGTCTAGAGTATGCCGCCATAACAACTTTGTGTTGTGTTCCGGCATTAGTGACCAGGTTCCAGTCTCCTTTAAGAGAGCAGCAGCGCATTTGTAGCACCTTTGGTGTTGCAAATGTCTATAGGCGATGGTAACCGCTTTCCACTAAGTGGGCCGTCTGCCTGTCTGCTGAACTCCTGCAATAAAAAAATAAATAAAAAAAACTTACGGCGTTTCAGGCCCCCCTAACGTTTGGCTGCTACGCCAGTCGCCTTGGACGTATCTGTAATATAAGAAACTTACCTTTTATTATGTTGAGGTATGAAAATTTCAGCTTCCGTATATTTGTTTCCGCAAAACTCGAATCGATATTTCGATTTCCCTAATCATGAATAATCAAACAATCAGTTTGAACCATAGCGAAGCGTGGCTGAGTTAAGCCAGTATGCAAATAAACTTTTGAAATGATCTTTAAATGTTTTTAGAAATTATTGTAAATGCCTTTTGAAATAGGCAGATTAATTTGAATTACAAAAATATAGAAATTAAAAACTGGACCATCGACATGATTAGTTTGTATAATATCATTATTAGCATATAAGACTGCTTTTATTATAATTAAGATTATATTAAATTATTTAAAAAATATTATTTCTTTTATTCATCACCTTTTATCATCTATTAAATGAAACTAATTTAATGCTTCTAAATTAATGCCTCTTCTACATTTCGTAATGTCTTAAGTCGATATTAGACGGTGCATTTTGTCTTTTAATTTGGATGAATCAACCAAAGTGATCCATATAAACATAAGTTTGAATCATTCAATTTTGTTGAATACCCTCAGGACCTTTCAGTTCTGTGTCTTTCCACCAATTTGAATCACTTTGGCTGGTCATTCTAATTTCAGCATTAAGCCCGTATTAAAATGTTTGACTGAAAATGAACGTATTTATTTTAAAATGGTACTTATTGAAATTCATGATTCTACCACTGCTTCCAAAGCAAATTTAGTTACTGTTAAAGGAGAAGGAACGGCGAACGAACTCCTCAGCAATATGTCTTTACTTAATAATTTTTTAAAGGTAGTTTATATAAATACAAATTAATTTACATGAATGATTACTGAAAGAGCTTGGTGACGATCGCATTATAGCCATTCGGTGCTGTCGTCTTAACAATATTTCGTCGTATAATAAGCCATCTCGCACAAACGTTGCTTTACTCATTTTTTAAACTTGTTTATTGAAAGCTCTTGAACGTTTTCTGTTATGAACATCTCTTTTTCAATAGGGATGAATCAAGTAGTGATCTATGTAAACAATAACTTGAATCACTCCGACAGGGACAAGGACAACCAGACGTACCGGCATGTGGCACCGATATATGTTTGATATTCTACCTATAAGAATGAAGCGCTTTTCGTCTAGCTTCATCATACGCTGCAAGGGAGTAGAACTCATTGCTGAGGTCTGACTTTTCTGATACTTACAACCTGGGTGTCTTCAAGTTCGTGTGCATAGGTACCTTCTAGGTGAGCGTGCTTCATCCTAGACCAGGATCTTCGCTACACATCGGACGAGTCAATCGCGAATCTATCCTACTATAAAAAAATCTTGCAACCAGATTGATTCAATTTGCATTTTACGCCAGTTTTTGACTCCCCAAGTATACTTACATACAATTTTTATCAAAGAAACTTTTTCTTCGTACTCGTACTTATAAAGTAGTGCTTTCCAAGAAGTGCCTACGTTGTCTCTCATTTCTACCTTCTTTCTGAGTTTACTTCTCAGTTCTCAGCAGATTTCTCTTTTTTATATAAACTTATTTCCGAAAAAACTAATATATCCTAAAGATGTCATTTCACAACGCTCGAAAGTTAATCTGATCCGCTTGTGTTACTACAGAGCTAATGACTTTTATTTTAAAACATTATACCATACAAACATATTGATCATGTTATGATAATCGTAATTATGATTGACAGTACCTATTTTGCAATTGATATGTTGAAATCGAGCATATAGAATATTATGCTATGGGCAGCTGGTTTGACCACGCATCAAGCTGTGGCCTTGAGAGCACTTCAATATGTCTAGGTATGTATATTGTAATATGATAAATGAATGACGTATTTTTTATTATTCTTCACAAAGGCTTAGCCACAAATTGACTATGTCGCCTTAATACTTAATAATCAACATGTATGTAAATGAGGCATGTGCAAGATATTTATTTTATTTTTTGGCAGAATCTGATAAAGGCTCTGCCAAAATGCTGTTGCACCAGCCTACATCAAATCAGTTTATATCATTTCTCAGGTTGTTAGTTTTAAACATTCCACTAATACATAAAAGACTACATCTATCTTACATATCTAACATGAAGAACAATTTGGTGAAAACACGTAATGACACTTTGTACTCTTATATGTAGTACCTTGTTATGAAGTCAAATTTGGTTAATTTTTAATAAAGCTATCAATTTTAATAAGAAATTTAAAGTCGCGTTGACATAGTCAGACATTAGAGTATACTCGGACCGACAGCACTCGTATGAGGGTTCTCATCTGGGATAGTGTCACAGGTATAGGCCGTTTCACGCAAATATGACGATGGGTTTTATGCGTTCAGATACGACATTGTTAAGGACGCTAAATATTGACAGATAACGTATGTACACACTAACGTGGTTATGCGTTGGCTGCGTTATTTTTTAACGCTTTAAACAAGACGTACTCGGCCACAGTCCAAATCTTTAACATTAACACAGATGAAGCCGCAGCTTTAGAAGAACTTCATAGATGTCTAACGCACTCCGGCTGTACAAAGTCCAAAAGCATTCGGATCAGTACCCAAGGATCACAGTTACATTCTATTATAGACAATATTTCAGCATCTAAAGCCTACAATGAGAAATCGAAATTCCTAGTGTTTTTATTTTATCGCTGGAGTACAGCACACAGGCAGATGGCCCACCTGATGGGGAGCGGTTACCGTCGCCAATGGACGTTTGCAACACCAGAGGTGTCACTAACGCGCTGCCGGCCGCGAAGAAATTTTATGACATCCTTTTTAAAAAACCCCATGTTGTAGCGCTTTGGAAAAACTTTGGCTGGAAGCTCATTCCAAATTACCACGGTACGCAAGAGAAACGTTCTAGAGAACCGTCGCGTACAAGAGCGAAGCGGCTCAAGGAAGTGGGGATGAATGCCCAGGCGATGGCGTGCGGTGCGGTGGTAAAAAGAAGACGAAGGCACCATTCTGAAAAGTTCCTCGCAACGCTCTCTGTTGTGTAGTCGGTACAATGTCTCTCCGAAGGCCAAGTTCCTCGAGTATGGGATCGTCGACAATGCGAGCGGCTCGACTTTGAATACTGTCCAGGGGATTTAGCTGGTAGGCGGGTACCCCGGCCCACAAGTGTGAGCAGTACTCCATATGCGGCCTCGCCTGGGCTTTGTAAAGCCAAGGTGTTGCCGCGGAGTGAAATACTGCTTGGACCGGTTTAGCACTCCCAGCTTCTTGGAGGTAAGTTTTGCCTTGCCTTCAAGTATTGATAGAACCGTTAAAGACCTCCCGAAGATACCAAAATAAAATCTAAATCAAGTCACGTTTATCAATTTCTTAAAAATCGGTTCAACTTTTGAGCTACATAGCAGTAAAATATGCAAATTTAATAGTATATGAATGGTTAATGCATCCGTTGAACCAGGTGTTAGGTTTGATGGTAATTTTGAAAAGCCACAAAATAGTGGGCAAATAAATAAAACAACTGGTTTATTTCATGATTAAAACTATATAATCGGAAGCTTAAACGACATCTATCAAAAGCTTAAACAGACGTCTTAACAAATTATAATTATAAAACTATAGTAAATCAAACTAATCTAAAATATATTTCAATACACATTGTTTAAGCGGACTTTTTATCCACACACTCAGACGTATTCTTAAGGCCTAATGTTTCAACGACCAGATAAGTTATTCATAAGACAAAATATAATATGAAAAAATTAAAAAATACACTTGCGTGAATAAAACTGTTCAGTTTCACTTTTACATTCGTTCAGGTTATAATTTAGTCAATGAATAACTTTTGTCTGATGATCAAATAATCGACCCTAAGATCAGTGTAGTTCATGACTATTATGATTCATTAAAATTAGACACTAGAGTAAGATTAGTAAAGTCCTGAGTGTAATCAGTATTGCAGAATTGAAACAGTAAACATCTATGTAACAAGTTCAGTAATAAATATTTCAAACAGAAATTTTATCCACTTGTATGACGAAGATTGGGTTTTGCAGATAGAACACAAAAAATTGCTACTAAATACCAAAGAAAGTTCAGTTTTACCCTATAAAGATAAAACACGAATGACCCAAAGCTAAAAGACTCTAGACTTTAAGTAATAGTCACTAACGTTATCCTAGAAGTGCTGATTTCAAAACTAGATATTGCCAAATTTCACTTCTGTCTAGAACATAATATTAATCAATCTATTCAACTTCAATCGATCTAACATTACAGTAATTAAAATCAAACCAAATCGGTTTTTTAAACTGGTTCAATCTTAAAATAGAAAACCTGTTTGTATAAGTCATGAAGCGTGATATTACGTTTACGTACACAGTTTTGAAGTAGATAATATAAATCAATTGAATACAGTTTAGTATCTGCTAGCATGATTTTTATTACAAGTATGGTCAATATGAGGAACAACAAAGAAAACATCAAAGATAAACCCACGCAGCCTATTTTGATTGGAAAGCTTGGAAAGTTTCATTTTTTACCATATGACGCACAATTATGTTTCTAATATGTTTCATCTAATCACATAAATTAAACAACCTATTAGCAGTTCAGACCAGTTTGTGGATATAAATTTGATGTCTTAGTATGCTAATTGATATATAAAATTTCCAGATGAGTCATTCCAAAGTGTTCATGTATCGACAATATATTTCTGGAATAGAAATTTCAAATACGTATGTGGTTAAGATTATACTTTGCACGTTGATTAGTTACAATTATATAGATTATGTAAAAGAGAGACTAATGTGACTAACGATAGAGTAATTTGAAAAACAAAATTGTTCTGACTCGATAAACATTTTGGACGAAATAAAGCAACTTTCAAATATTTACAACTTCTAAGAAAAGTCCAAATTCATATATGATGTGATTTTATCGCTATGAGTTGTACAATTTCAAGTATATTTCTGAATAGATTATTCCATATTTTTATAAAGATACGAAATTGAAACAAACTTCATAAAATGAAAATATTGACGATAAGCGCGGTGCGGCATAAGTAACCTATGAAGAGTTTTAATCTGACAATCATCGAAATTTAATACGAAAAATAATTAAGTTAGATTATCATGCACAAATATTGATAGAGGAATCCTTCATACGTAAGTCCAAATCGCACACAGTCACTTATTTATACCTCATACATGTAGAAATGCCGATAGTAAACAGTTCATTAATGTCTTTTATTTTGGATGATGTAAACAAAGTGATCATCCATCGAGATGAACCATCTAATATCGGTTTTTCCTTTTAGTTCTGCTCCTTGCTACCAAATTACTTCTATTTGGTAGATCAGACTATTAATTGTTTTAAGAATTACCGATTACCACCACTCTTTATATTTTCCTTTACTACCAAAGCATTTTGGTTGGTAATGTGTTTCTTTTTCCTTGCATTGCCACAAGCAGCTCTGGCAGCTTCGCAGGCGCAATGTGCTGCTTGCTTGGTGGCAGAACACTCAGCGCAGGCGCATTGCAGTTTATGCTGAAGATGGGCTAGTCTTGCTCTAGCTTCGGACAGGTTGTGACATTTCTCTTGAAGTCCTATCTTCGTTTTCTCCAGAACGCAGTGTGCGGCTTTCTCCAGTTGAGCGGCTAGTTGCACCGCTTGGATCATCAACTTGTGCTGGAATATTATTTTAAATTTAAATTTTTAAATAGATTAAAATGGATAATTTCGTATTATGAATGTAACTAGTGTGGAACGTGGCATCTCATGCTGATATTAGACGAATCCCTCTAATAGATAGAGACGTTGAGATACTTGGACTGTTGGGATTGTGCAGTCCTTAAGCTATGAGCCTCTGCAAAAAACTAATTGACTATTCAGGTGATCAGAAGGCTGGTTTCTATCTCGGACAACCAATCAGTATGGCGATCCACTAACGTGACGTAGCCAACATTCTTGTTACTTTACCCATTGAATTCGATGATCTAGGCAGACAGAGTATTCTACTTTAGTCGTAAGAGATTATAGATAGAATACAATATAACTAATAGACATTAATGAATTAGGTAGTTTTCTTCATTATAATAATCTTATAATAATATATAAAGCTGAATGTCCAAACAAGCTGTTTGTTTGCTTGAACGCGCTAATCTCAGGAACTACTGGTCTGATTTGAAAAATTATTTTAGTTTTAGATAGCCCATTTATCAAGGAGGGCTATATGCTATATATCATCACGCTAAGACCATTAGGAGCGGAGCACCAATGAAGAATGTTTCAAAATCGGGTAGGTTTTTTTAACTTACTGTTTTTTTTAACTATTCCACGCGGACGAAGTCACAGGCAGAAGCTAGTATTATATATTATATAAAAATAGAATTTTATATTTGTCAGCGCCACCGGAGTTAGCCCTACTTTACATACATAATTATTATTAGGTTGTCCAGCCGTAAAAAAAAATTTACCCCGATTTCAGTACTACCTACTCGGTCTAATTGTGAATGTAAGCCATCCGGGAAGCCACTCGAACACGCACAAAAAATATCATCAAGATCGGTCCAGTGGTTTAGAAGGAATTCAGTAATTTACACACTAACATTAAAATTTTATAATCGAGGTCAATAATCTAGACAAAAACTATCCTGTCTTTTAAGTTGAACCAAATTACACATAGTTGTAAAATTTTATCAAGATCGGTTTAGTAGTTTCGGAGTTTATCCCGGATATACATCGGGAGACGAGATTTACGTTCGCTTCGATAGACGTTGTCCTACTATGAAATCTAAAAATCTAGGTCCCGATTCCAGCGCCACCTACTGTGGCTTTAAACCATTGAAGGACCCACTCAAATAAACCCCAAAAAATTCGTCAAAATCCTGGAACCCGATTTCAACGCCATCTACCGGGTCCAATTGTATATCTAAACCATTCTCGAATCCACTTGAACACACACAAAAAACCATCAAAATCGGTCCAACCGTACACGTATAGAAGAATTATGTATATAGGTATAAAAAAGCACAGTTATGTTGTTTGTTTAAAAATTTCAAAAAGACGTGATATGAAATAAATGGTGGCATCAAAGGGTGGGACTAAAAGTATGGTGGCATCAAAGGGTGGGACTAAAAGTATGGTGCCATCTATTTGATGCTTATGTAACTTGATTGAGAGTAGACCTCATACATACCAACTTCTCAGTTTAAGAAAATGCATTTTTTTTATTATAAATATTTAAAATGAAACCTATCCTTTGTCCTAAGTTGGAACAGATCCACCAAATAATAAAAAAAACATCAAAATACGTTGACTAGTTTTGGCATTCATCACGGTCAAACACTGTGATAGGGATTTTTTTATATATGTAATGTAATATATATAATATAAACCCTGGTTTGTAGCTCTAATTTACTTACATAAAAACTTGATTAGATTTTTTATATATCGCAATCGAAGTCCCTGGCAAAAGATAGTATATCACTTATAATGTGTTGCGTGGTTTAGGAGGAGTCAGCGGATATACAGACAGACAAACGCGGAAAGTGACTTTCTTTTATACTACATAAAGAAAGCATTATAAAAAATAACGAAACATGACAACCAAAAATTTATTCCAAAAATATTTTACAAAATATTTAACAACAAACTTTTATCCACCATTCTAATGATCAGAAATCATTTCTTTTTTCCTGAACAAAAACATGATATAGCTTTTAGAGAACAAGATTTCAAACAAGTTGGCACGCAAGCTAAAACTGTAGCAGCAGCAATAAACGTACACAGTGATATGCAAATCATTGTAGAAATAAACACCAATTAAGAACTTTCCGAATCGAGCTTATTATATATACCATAGGTTTACAGTAATCCCGTCAGTGTTTTAAACTTATTAATTTTGGTGAGAAATAAAAATTCGACTATGGAGTATCCAAGGGTTGCTTCTGAGGTCCTATTGTACTCTTCTAATATATTGAGTAGTTCTCAAGATTGTACAATTACTCAAGACTGGCTGCAAGTTTGGGCTCGGTACTTCTTACCCGATCAGACCTTATAAAAAAAGAGAAAGCAAAGTTTTACGAAGCGTTCATAGCTATATGTTTAGGCTCTCCAACAATTACTACCAAATGGAAAATATAAATCAATGAATCATTGGTAGTAAATATGAAAACGCCGCAGCTCCGTAAAACTTTGAATCTCTGTCAATGTCATCATAAAGGCGGAACCCGAAAATTATGCGTTTTTTTTATATACAAGATTATAATTATGGTTTGCTATGGTACAATAACGAAATTAAAATTGTCGGAAAGCCTTCATTTAGGCACATAATTAATAAACAATACAATTACCTTAGAATATACACAGACTGCCTACTATGCTAATATTATTATTGTAAAGTAATCAGTATCAACTGAAATAAATTGGAATGAATAATTAGTATTGATTATATAACTAAATAAAAGGGCATAATTAATAAACAATACAATTACCTTAGAATATACACAGACTGCCTACTATGCTAATATTATTATTGTAAAGTAATAGGGCACGTTGCTAAACACTTGTGATTTTGAGCACAAACACATAAGTTAACTTAAAAACAATCAATATCTTACTTTATTAAATTTTAAAGCACATTTTATTAGGTTAAAAACTACAAAACACTTCCCAGATAAAACCGCCATGCTACATAAAGTAAACTACACTGCTAAAGACAAATCTTTTTGTTGTAATTTATTTTATCAGAGTGGCAGGCAAAGGAAATAAATCCATACAGCGTTGTCTGATGTATTCTTAATAAAAAATAGGCTGTTTGGATTTATTTCCTTTGCTTGCCACTCTTTAGGTTGGGTTAGCTTCACACTAGAGCTCAAATATGCAATTCCAATGTTAGCAACACAAAAAATAGGTTGTGAGGAGCGGTTGAAGGTTGCGGCCAATGAGAAGGTCAATGGGTTAGGTTAGGTTAGCTTCAGACCAAAGCCGCAGGCAGAATCGACTTTAACCATAATTAATGGTAAGCAGTCGGTTCTGCCACTTTGCTACTTGTTAGGCAAAAACACTAAATCCATACAGCATGAATATCAATATTTTTCAATCAATCTGTAGATCATTGAATGACATGAAAGTATGGAATTTTAGATTTTTCACATTATGGTAACTAAGATAATTAATATATTTTTATAGTTTGTATATATAAATACTGACTACATGCAATACCAATGTAAGCAGAACAAAGTATAGGTGTAAGGGGTGGTCGAAGGTGTAACCAGTGACAAGGACAGTGGGTTAGGTTAGGTTATCTTTAGACCAAAGCCCACGAGCCGAGCGAGCGAAGCGAGTGTGCCGCGGTAGCGGCCGGCGAGTGGCAGAACCGACTGGTTTCCATTTATTCGTTGATAATTTTAATAAAAGTTAAAGTCGGTTCTGCCAGTCGGGCTTTGGTCTAAAGATAACCTAACCTAACCCACTGTCCTTGCCATAACCTTCGAACACCCCTCACACCTATATATTGTTTGTCTAACATTAGTATTGCATGTTGTCGGTAATTATATATACAAACTACAAAAATATAATAATGATCTTAATCACAATAATGTGAAAAATCTAAAATTCCTTATTTTTATGTCATTCAAAGATGTTCAGTTTGATTGAATAATATTGATATTCATGCTGTACGGATTTAGTCCCTTTGCCTGACATTTAGCAAAGTGAGGTAAAAACTTTGTCTCTCAATATTATTAATCTGAGGTTTTACTTACAAATTACAAAATGTCGTGATTTTTTAGCAATGCCGTAATATTTGATTTTATAATTATTAATTATTTTGATCATGTCATATATGTTACATTTGCAGACTAATCCCAAAATTAAAATAATTGTGTTTTTATTATAATTAGTAGGTAAGTCGTCACGCTAAAATTGAACATTATTTCTAGCGATATAATGCACGTATTTCGTACCTAATTAATTGTATTGTTTATGAATTTTTTGCCTAAATGATGGCTTACCGATGATTTTAGTGTCGTTATTGTACCATAGAAAACCATATGTAAAATCTTTCAATACAAAAAATGCGTAATTTTCAGGTTCCGCCTTTATGCAATTTTACCACTAAATATGGCAGAATATTTACCTGTGCTGTGGCTTGCTGGGCAGCGGCTGTAGCAGCACCAAAAGTCCCCTGTTGTTGATGTACAGCTTGTGTATTTTCAGCTACGACTGCTTCGGCTTCCTTCACTTCTTGTTGGAGCTGTTCCACCACAGCTTGCTTTCCGGCTAAAGCTGCCTCAGCTGCCTTTGCTGCTTGGAGCGCTTTTTCTGCTAGTTGGGTTTTCACCTGGTTAAATATTACATTATATTATTACTTTAAATTCGTTCTAATATTACTCAGTCATGATACATATATGTTGTCTTGAATACTATAATTGTCATGCACTTCATAAAATTTGATTTAAGTATATGCAGAGTTTTAAAAAAGGAGGAAATAAATGGCATTAAAAATAAGTCACATCGTGCCATAATGCCATTATAAGTATCAATTATATAGACAAATGCTTTGTTTGGACGAAGCATCGTAAGGATAATATAATAGTTAATCTGTGGTATATATATTAAAATCTAAATGCAATGAAATTATTGAAATTTAAAATAGTCTATTACTTTAAAATCTACATTAACTGCTATACAAGGCTAACTTCCTATACAAAGCTTTAAATAAAATGAAGTTTCAACTAACCATATGCGCCGCTTGAGCACCGGCAGCGTTTTGCGCCGCTTGAGCAGCCTTCGCTTCAGCAGCAGCTTTCTGTGCTATACTCGTTGCGCACTTTCCCTTACAATCCCTCTGGGTCTCTCTAACTTTAACGTCTTTCGCAATCTGCGCCTGTTGCGCTCCAGGCTTATCCACCCACCTGTCCGGGAACGCCCACACTGTCACCGCCAGCAGCACGAACACAAAAAGTCTCATTTATGCACAATTCGTATACCTTAATCTAAACAGTGGCAATTGTATTGCCTATTAAAATAGCTAGACTACATAAGTTCATTGAATGGTGGATAAGATTTCTCAAAATTTGCAACAAAAAACAAATTACGATCAGTTAACGTGACATGAAAAATGACTCTTCTAAATTCAGATGAACTGAAGTTTCTTTACTTGACAGAGGTTTTATAATAGCTTTAACTAACTTTTCTGAAGATAAAAAATCCTGGAATAGATCGCAGCGTTAAATTTAGTCATAATCCTGGAACCCGATTCCAACGGTAACTACCGAACCTAAGTGTCAATTTCAACCGTCTAGGGACCCACTCAAACACACACAAATCATCACAAACCCAGAACCTGATTACATTGTCACCTACCGAGTCCAACTGTGAATCTAAACTACCCTAGGCCCTACTTAGAAAAATACTGAATAAATCACGAAAATAGATGTTAGTTATCTCTACGCTTTATAGTTCATAGACTGCCACTTACGCGACCGTGACGATAAAAACATGAAGATCACGTAACTTTTTATTTTGATACCATAATGTCCCTGCTATATCTAAGATAATACATACATACATACATAACTTCACGCCCGTTCCCTTGCGGGGTAGGCACGAACAACAGAGCGTCATATAGGCTTATTCTTACACAGCTCACTTGCTTCTTTGACATTCATAACTCTTGTCATGCACGCTCGTCTATTCTTAAGGCTCCTGACATCACCTTCTGCTAGTACACGATCAATTTGATCATGGAAGGCGTGTCGTGGCCTTCCACGACTTTGCATCCATCCACTTTTGCATTGTATATCTGTTTAGTCATTCTTTCATCATGCATTCTTTCCACATGCCCGAACCACCGGAACATTCCTTTCCTTACCTTCACCCCGACACTCTCTTTCAAACCAACTCTCTTTCTTACTTCGGTATTACGAACGCGGTCCACGAGCGTCACTCCGCAGATTTTGCGCAGTGCTCGCATCTCAACCGCGTTTACTGTACTTTCATGCTCTCTTTTCCATACCCAACTAAGATTATGTTAGCTTTAATAATTAGCTGCGTAATAAAGTTCATAATTAGCTGCATTAGTAGTGCCGTTTTAGGATTGAAACATTAGGCCCATGGGGTCCGTCGGCAAAGTTTCTTTAAAGACATGTAAGAAACACTTTGACATTACTCGTGATCAGACTGGCTCATATTTCGCACAACAAATAAGTATTGCCATACAGCGCGGCAACGCAGCCAGCCTTCTGGGCACGCTCCCTGTTGGCAGTGATCTCCTACATAGTGTATTTTAGTTTCGAGGTCTTTGTTATTTCAATGTTAACTTGATATTTCTTAGTGTATATATACTTTATCTATCAATATTTAACGTCATTAATAATTATAACAATGTTGCATCACAAAGTATTAAACCCTTAGCTACATCTGCGTTACAATCACACACAATATTAACACTATCTCAGATGGAGCAGGAATTGAATAAACTATATAACTAGCAAATAATAAAAGAAGAAGCATGTGAGATTTCTTTAATAGAACGAATCGAATCAATGTACCGACTTCTTGGGACAACAAGGGCTTTTACAGGCAGTGAGCTCTTGTTTCTTGGCAGGACATTTTTTCGGCCAGTACGTGTCCAACAGGATTGGCCCGCAGGCAATACAACTGGCCGCGACCAACGCTGTCATGCATGTCATGCAGATCAGCATATCGAGCTACTTCTTGAGACACTTGACGAATTTTTGCATTTCAAATTGACGGTAGCAGACCGGAACGCACGCGAGGATCGTTGCAGAAGCGATCAGGGCGTACAGAGAGAGGCAAATCATCTTTCACTCGCTTCTGAGGCGATGGATGGCCACCTTGCCTCTTTTGGTGTAAGGTATATACAGCAGCTGTTGTGCTGCAGGTACTCTTCTGAAGCAAAAATTATAATCAATCTTTATTTTCAAAAAAATAGATAGCTTACAAGCCATAAAACCGTAGTTAATTTTGTATAGATGTACTTATGTGATCGTATTATTGATCGTATACTAGCAGAAGGTGATGTCAGGAGCCTTAAGAACAGACGAGCGTGCATGACAAGAGCTATGAATGTCAAAGAAGCGAGTGAGGTGTGTGAGAATAAGCCTGAATGGCGCTCTGTTATTCATGCCTACCCCGCAAGGGAACTGGCGTGAAGCTATGTGTGTATGTATGTATGTACTTATGTAGTGAATAATAAAGAGTTTTCTATTTATTCTGGACTGGTTCCTATATCTTACTAACTGTGTATTAGCCCTAAATATATATCTATAATATTATAAAATTCTAAACATCCCGTGTCTGTACATTGAAGCTATTTAACAAAAACACCATATAAACGATGAAGAACACAATGCATATTTTTTTTGATTTCTCGTCTGTTGGTCGGTGTGTCTGTTTGTTCGGGATTCACGTAAACACTACTGGGCCGATTTCAGGACAGCAAATTCCTAGACACAAAATCTGCGCTACTTTCTATCATGGAAATCCTGCGGGAATTTTTCTGGGAATTACCTAAAATGACCAGATTAAAAAAAATCGTTTATCCCGATAAATGACACGTGGTTTCCGTGGAATAGACGAAAATAGCTAAAAAGATGGCGCTGCGATCGCGTTTTTTCAATTCACAAACAAATACGTCATAGGAAATAAGTCATTCATTGTATTACTTCAAATCAGGTTGGCTTCGAATCATCTCTATGTTTTGCTAGGCAGCTGTTTAGATTATATGGACTTCGTTTCTTTGTTATTGTAGTTAATTGAGCAAGAGACTGTAGTTTTGGGTCTAGTATATATAAAAAACTTTAATTAGTTTTGATGTGAGTAACATAGAGCTACTACCTAAGATTTTTCACGCGATGTAGCCGCGGTGAAACTTTAGTTTAAAAATACAGCTAATATCATGAAGAAACAACCTAAATAATTATTCCTAATTCTTATATTATAGACTATTTAGTATATATATATTTAGTATATGTATATTTAATTTATAAATTAATTTAAGTATGTGTATTTAATTTATAAATTATGTAGTTTAAGTATGTTTATTTATAATATACCTACTTAATGATCTGTACCACTTACATCGCCAGATTAGGTTAAATTATTCCTTAAGTTAGGTTATCTGGAAGAGATTGCTTTAAGCGATAAGGCCGCCTATTGTTTCTACCATGACAATATTGTAATTGTATATTTTTGATATTGTATATTTGGTGAGCAACCAAGTATTATCTATCCATCTAAATAAACCTGATTATGACCTGACCTGAACTAATAAATAAATAGCAAGTCACGCCTGTGTTATAGATAATATACAACGGACTACTCTGGGGCCGATCCCAGATACCCAGACTACAGTAAATAAACGAGAAAATTCGTTTCCGAAATTTAACATACCAGGAATCGAACCCGGAGCCTCTGCTTTGCAGTGAGGTCGGCCGGCAAAGGATTAGCACGCTCAACCACAGAGGCCGTTAATGCCTATTAGTTACATTCTAGTCTACCTATAAATCCTTAATACTATAAGTAGAATACCGATCCTAGGTCACAATCGTCTATGGGTAGCAAAAATGTTTTTTTTTGGTACGTTGCGTCATCGCTGTGTACGATATACAGTGGCTACGTTCCATTAGAGATTCACAACGACCACGTTCATAACCGCGATGTTTCGCGTTCCACTTGCTTGCGGCATCACAATCGTAAACTCAAGTGGAACGGCTATTCGACCCATCTCTTGACATGGGTCGTTGTGAGCGCTGCATAAGCGAAAATCATGACGTCATTAGTTACGCTTTCGCCACGACGCGCTGAGTATGTTTTATTTACATTGCTGTATATAAAGGACCTATCTATCTATATCAATAAATTATGATAACTTACCGTCAGACTAAATTCCTCTCCCTGTTTTCTAGGGTACGAAGCAGTCAATTATATTTAGACATAAATAGTATTTTATACCTCCGAAGTGCAACTTCGTACACTTCAAGTGAAATTCCTACACATAATTTCGTAAAATGATTTTTTATTTCATTGAAAAAATTACAAAGAATTTACTCCATGACGTGTGATAGGATGCTGAACGTCAGAATTTTTTTGAAATTCTGCTAGTGTTCGATTTGTGCCAGAATTTTATAGTCTGTGAAAAAGTTTGTCGTGAATGTCCAAGTTTTCAGGGTCCCGTAGTCATTTTGGAGAAGTAATTTAAGATAAGTAGCGGTCCCTAACTGACGAAAAATAGCTCAAGTTAGAGACAAATGGACATGTAATAAAACTACGTTTTAACGGTTTTAAGCGCGGTAATTTTATTTGATTTTGGTTTTTCCGACGTTTCGGCCACTTTTCAGTGGCCGTGATCACGGAAGACAAAGATGTCAAGTGTCAACGAGTATTGTTAAAGTTTTATTTAGCCTACCGCTAACTTGTTAATTTTAATTATTTAATTTTAATTTTGTTTATGGTTATTATTTACTCTATGGGAGCCTAATCTAATTTACTACCGTGTGGTGGTGGAAGGAAATATAAAATAAAAAAAATATTTTTCCTTCCACCCTTTTTTTTAATATTATATAAAATTATTAGAGCTAGGCATGTTTGCTGAAGAGTTTCTTGCGCCGCTTCTTCTCTTCAAGCCATAACATGTTGCGAAGCGGTAGTAAATTAGATTAGGCTCCCATAGATTAAATAATAACCATAAACAAAATTAAAATTAAATAATTAAAATTAATAAATTGGCGGTAGGCTAAATAAAACTTTAACAATACTCGTTGACACTTGACATCTTTGTCTTCCGTGATCACGGCCACTGAAAAGTGGCCGAAACGTCGGAAAAACCAAAATCAAATAAAATTACCGCGCTTAAAACCGTTAGAACGTAGTTTTATTATGTATACAAGTCGCGAAAACTTAAGAAAATATTAAATGGATATATCTTTATATATGTAATTCTTCTGTACGTGTGTTGACAGTGAACTCCTCCTAAACGGCTGGACCGATTTGAATGAATTTTTTTGTGTGTGTTAAAGTGGATTCGAGGATGGTTTAGGTTCACAATGGGACCCGGTAGGTGGCGCTGCAATCGGGTTCTAATTTTATTTCTTCAGGGCAGAACAACGTCTGCCGGGACAGCTAGTTTTAAATATAATAATAGAAATAATTTCAAAGAAGCTAGTGAGGTGTGTAAGAATAAGCCTGAATGGCGCTCTGTTGATCGTGCCTACCCCGCAAGGGAACTGACATGAAGTTATGTATGTATGTATGTAATAATTTATTTGTCAATGATACGGTACAAATTATTAAGATTTATTATATGTTACAGAATATCATGTCTACCCATTCTTTGGACGTACAAATATTTAAAGTTAATTTAAATAACATTATGTAAATTAATATTTACAAATTAAAAATTACTGTATAACTAATGTAGTACTATATTTTTTTTAATACTAAAATAATATCTAATACACGAAACAATTGAAAAAATTTACATGTCAATAACGGAGTTAGATATATCCAAATATTATATGTCCATCTAAGAATTTTACATCATATTTACATATTTATAGACTTTTAATTGTTAATGATCTTACATATTGACAGATAAAATAGTCAAATTTAAATCTATTTAAATTTATGATTCAGAAAGTCTTTTACGTTATAAAAACATTTAATAACAAGCCAGTCTTAAATTTGTGTATATGTTTAAAAACATCCGGTACATATTATAAATAAATAATCGGCAGACAAACATACACATTGTATATCCCCAAATTAAGCAAGTTACGCTTGTGTTATGGGTAATATACAATGGACTACTCTGGGGCCGATCCCAGACACCCAGACCATAGTAAATAACGGAGAAAATACGTTTCCGAAATTTACTATACCAGGAATCGAACCCGGAACCTCTGCGTTGCAGTGAGGTACGCCGGCAAAGGCGTAGCCCGCTCAACCACAGAGGCCGTCAATTATAATATATACTTCCACGCATGCAGTTTTGAATGCAATTTTTGAGGTTTTGTTCAGTACAAAACAGTTTGCAGGATACAGTCCTTATGCTCTTGTAAATAAAGCAGGGGTTTTACGAACAAATTTTACACATTCAAAAATATACGTGCTGGGCAATGCTTGGAAGGCTTTCAAGGCTTTCACCCAACTTGGTTTTTTTACATTAATATAAAAAACTAACAATAACAACAACAATTAACATACTAACAAATGATATACATTGTAAGAATGTAAGAAACAAAATGCTCTTTTGGAGTTTACTCTTTAGAAATCGATTTTCATATAAGGCTCTCGATGCGGAAATTTTATGAATAAAATAATACAAGCATAATTCAAAGGCGTTACTTTTTCTTAAACTCCCTCTAGTATAAGAAAGAGGGAATATAACAAAAAAAAAACAAAATGGTCAGGTCCATAGAGTAGATACATTAATATAACGAGTCGGGCCGTTTATCTGTATAATATTTTCTTAAGTTTTCGCCACTAGTATACGTGATCACGGCTACTGAAAGGCGGCCGCAACGTCGGAATAATAAAAAATCAAATAAATTATCGCGCTTAAAACCGTTAAAATGCAGTTTTATTATGTGTATGTATGAGGAGATTAATGAAGGTAGATGAAGCAAAATTGTATGTCAAAATCGTAGCAACTGGAAATCCATAGTCTCTGCCTACCTTTATGGGAAACAGGCGTGATAATATGTATATAGCTTGCTAACCAAGATGAGTTTTAGCCAAGCTACTATTATGCAAACTTCTGTCCGGTGTTCTGTTGTTACTTATATGATTTTAATTTTTAATTAATGTTTATGAGTGTGATTTATGTTATATGCGTATTTTATAATAGCTAAATAGTTATGTGTCTGTATGTATGTATGGTCACAAAATGTTAATCTGCAAGATTGATGAGTACAAATGTAAAGGTAGACCAAGAAAGAGGTGGATGGATTGTGTGAAGGATGATATGATGATGTATGCCGAGACAGAGGATGTATGCCGAAATAGAAGAGTGAGGAAGGAATAGAAATAATAGGAAGAAGGTGAAAGAAAAAGCAAAGAGAGTAAATAGTCATAGAAAGTTATTCAAAAATTAAAAGTTTAGAATATAAACTTCTTTCATCTCCTACAGTAAACTTTTATCAAAATCTGAACTTCTACAAAGTTAAAAAAGAAATATTCAAATTTGGAAAAAACACTTTTGATTTACTGTCATTTTATATGGCTTGTCAAATTTTTTTCATGTGATAACTATAATAATAAAATGCACATTAAATTACTGTGGAATATAGCTAGGATAATCTTGATATCAGGATTATCTTTCGGCGTCTAAATCGAGCAAGCGCGGGCCGCGGCACTGCAGGACTATTCAGGTGAGTTTCGAAACATCACAATGAAAACTAATACTTAATACCTTTAGTTAATGTTTTAAACTCAAAAACATTCCTAAACTGTTTAAACGGACTGGCTAGATGCATGGTATGAACTAAGACTGCGTTCATAGTTGCTTTACGGCCCGGCCACGACCTATGAAACCGACACTTCGCAACTAGAGATGTCTTGGCGCAGACTGGCACATAGGTAAATAGGGAATGCTGTTATTTGAACACTCGTCGCATTTGTCGCTGACACAGGATATTCCGATTGCGACTGGTGACGCAACAATCAACGTGACGGAGGTTGGTGAAGACCACGACGGCCCCTGACATGCTTCATACATTTTACCGCCCGTTCACACTTGTCGGGTATAGGGCCCGACAAAAAATCGGTTGCTCTAGTAGCAGAAAGAACATTTTATATATTTTTTTTTACAGGAGTTCAGCTGACAGGCAGACGGCCCACTTGATGGAAAGCTGTTAGCATCGCGTATGGACATTTGCAACACCAAAGGTGCTACAAATGCGCCGCTGCTCTCTTAAAGGAGACTGGAACCTGGTCACTAATGCCGGAACACAAGGTTGTTATGGCGGCTTACTCTAGACCAGGGGTGGTCGCCATCCAGTCGAGCAAATACCCTACCACCTGGCAAAGCTATGAAGCTATTTATACTTACCTGACACCGTTCTTTGGTCGGTGCCGATAAAAAATGTTGGGTTTTGCCAGCCCTCTACGTGCGTAAAAAATCGTGTCGGATATCGCTCACCCATGAGCAAGTATGACGCTGGTCATACTTGTCGGATGTTGGGCCTGGCAGAACTTCCCCGCTCTTCTACCACCCGTCGCTAGCTGCTCTTTGCCGTATTTGATGTCAGGTGTCAAGATGTCAGGATGACTTGTCGAATGTCAGGGTCCGACACCCGACAAGTAAGAACAAGCTGTTAATAGTTTTGTTTTCGTCGCCCATCGCGTCGCGCTTAGCTTGTAACTCATAGCGATAAGGTCGTGGCCAGACCGTAACATATACCTATCATTCATTAGTCGGCCAATTGCCTTTAAAGACGTAGAAAGTAGTGACAGCTTAGTGGCTAAAGCACCATCTTATTTTAATGATACATACATACATAACTTCACGCCAGTACCCTTGCGGGGTAGGCACGAACAACCCAGCGCCATTTAGGCTTATTCTTACACACGTCACTGGCTTCTTTGACATTCATAACTCTTGTCATGCACGCTCATCTGCTCTTAAGGCTCCTGACATCACCTTCTGCTAGTACACGATCAATTTGATCATGGAAGGTGTGTCGTGGCCTTCCACGACTTCTGCAGCCATCCATTATTTTAATGATGTGGGTCAAAATCCTTAATATATATAAATGCACCGTTAAAGCAGTTTTTCTGATGACCAATTACAATGTCCTGGCGATGAAGTAAAACATCGTGAGGTATGGTAGGTAGGCAGATAGGTGTATAGGTAGGCTGTGGTGGTGCCGAATTTCTAGATATCTATTTAGCGTTTCTTAACATATGTTTTTATGACAATTTAATATAAAATATAATATATTGCAATTGATTCAGTTTTTAGTTTAAACTTTTATTTATTAGATACTTAAAATTACACTTTTATTTGGCGTTTAAATATTCTGACCTTTTCCATAAATGAATTAAAGCATTTCATTTTATTATTAACTAGAATTTTCCCGCGACTTTGTCTATATATAATCACAGCCCATAAATGTCCCACTGCTGGGCTCGGGCATCCCATTATTATTAAAAAAAATTTATTGCAAGAGGTCAGCAGACAGGCAGACGGCCCACTTGATGGAAAGCGGTTACCATCGCCTATGGACATTTGCAACACCAAAGGTGCTATAAATGCGCTGCTGCTCTCTTAAGGGAGACTGGAACCTGGTCACTAATGCCGGAACACAACTCAAGGTTGTTATGGCGACATACTTTAGACGAGGGGTGGTAGCCATCCAGTCGGGCAAATGCCCTACCACCTGGCTGTGGGTTGTTAAGTCGCCTCTTACGACAAGCCGCTCGGCCGCAGGAAATTGTATTCTTTCTCCGTTCCTGCACGGATAAAATCATTATAGGGGGAACGGACAGTATACCCGCCACGCTTGTCCAAGGCGGTTTGGCAGGTTTGACACATCGGTTATCTTGATGTACAGGTTGCATCACGATGTTTTCCTTCACCGTTGTCA
The DNA here is from genome assembly GCA_019925095.2 of Dendrolimus kikuchii. Classification (NCBI taxonomy): domain Eukaryota; kingdom Metazoa; phylum Arthropoda; class Insecta; order Lepidoptera; family Lasiocampidae; genus Dendrolimus; species Dendrolimus kikuchii. The sequence goes on from CM034408.1 coordinate 16,906,432, forward strand.
GCACGTGGTATTTGTAACAATACGCACATTAGATCAGAAAACTGTCTAAGTGGTGCATGCGTCCCGGCCAGGATCGAACCCGCGCCCTTTGAGTTTGGGTCGCGGGCGCTAGCCATTACGCTACCACGACACGACCTTGTCCACAGTAGATTTGAAATTCCCACGAGATTCCCAGGACACGAAGTACCGCAGCATTGAAAAAGAACGTAAGCTATGGTTTTAGGAAAGACCGTGTCGGAAGAAGCATTTTTTATGCACCCGAACAACTACAAACCGCTCTCGGCAATCTTCCCCCACGATCCTGGGATAAAAACATCACACATTACATAACTATATAGCTGTGCCCGCGACGTCGTCCGCGTGAAATTTGCTTTCAAAACCCTCCGATTTTTAAACATTCTTCATTGGTGCTCCGCTCCTATTGGTCTTAGCGTGATGATATATAGCCTTCCTCGATAAATGGGCTATCCAACACTGAAAGAATTTTTCAAATCAAACCCGTAGTTCCTGAGATTAGCGCATTCAATCAAACAATATTAGTATATTTGGCTACAACACTAGTACTTACATTTTAAATATCGCGATATCTTTTGAATGAAACGTCCGAATTGAATAATTCCAAAAGTTCTAGAAAGGTATCGAATTCGTCTTGAATATGGTGTAATTTATTTTGATAAGGATTAATACCAAGGTACAAAATAAAGAGTTTTTGAAGCGACGGCATTTTAATTATTAAAAAAAATAAAAGAAAACAATGTGAGATAACTACAATAATTAGACATATGGTTACGCGATATTTTTTGTAGACAATTATATGTTCTGCAAAGTGATAGTACATTGTTTTGTTCTATAATCAATAGTTTTCGCATCGCACGCCGTGTAAGGATTTTTTCGGGTCATTTGTTTACACCTTGGGTTACATTATTGGGCTTTTAGTAAGGATCCCTAATTTTGTAGTTCCTGCAAACATACAGACAAACTCTTCAGCTTTATAATATTAGTATAGATTAGTATAGATATTTGCTATCATATCACATTGGAATTAGTTTTTTTTAATATGGTCGTCTTAAATCATTCCCAAAAAAATTCCCGCGGAATTCCCAGAATAAAAAATAGCGCAGTTAAGTCTAAGAATTTCCTGTCGATCAGCAAAACCGCATCGAAATCGGCCCACTAGTGTTCGCGAACAAACAGACAAGAAATTTTAGAAAATTCCATCGTGTTCTCCATCGTTTATGTAATCTATTCCAGTTGTTTTTTTTTTAATAGCTTCAATGTACAGACATGACATCTTTAGAATTTTATAATATTATAGATTATATAAAACCTTATCGCACATGCTGTTTTTCCATTCAAAATTCAGATTTGCTCCAAAAAGGTTTTTAGAAAGTTATTTGTAACCGGAAGACATTTGTTTTTTGCTAAAAATCTACACGACTCTACTGGTTTTCCTTAAGTCAATATTAGACGATTCACTCTGCCCTTCAATGGGAATGAATCATCTAAAGTGATCAATGTAAACATAAACTTGTATAATTCAATATCATTGAATACGACATGTCCTTTCCGTTTTGTGCTTTTCAACAAAATTGATACAATACGGTTGATCCGTCTATTATCAATATTACGAAATTGTAAAGGAGGGTACTTTTCAATTTCGTAAATTCATGAATTCCTTTAAATTGCAACGGAGCTAAATTAGACTTCCATTTTATGACTGACTAGCCTCTGCCCGCGACTTCGTACGCGTGGAATAGTTATAAAAAAGTATGGTCTTAGCGTAATGATATATAGCTTTCCTCGATAAATGGGCTATCTAACACTGAAAGAATTTTTGAAATCACACCAGTAGTTTCTGAGATTAGCACTTTCAAGCAAACAAACAAACTCTTCAGCTTTATATATTAGTATAAGATAAGATTCAAATTTTAATAATGTGTTTTAAATAATAAGAATTGGATTAAAAGTTTTAACTAAGATTTTACAAAAACAGGAACGGGCTGGTGGTGCCACCTATGTCGGAAAAGTGTTACGTTATTTTACTAGGCGAATATCATTCTTTAGTATTCCTCTTGCACGATATTAACTAAAAGAGGTTAGAGAGTATTATGTGGAGCTTATATTTAGCATACAATGGCTTCTCATTGTATATTTCTACGAAGTGTGTGTTTTATGAAAAAAATTAAAATATCAGTGTAACAAATTAAATTGTACAGGATTTTATCGAGCAACAGATAAGCCTTTTACTTATTTGTGAAGTGTCCTATCTTTTTCCCAATGTACTTCGATTTTTGTTTCAGATCCTATGATTTGTGAACCACTGTTGGCTATAGTAATCGCTGTAGCTATACTAACAGCCGTTCCTGTCTGTTTATCAAGGCTATTACAACCGAAGTGCGGGCTGCCGTCGAAATTTTATTAGTATCCTTGACACGATCGGTATCAGAAGATTTGGATATTGTGAGCAAATCATTTTCTTTTCGCATTTTTCTATCGGTCAATATAAAATCTGAAAATGCTTTGTATGAGCACATGTTCTCTTCTAACTATTGTTGGTTTGATCATTTTCGGTCCTTTAATATGCGAGAAGGTTATGGCTTGTGTAAATCAAACTGGTCATAATAATAGCAACGGTAATAAGTCTAATAATAGTACCAAATCTAAAAAATGACGTTCTATTAATTATATTGTCAGAGATTTAATCTTGTTTTATTTTCGACCTCGCAGACATGAAAACATTGCAATTTTCAACATACAAAACATTTTCTGAATTTTTAGTTTGATCATAGGAATTATGTAGCTCAGTAAGCCATGGTAGCTCTGTAGCTAAAGCTACAGCATCTGATACTAATAAAGTGAGTTCAAACCGAAAATAATAATATATAGTATCACAATTATTACGTACTACACCAAATTGATGTATCTTGAAGAAATTTGTACATTTAGGTTTACTTTAGGTGTATAATGTATCTACATTGGAAAAGTATGTTTATTTTTCATTACTCTAAAATTCAAAGTCCCTAGCTGAGAATTAGGATGATTAAAGTCTTGTAACATTCCTCTTCGTGTGCTGACATACATATAGATAATCATTATCACCATACAATTTATCAATAGCAGATTTACCTCTGCTATAATCAGACTTTTAACTAACAGTGCAGTAAAATGATTAATTACAATAGACTTCCTTGATGGTACATCTTTACAAAAAGCTTTGCCTATTTGTATCGCTGTATATATGATCATGTTTGGACGAAACGACCCGTTTATATTTACTTAATTTTTTTATCCAATCTAGCGCATGATCATAAAATAGGTCAGTACAGTTCATCTGATAAAAAGTTTTCACCGGTGTTTCTTACCTTTTACGAAAGTGACTTCTTTATATCAAGCAAAAACATTACTTGAGTCTCTATTTTTGCTATCAGTCCTATTAATATTAAAAGTTTTTACAAATTGCGCTCGAAATAAACAAAAACCCTAACATTATTTTCTTTTGTTGCAGGTTCAGTCATATGATATTGACTATTCTTCCGGCAGTTGGAGCTATTGGATTTGGTCTCGTTTGCCTTTACATATGTTTTGCTGCCGATTGTTTATGTGAAGAACTACCTTCAGGCTGTGAAGCTTGTAAGGAAAAGAAAGCGACTCTTAAAAGAATCATGAAGAACAATTAAGCGTCGAAACTATTTCATGAAATTTTTCAAATAGAAAATTTATCATATATTTTTTTATTAACAGTTTTATGTGAAGTTTTGTTGCCTGCATCATTGATACAAATTTTAGTTAGAAATTGTTTAATTCTATTGATTTTAATTTCGATTTTATCTACGAATGGATATTTAGAATACGCTTAGCCAAATACTTTAGTAATTACAATGATTTGTATGAGTATAGCAACTGCTATAGTGGCTGTAGGTTGCATAGGATGCGGACCAATTATATGCGAGAAATTTTTGAAATGTTTCATGAGTAGTAAGAAATAAATTGTTACGTTAATATTATAATCAGTAACCATTTAAAATAAAGAATATAGATAAATTTTATGAATTTTATTTATATCGTACTCAATTTAGATGATTGATAGTTTATTATTTATATTAAATCTATATATATATAAAAGAAAGTCGTGTTAGTTACACTATTTATAAATCAAGAACGACTGTACCGATTAGGCTGAAAATTGGTGGGGAGGTATCTTAGAACCAGGAGATGGACATAGGATACTTTTTATCCCGTTGGAACCGGTAGGTGGCGCTAAGATCGGGTTCTAGAATCCTCTTAATCACCTGGAGCGATTTTGTTTTTGTGTGTTTGAGTGGGTTCCCGGATGGTTTAGATTCGCAATTAGAACCGGTAGGTGGCGCTGAGATCGGATTCTAGAATCCTAATCACCTGGACCTATTTTGGTGATTTTGTTTTTTGCGTGTTTGAGTGGGTTCCCGGATGGTTTAGATTCGCAATTAGAACCGGTAGGTGGCGCTGAGATCGGGTTCTAGAATCCTCCTAATCACCTGGAGCGATTTTGGTGATTTTGTTTTTGTGTGTTTGAGTGGGTGTCCCCGGATGGTTTAAATCCACAATTGAAACCGGTAGGTGGCGCTGGGATCGGGTCCTAGATTTTTATTTTTCAGAGCAGGACAACGTCTGCCGGGGCCGCTAGTATTTGATAAAATTGGTAGTTGCCAGTAACTATGGGTTTTGAATGATGAAAACTTGGTTTCAATCATTACAATTACATCATACATACATACATACATTACTTCACGCCAGTTCCCTTGCGGGGTAGGCATGAACAACAGAGCGCCATTCTTACACACTTCACTTGCTTCTTTGACATTCATAACTCTTGTCATGCACGCTCGTCTGTTCTTAAGGATCCTGACATCACCTTCTGCTAGTACACGATCAATTTGATCATGGAAGGTATGTCGTGGCCTTCCACGACTTCTGCGTCCATCCACTTTTGCATTGTATATCTGTTTAGTCAATCTTTCATCATGCATTCTTTCCACATGCCCGAACCACCGGAGCATTCCTTTCCTTACCTTCACCCCGACACTCTCTTTCAGACCAACTCTCTTTCTTACTTCGGTATTACGAACGATTACAATTACATCATACACATATATTTTAAAAGACGTTTACACAGACTTTCATTACAGCACTTTTTCCATAACGACTCCAAACAAGATTGTCAATTAAAATTTAAACATATTTCTATTTGTAATATTCAAATGTATCACTTTAATATGTTATTGCATTTGATTAACAGAGAATGTAGAAGACATGAATGTGTTTACATAATATATATTATTCCGATTTGTTTTTTTAATAAATGGACATGGAATTAATCAGGCACTCGTAAAAGGAAATTACTGCCACCAATATGATTATCTTAACGAGTTGTAAAAATAACAAGTTTAGAAATTTGAAAGTCGGCTCAGTATTATTAGCCACTCATCAAGTGATCCAATTTATTGTAAAGGAAATTGCTAATATATATGAACTACGGAAATGAAACGCGGTGCTCTTAATTTGCATACGCTACTACGTAGGTAGTGTAAGTAAAAAATGGGTTTTCATCGACTGGAATCTGTCATGGTGTCATGGTTTTCTTCGCTTCTAATGAATGGCAGAAATCAAAGATGTTACTTAATGTAAATTAGATGAATGTACGATAAATTTCTTGGGAAAATTTAAATGTTAATTAAGCTGTCAGACGTCGAGAAAAAGTCCCCAAAATCAAAGATGTTACTTAATGTAAATTAGATGAATGTACGATAAATTTCTTGGGAAAATTTAAATGTTAATTAAGCTGTCAGACGTCGAGAAAAAGTCCCCAAAAAACCGGTTTTCTCGTTGATATTTCTTTTATTGAAAGTGGTCATCGCCGCTTATGGACTTTTCAAACAACAGAGTACTTACCAATACCTAGGGCGTTGCCAAAATCGAAACATTTCTTAGCATCGAAGAAATTAACAACGCCTATCTAAAAATACAGTGTAAACTCCATGTAACGTCACTTGATTTAACGACAAATTCCCTTAAGCCTCGAAATCACTTGGCTTTCGGTGGTTTAGGTTGTCTTTGGTACGTACAAAGATACACTCTAAATAGCATTACACCCACTCTCAATACCGGCAACAATTAAGTAATAAAAAGTACATTTTAAGTTGCCAAAATTAGTAAAAACTGCGCAGCTGTATACGTTCTTTTATCGCTTTATTATCCTAGCCCGTAATAAACTCGACTGTCGGCATTATGCATACCGAAATTTCTACTTCTATTTACTTCTTTAAGTACTTCCTTTATCACCAAGATGCCTCAATATCGCAAGATATAAATAAAATAAGTTAAAAAAATACAAAATTACTGGTGCAGCAAAAGACATGAGTCAAAAATAACAGACTTTTCTCCATTTAACGACAACTCTCTATAACGGCATAAAATGCACAGTCACTTCACTGTCGTCATATAGAGTTTACACTGTATATATGTCGCAGGGTGATGACGAAAACCGTGATTTGATCAAATCCCTAAGGGAGTTGATCAATTCAAATCAAATGTAACAATTACAACTCTGTGGGTTATTTCCCTGAACAAAGTTAGTGATTTCATTCAAATGCTTGAACTTTTTTGATAAAATTGACGGCCTCTGTGGTTGAGCGGGCTAAGCCTTTGCATGCGTACCTCACTGCAACGTAGAGGTTCCGGGTTCGATTCCTGGTATAGTAAATTTCGGAAAACGTATTTTCTCCGTTATTTACTATGGTCTGGGTGTCTGGGATCGACCCCAGAGTAGTCCGTTGTATATTAACCATAACACAAGCGTAACTTGCTTAATTTTGGGGATATACAATGTGTGTGATTGTCTCCGGATTATTATTTATTCTTAAAATATTGATATGAAAAAGTCAGTACTCGCACAGCTCTATTTTTCGCTTGTTTCCATTTTCCTTTACCTCACCGCCCCGCTGCGGTGACCGCATCAACCAGCATTGCATTCCTGACGTGTCAACACAGTAGCGCAGAAGTCGTGAGAGGCGGTCGAAGGTCGCGACCAGTGATCAAAACAGCGAGTTATGTTAGGTTAGCTTCAGAGCCATCAAACCAAAGCGCACGAGCCGAGAGAGCGAAGCGAGCGCGCCACGGTAGCGGCCGGCGAGTGCCAAAACTGATTAGTTTTGGCACTCGCCGGCCGCTATCACTACTATAAGTACAAGTAGTAGTAAGTGTGATATGTTAAGAATATCCTCTTAAGTTAAGTTGCTCGGAAGAGATCACTTTAAGCGACAAAGACTCCTAATATTTTGCCTAAAATATAGTAACAAGTATATTGTAACCCTCAACGGGTAATTTTTACCTAATCATTATGAATCCGTGGTAGAGCAATGGCTAGCGCACGCGTCCCAGATTCAAAGGGTGCGGGTTCGATCCTGGTCAGAACGCATGCAGTAACTGCCAGTTCTCTGATCTAGTGTGCATATTGTCACAATTACCACATGCTAACAGCGATGAAGGAAAACATCGTGATGCAACCTGCACATCGAGATAACCGATGTGTCAAACGTGCCAAGCCTTGGATAAGCGTGGCCTGTATACTGTCCGTTCCCCCTATAATGGGAGGCCCGAGCCTAGCAGTTTATGGGCTATATATTATGTTATTTTATGGGAGAGACTTTTTTATTTTGAAGCTGGCAAACAGGCTTATAGACCACGTAATGAAAAGTGGCTACCGTCGCTTATAAACGTTTGCAACACCAGGGGCGAAGTCAACGTGTTGCCAGCCTTTAAAATAGGATAGGAAGTGTGAGAAAAAGTGGATGATATAGGACGGGATAAAGGGATCAGACAGAAGGACTGGGATAGAGGAATGGGATAAGAAAGTGGAGACGTGAGTTCTTCTGATGAAAGACAAAGTTGTAGACAGTCTCTCCGGAGCTGTATTACAATGTAAAGAGATATTTAAGATATGTCATAGTCAGCTATTCGCAACTTACTCTTGGATATAGGTTGTAGGTCTTCCAAAATTTGCACGGTATATACCGGTCCTTTGCATGCGCTATCCAGTCCTTCGACTTTGTGCATATTATAGACCTATCGTACTTAGCCTCCATTACTTTACTAAGAAGTGTTATCTATGCTAGGAACCATCTGTTCCATCAACTATTGCTCTTGTAAGAGAGATGGACAGGCTCACTGCTACTTCTATTTAATAATTTTGCTAGTTATATTATCGGTATAGTTCTTGCGATTCCCGAGAGCAGGCGGGCCTTATTCGTATTTAACCGTATACATGCACATTGCAATAGCGTGCGTGTCTGATGGAACTATCAGTTGCGATATCCGTTTTTGCTCTTTCGCACACACAGCTTACCAGAAGTAAAACCTGACCCTCGTGGATATTAAGAACTACTACTATATTGATCAACTGCAAAAGCTTGATATTAGAAAGATTCTAAAAGATATTGCCATCTTTTAGATTACAAAAAGTACTGTCCTCTTTCTTGGGGGTTGGTATACGCTTCTTCAATAAGATTCCGAGTGAAATGTTAGATCTGCCTTTCATTAAATTTTAAATTAAATTAAAAAGCATCTTGCTAAAAAAGGGATACTACACTATTGAAGAATACTTAAATGACAAAAATTCATTTACATAGCACCTCGCTCCAACCTCTTATACTAAATTTTGTATAACGTTTTTATTTTTAATTTATCTTGCCATGCTTCTAAGCAATTTGTGGAGACATATTGCAGCATAACATTTTAGCACGTCAGGTCATTATTATAACTATAATATTATTTTTCTTTCCTTTTATTGTCTTGGTCTTATTGAGTATGCATTGTTTGCTACAACTCCATTAATTCTTCAAAAAGTGATTCTGTAACATACTTCTGTATAAAACTTATTAAAAAAAGAATTTGAGATATAAATAGAATATGAAATATAAAGAAAAACAATATTTAGCTAAACGTGTTGCTGGGGAGTTTCTTGCCGCTTCTTCTCCTTTACAGCATCAACACGTTGCGAAGAGGTGTGCATAGAATAGGAAGTAAAAATTAAATTTTAACTTACATGTATGACCTTCAACAAGTGTTCTGCAGTGGAACTTATTTTGAATAAAAACTTTTGAATTTGAATTTGATAATTCAAGATCGTTTGTATGCTCCGATTATAGCATTTATTCTTTATTACAGGTTTCCTTACCAGCCAGCAACCATCTCGCAGATGTATGGTTTGCTTATCTCTGCTCAGTTTGATTAGTGCCCTAACTGTAATCACCTGCATCCCTTTCTGCACTAGAGCGCTATTTGAGAGGAAGTGCAACTGTCCAGCCGTACCCAAGTGTCCTGACTGTGGCATGCCATTTTGATTATATGACTAAATTGGAAACAATATTATTAGAAAGGAATTCCATGATTGAGGTCTGCATTTTTAATTTTACGAGGTAATTTTAAACCAGGCAAATCAGTTCTGTTGATGATTATCCTTCGTTTTTCTACGTCTCACCGTAAAAAATCGTGACTAGTAGGACCTATGACACCATTTAGACAACAAGGGTTTAGGAGCTTTTCAGGGGCATATTTTTTGCTGGTTCATTCATAATTATAACTCTTGCTACTACTACTAAGTGCAGTCATTTTTCTTATTTTCCGTTGATAAAGTCTTTATATTATTTTTGAATATTAAAAGTACACGTATACCAGAATTCGTGATAATGGTTCGATTTCTAATGCCATAAATTAGTAATAGACATCTAAATGATTATATTTGTGTATGAATGGAAGAAGTATGTAGTAGTGGACTACATGAATTTCTCGTCTTCTAAAAAATTCTTATTGAGTTTTAATTGCCATTTGAGTAAATCTTCTTAGTTTTTTTTTGGTATTTAGTAAATCTTTAATATTTATTTTTACAGGAGTACATACATTTGATTCATCGCCAAAATGATTTGCATGACGTGCGCTACTGCCGCAACTGCTGCAGGGCTTATAATTATCGGGCCACTGATTTGTGATAAGTTAATGCACTGCCTATCGAAATCTACATCGTCTAAGAAATAAAGCAAGAAAACGTTGAATAACTCAATAAACTATTAAATTAACACTAATAATATGTTTTATTTTACAAAGGAAGGTCTAGTTTCGATTAATATATTTTAAAACGTTTCTAAGATGAGCGAATAATTTAGGAAAAGCTGCTGGTAGAAGGTGAATTTCAACATCTTCAATTGCATCTTAATGTTATGCAATAAATCATATTAAATTCTTTTTTGTTTTAACCTGGTCTGTTCCATTCTATTCTAAAGTGTAGGTGAGCCTCTGTCAACAGAATAAGAACAGTAGAACAAGAAATTCTCAACACCGTATACGGTGTTGAGTACTTCACCAGTAAAATCATGTTCTTGCCAATGGTCTCATAGACACCAGAAATAGATTGAACGGTGAAACAGAAGCAAAGGAATTATGTAGAAATAAAAACAATAAAGAAATTAGGAAACTTTTTTAATAATACTACACTAAACATACACCGTAATATCACTTGACTGATTCCAACTAACTACATTTACAATAGAAAAAGTATTGAGCAATCCACTTCCTTTATAGTTCAGTTTTCGACCGTACAAAAACCTTCGTGATAGCTATAGTATAAAAGGCTTATATTAAAACAATTTCTTTCCTTAAATGCCTCAAATCTATGAATGATGAATTAACCACAGTAATCCGTAGACACATAAACAAGAAAAATTCAATGTCATTAAATGCCTTCATGTTCGTCGTTCTGTGTCTTTCAACAAAATGGAATCAATTTGATTGATCCATCTAATATCAGCAATAGCAGCAAATTATTGAAGTATAGATGCTGGATCAAATACTATTGCTGTTCCATGGAATTTACTTCTGTAGAAAGGCAATCTTGAATCAAAACATATAATGTTTCAGTACTGCTATTAGAGTCAAACCTTAGTTCAAAATATTCACTATCCTAAGATATTAAAGTTAAAGGATTACAATTTTGCTTTATACGTTAAGGAAAAAAATAAAGGTGCATAAAGGCATGTAATGAGGAAAGGTGAATGTCATGTCCTTCCATGATTAAATTGATCGTGTACTAGCAGAAGGTGATGTCAGGAGCTTTAAGAACAGACGAGCGTGCATGACAAGAGTTATGAACGTCAAAGAAGCAAGAGGAGTGTAAGAATAAGCCTGAATGGCGCTCTGTTGTTCGTGCCTACCCCGCAAGGGAGCTGGCGTGAAGTTATGTATGTATGTATGTATGTATGTGAATGTCATGTAATACCTGCTTTGCGATTTCGGCGGGACTTCTGGTGCTGTGCCTCTTAAACTACAATCAGCCATACTACCATGTCACCCCAAATTTAGATACTTTGTTCACTACTGTAAAGTAATTGTGATATAGAGAAGGATATAAGGAGAAGAATAAATGTAGCATGGCTAAAGTGGTAGTGACGTACGACAAACTAATGCCACTGACACTAAGAGGTCAAATATATAAAACTGCCATACGAGCAGTTACGCTATACGGGTTCGAATGTTGGGCCACTAAAGTGATAAACTACAAACGTCTCCACTCAGTTAAGATGAGAATGTTGAGATGGATGTGTGGTGTTACAAGAATGGATAAGATGAGAAATGAGTACATAACAGGATCTTTGAAAGTTACTCCCGTGACTGAAAAATTGAAAGAAGATTAAAGTGGTGGTGGAATCAAGAATGTTAAACTACAAGATGAATGGGTACAAATGTAAAGGTAGACCAAAAAAAAGATGATATGATGGTTTGTGGTGTGAGAGGAGTGTGGAAGGAAAAGGCATATTGTGCCGACCCCAAATAATTGGGATATGGTGAAGGAAAAGTGAGAGAGTTATCTGTCAATGATTAAAGTCATTAACACTTTTGCATCTCAAGTTACCCATTAAGCCCTTTACCTTACCATTGGTAGAAAATGGCATTAATTGTACGAAGTTTATGTAATATTTTAACCAGTAGTGAAGCAAATGAATGGATATTAAAATGTAGAAATTCAGCATTATCACGTACACATGTACTGCACTTTTGTTTAAAAATGCAGATTTCAGTAATAGATTATACTAGCTGCGCCCGCGGTTTCACCCGCGTGGTGATGGAAAATCGTTATATTTTGGATAATTCACACTATATCTCTATAAATTATATGTGTTATTCTGACGTGTAAGCTATATTACTGTAAAGTTTCATCAAAATCCATTCAGTAGTTTTTGCGTGAAAGAGTAACAAACATACATCCATACATCTATACATCCATTCTTACAAACTTTCGTGTTTATAATATTTATAGAGATAGAGATATAGAAAAGAGAAGAGATATAGAGATTAACACAGTTTTAGATAATATACTTATGTAAATTTTGCAAACCTTTCAGTACAAAAGAAAAATGCAAATTTATTATAGTCTAGTCAATTTCAATATAACAAAGAATCAAGATGACCAAGTTTTACATAATTGAAATCAAAACAAAGCTACATTGTATACTATGTATGTATTCATGGTAGCCAAAATTTAGTATATTGTGTATAATAGACAAAATTTTGGCTCTAAGTAATTTATAAATCACGATGTTTCATCTGTACGGTGAAATCGGTGAACTATGTACTCATAATAAATAAATTAACAAAATTTATGACACTTAAATTTAACTATTGACTAATTTCAACTATTCACTACGTTTGGTTGTTTATATTCATTCGTCTCTCTGGAGTTATTATTGTTACAGTATCTTTCTTAAACCTTAAATTACCTAAAACAGCTTCGTCTAATTTATCTATTACATCTCTTTGAGTTTCAAAATGACCTACCAATTTAGCTGATGAAGTTGGTCTAACTATTTGAACCTTTTCATTATTGACCATAGCTGTTTCTTTGCTTGAATGTTCTGAGCTTGATCTGTAGAATCTTCTCAGAGGTTCAGAAGCGTCAGTTAAACTTATAGCACCTAACTCTTCGTTTAATGTTTCTGGTTTTACATTATAAAACTGTATAGGTTGTACGTCGTGTCTTCTTATGTCTGATGAAGATAAAGCTTCTCGTTTGAAAGTTGTTATAGGTTTATTTGTTGTGGTAGGTGCTTCAGTACTAGGTGTGACATATATAGTACTAGTACTTGTAAGAGGTGGTTTACTCGTGGAATTAGTATATCTAAGAGTCATTCGTCTTCTGTGTTTTCTTTCTGCCTCTGTAGATTTATTTCCATTGAAATTCATATCTGCATTCACTGTGACTAATTTGAAACCCTCTGGATTCATACCAGTTACTTTAAGAGCATCGATGTTTGAAGGTTTTTGATTACTTTGCTCGGTGTTTGAAGGTTTTTGATTATTTTCTTTAGTGTTATTATTTAAATTTCTGTTTCCTCTATAGACTGGTGATGATTCTGAACTATCATGTTTTTTATTTGTTCTTTCATCTACAATGGACTGTGGTGTTATAATTTGTACAACTCCAGGAGCGCTGATTATTTCTTGATTATATGAATTTTGAATTTGAGGTTTATTCTGATTTTCTAGTATAGTTATAGCCTCTTTTATTCCCTCTACATCCTCTGGGTTAGTTGGTCGATCTGAAAATATTACATATTTAGTATTAATAACAATCTTATTTTTTTTTATTTTATTACAGTTATTTTAGTTGAAACAAAAATCAAATCTGTATTGTATTTATTGATCAATGTTTTTAAGTTTGCACTATTTTATTGTTCCAAGATTAACATACAGACAACATTTTGTCATAATCAATTTAAAATAGACATTCATTAACACTAACAGAAATATGAGGAATAGCTCAACAAATCCGAATAAGTATATGAAAAAAAAGTAATTAATTTAAAATATATTATCAATGATATATATTTAGAAACGCTTAGAATAATTTATTTATTCTAATAGTGTTATTTTGGGTGATTCAATTTTTTTTTCAATTTAATGACTGGTCATCATCTATCAGTGCTGTGCCTGTTAATAACTTCCGGTACGTATAAAGCATATTTTGATAGATTTCCATAGTTCTTTATGAAACTTTTATTTATTATAGAATAATTATGTTGCGAACTGTACATTGTGTGGCCATAATTGGCACTAAAAGAGTTCTAGATATTAGATAACTTACTATCATCCATTTCCTTCTTGTAAGATGAGAAGAAAGTCAACGCCTTCATGAGCTGGTAGCTTTTGGAAACGGGTATGTTGGTATCATACAACTTCCTGGTGTTCTTGCAATCGACGTAGAACCACCAGTTGCATTTGAGGATTGTCTGATCGAAGAGAGTGGATTCAGGGCATAAGAAGGACTTCATGACGAGACCGTCGTCTGTCAGTGCGCAGACGTGGAACACCTGGAGAGCAGAAAGTGACTGAATGAAAAAAATATTAAACCTTGCACTTTGTTAAAAAAAAGATGAATATACTCGTATAATCAATCTTCTTATATGCATAGAGAAATTGCTTTAGGTTAGTCTCGCTAAAACTCAAAAACGACTCAACCGATTTTGATAAAATTTGTGTGTTTGAGTGGGTCCCGGGATGGTTCAGATTCACAATTGGAACCAGGTGGCGCTGAAACCAAGGAGAAGCTCACTCATAGGAAGGACCTGATCTCGTGGCCCTGGCATATGACATCAGGAGCAACACCGGGGTATTTAGTGAATATTCTGGCAAAAATCCGATGAGTTCCACACTACTCCACTGTTAAACATGTCCCCAAGAAGTGGGGTGTCCGCAAACGAATTCACCTCGAAAACAAAGGTGACGCTGAAATCAGTTTCCAAGATTTTAATGTCATTTTTTGTGTGTTTGAATAGGGTGCCTGAATAGTGTGGGTTCACATTCACAATTGGACCCGGTATTTCTATTTTTTTCAGGTGAATAATTTAAAAAAGAAATATCCTGGGAGCTCGCTCCTGGCAGATTTCGAAAGTGCAACCTTTACAATTTTTGTCCGTCTGTTCGAATATCACAGGAAAGTTAATGAACAGATTTAAATAAAACTCAACACAGAAGCTGGCTTATATACAACACTTAGTAGCTTTTATCTGGAAGGAGACAAAATAGCAATAATAATCGGCAGACAAACACGCACATTGTATATCCCCAAGCTAAGCTAGATACGTTTGTGTTGTGGGTGATATATAACGAACCACTCTGGGGCCAATCCCAGATGCCCAGACCATAGTAAATAACAGAAAGTTCGTTTCCGAAATTTACCATGCCAAGAATCGTACCCGGGGCCTCTACGTTCCAACGAGTTCAGCCGGCTAAGACTTAACTCGCTCAATCAGAGAGGCAGTAGGAAATAT
Source organism: Dendrolimus kikuchii (assembly GCA_019925095.2). Classification (NCBI taxonomy): domain Eukaryota; kingdom Metazoa; phylum Arthropoda; class Insecta; order Lepidoptera; family Lasiocampidae; genus Dendrolimus; species Dendrolimus kikuchii. The sequence goes on from CM034408.1 coordinate 16,921,785, forward strand.
ATCCAAAAAGCCGGCGCTCCGGTCGTATTTTTTGATGGCACCGTTGTAATTCACTAACAAATACATCGACGTCATGGCGACGCGAAAAATGTTTCTGCTGTTCCGAAGTAGGCCCCAAATATTTTTGTCTTTTTTAAACTCATTGTATAAACTGGACACCACTAACAGATTATATTATAGAGTACAGATTGATAGATTAAGAAAGAAAGAAAAAAACATTTATTTAGAACTACAACACCAATGAGAATAGATTACACTAACATGAATAAATAAATGTACAATATAACATGCAGTAAATAAAAAAAACGAAGCAAGTGTAGCTCTAAATTGGTCATAGCTCAGCATATTGCTGGTTGGGTTAACCAGCGCTAATCTTCTGCAAGGGCCATACACAGACACGGAAGTAAATAAAATACAAAGTGAAAAGAAAGTATTAAAAAAGAAGATAAAAAAATGTATACCACAACAATTGTAAGAAGATTAAATACATATTATTGATATAGTTTGAAATAGTTATATCAATAAGAGTTCAAAAAGAGCAATATAAAGAAACACACAACACAACACAAGATGGGTCAGGCACATCCTGGAAATGGGCGCCATCATATAGCACTGGTATCACGAACAAGACCAGCTTGGCACACTTGGTGGGTATACAAGAACTCTTTTAAGTTCAAATCCATGAATACTTTGCAAAATTTTTATTACTTACCATACATCCAAGACTTTCGTCGCCATATAGTCCGGGGAAATATTTCTGATCGCCGCAATGGAAGTTAGTATCAGGGAGATCGACCTTCGACTGGAAATGATCGTCAAAGTTCTTCTCATATCCAACGGGGTAATACTCCTTTGGCGCGTTCATCACTTTACCGGATGTTGGAATTCTGGAAAATTTTGGTAAGCTTCTTCAATACAATATCGCTGAAATACAGCGTGGAAGCTGACCTGGATAAGGCCTGCAAGCCGATTGTCAAGAAACTGCGCAGGACAAGGAAAAGTCGCGTGTACTCGTCTCGGAGGCAAAAACTCACTTTGGGTCGTTGAGTCATCAGAGGAACTAAATTCAATAAACTATAGATAACAGTAGCTTAACTTTACTAAAGTTACTACTTTAGCCAATTATTGTCTACTGACATTAATTGGCTAAAGAAGAAGTAGAAGAATTCCATTTCAATACTCATAAACTTATAGATAGATTCTAAAGACTAGGTACAATATCTTAAACAAAGGCTGATTATGATTTAGAGTAGGTAGTAACCCTTATAGCTCAGTGGCTAATAAATTAAAGTCTTATACGTTTCAAATCATGTGAGTTCATAATCTAGGCAAGGAAACATGATCTACTTAAGCAGTTTTCTAACTTGACGTATATATTAGTACAATTACCACGTACCGACAGTAAAGGAAACTATAGTGATGAAACCTACACACCGAGATAACCTATGTTAAACTCTCCAATCCACCTTGGACAAGAGCAGTTGGTACAAAGCCGTTCCTCTAAAAAAATTGGAAGACTCGAGCACAATAATGAGACGTTTATGGGCTGGCAATTTTAAAGGCTGATCATTTAAAGCCATCTGTTCCAGAGAATAAATAAACCAAAGAAAATGTATTACATGATTGTAAGGAGAATATAACGAATGATATTGTTAATAATAATTAAAAATCGTTTGGACTAGTTAAAAATTTTTTTGGCTAGTTACAACGCTCTATAACTTATTAGAGTCATAAAACAGGAGGTTACAGCTTTATTAGATAATAAAAATATCTTAACTGCAAAATCAAAATTTTAACTCCAAGTGAAGAAAGTCAGTCCTATTGTTAAAGTAGCTGAAATAAAACGGTGAATGGATGTTTTAGAATGTTATTTTTCACAAGCAGTTTAGAAAGTACATTTTACAAAATACAAAACGATTGATCAAATAAATACTGAATCCATTTATGAATTTAACATTATTCGAAAAACTTTAAAACGTAGTTTTATTATGTGTGTGTCAGTCGCGAAAACTTAAGATTATTCAATTCTTGGAAATGTAATTTTTATATAAATTTATTGCTCATATAGAATTTGAACATTTTGAACTCGCGAATTAGTTTTTAGAATTTCGTCATATTATGTCTGCCTATGTATGCACATTATGTTACAGTATCAGAAAATAAGTAATCTATAGTTGTATGCCGATACACAATTGTAGAGTGAAGTTGAGGATAAATACATATAAATAAAATAAAAATTAGGGGTAGTAAGAGTTAAACGTTTGTTTCTCATCTACACACTCGTATCAGGTATCATTAGTGAGACCTTCAAAAATAATAAGGATATTTCCTTCAATAGGTCAATAGGTGGGACAGTATTGGATGTCAATTATTCAAGTCAGTCTGGGAAATGAGGCTCTAAATATTGGTTTACAAGTGAACGTTATGACAAAAGATTAAAATAACAGGATGTTTAATCTTCTAAACATTTCTATGTGAACTCTTGTTCACAGAAAAATTAAATAACTCATACCTTTGCTGTTGTGGTCGCGGAGCGATAGACGCAACTACAATTTCTGGTTCCGGCTCAAATTGTACACCAACTGGTTGTTGAGTTGTCGACGTAGTAGTAGAAGTTGTCGAACTAGGAACCGGGAAACTCGCGTACTTATTCAACAACTGCTGCTGCCGAAGTGCTATAGCCGCTTCCACTGCTTCCATAGAAATATTCCCTGCCTTCGCTATCTCAGCAATCTTTGCATTAATATCTTCTTTGTTAAACTTCAACGTGGTATCATCGCCATAACCAGTGATAGTATTATAATCATCTACTTTCTTCGTGTTGTAAGCGTAGTTTGCAACTTGGTGCACTTGGTGAGGAACCGGGTCTAAAAAGTTAGAAATGGGATTGGTTTTTTGGATAGATAGTTTTTGGTTAGAAAACAAGTTTGGTGCTTTCATTTCTGTCAAAGCTAGTGAAGGCGATAATGCTACTGAAGTGACTGATGAAGCTGGTGAAATAGGCATAGGGACGAATGGGACGGTCTTAATAGTAGGTGTAACTTGAGGATCGACTACTATAGGGGATTTGAATGGAGCGAAATGCACTGCTGTCATTTGGGACATTGTATTGGAAATATGACTGTTTGATGGATATATCTCACTTTGGTAAGCCAATCCTGGTCCTTTTGACTGTGGGATCTGGAGGGGCGTGTAGTTCTTCCGTGTTGATGAGGTGATCGGTAGGACTTTGAGGGTGTCTTCTTTGGATGGTAGAGGTCTGAACGGTGGGATTCCCATTCGCATGGGTTTGGCTTGCGTTATTGTTGGATTTTTAGGTATTTCCATAGTGGGGACCTGAACGACTATGGGTTGCATGGTAGTAGAGCCTCGTCGGTGTAAGGTTGATAGCTTATCCATAGCAGCTGGATTTGGTCTGCTAGGTGCGGGTGCTACTGGGCGCATCATTATCCTGTTCTGTTTGCCTCGTTTCTGAAATGGAAAATATTTTGACATTACTTTTTTTGTTTGTCCACTATACCTTCCAGTAAACCTTAACTCTAGAGGGCACGATCTTCTAAGGTTTTTTAAGGTCATTGTCTAGAGGTTTCCTACTAAATAAAGTTTTAGTTAAAGACATTTGGCCTAGAACCACCCACATACTCCCGAACTAAGCGTTTTCACTTGTACTATACTTAGTGTAGGTACTTGTACAATACACAACTCTGGGACCGATACCAGACACACGAAACTTCGTTTAAAAGGTTAGTCCATTTGGGAATCAAACCCAAGACTCGATAATAGCAAACTAGATCATCGAAACACCACCACACCACAGGGGCCGTCTGATTAATGTTTACAAAGCTAAATTTTATTCCATTAAGGAAACTATATATATTTATACGAGTGTAGTTTTTGTGAAACATTTGGACTAACCTCTTGTTTAGCTGTTGGTTTGACTTCGGCAATAAGGTTTGGTGGTGCGCCATTCTTGACGTTGACCGATCGCCGTCGGCTCGGGTCTTGATTTGTGAGGGACTGCTCAAAACCCAGCTCGTCTCCCAAACTGAAACCTGAAATATTGTGGAAAAAAATTAACTTTACTATACTGTAGTGCTTGTTTTCTGTGATGTGAATTAACATGACATACATGACTTCAAAAAATATAACGATTGTCCTTATTGTTTTTTTTTTATTTAAATCTGCGCAGGAACGGCGCAAGAATACGAATTGCTTTAACTAGGTTGCCTGTAGTATGAAGCAGAAAAAATCAGGTTAGGTTAAGCTTGGAAAATACTTTCAACAAAAATTATTTTTAAATGCTGTTCTTACAAAAAAGTTGTCATGAATCTTGTAGATTATAGATTAATAACATCTATAGAAATTTTTTAAAACACAACCAAAAGCGACTTCATACAAAAAAAAACATCAATTGTGGACCGATTTTCAAATGTTATTTTATTCATAAGAGTATACTCCTTAGGTGGTCACATAGTCACCAAGTAAGGATCTGATAAGGGGATCCCAGGGAAATCGAAAGCAACCCTTGTCGAATAGCGCCGAGCGCCTACATTCTTCGCAAGGCAAAATTTGTATACGCCTACCCGTAGTGTACATTTTTTACAGGCGCTTAAAATATTATATATAAAGCTATTCAAACAAATAAAAAGTAGAAAATATATTGTTTTTACAAAAACAAAATCAAATTCAATCTAAAAGGTAACAAATAAAATATGTTCTACAACATCTTGAAGTCGGTGCCAAGTAAAACATAAAAAAACAACAACAAAATCGCAAATGCAGCGTCTTCAAGAAGTTCTAGAAAATATTTCTTTTTTGCTTTTAAATTTGAAGTCGATTTTTATTTTGTTATTTAAAAAGAATATAAATAGAGACAATGACTTACCTAAACTAGCGTGAGCTTTGATACCTCCTAGATTTCTAACTCTGAAGAGACCTGATTTTTTGAATGCGCAGTTTATCTTGAAACCGAAATCTGACTCCAAAACGCATGTTGGTTGAACGATATCTGAAATAAAAGATAAAATAAAATTAAAATTTGTGAGGTAGTGTAACGACTAATCTCCTTAGTAGTCATATATATTAAGAAATATAATGTTTTAAATTACAATCGTAGACTGCCTCCCAAAACAAGTGAAGAGAGAATTGCATCGGGACGCGAGCAGAACACACCTATGTAAAAGTGTCTCTTCATTGCTAATATAAACTTATGCTCTGAGCCAGTCTCTTATTGAAGATCCCGGTTAGCTCTGAAACCGCAGGCCGTTACAGTAGTTACTTTCTTTTCACTTCAGATGAAACTACCTTCATTTTCGTTTGCTTATAATGTTTGTTTCTTTGAAAACAAGTACCTATAATCTCAATAGGGTAGGTAATTATATTATATTTTAACCAGTAGTCGGGCAAATTAATGAATAATAATGCTGATATTAGACGGGTCAACGAAATTGAATTAATTTGCTTGAAAAGCTAAGAATGGGAAACACATGATGACATTCAATTATTTAATTTTATGTTTACAGTATACCCCGCTTTACGCGACCCCGCATAGCGGGGATTCGTTATAAAGAGATTTTTAAAATTTGCACTACTTTACCCCGCTTTACGCGGATTCATTGATTGGTCCATTAGCTCTCTTCGTGGAGTGATTGCGTTAGCCAATAACAGCGTGAATCTTCTCAGTTTATAAAAGTTCAATTATTATAAGTGTTAAAAAATGTATAAAGCCAAACAAAACGCTACTCAAAAAAACATTAGCTAACTATTTCTCATGTAATTCTAAGGATTAAATAAATAAATAAAAATCTGTCACAATGAATAAGTTGATTCTGTTTTATTTTTGCAATAAAACCGCTTATGGGAGCTGCTTACGTCTAGTCATCGCAGCAGACAACGAACTACTAGCACGCGCAACGCGGGAGCGCAGATATTAATAGTTGCTCTAACTCGCTCGCGCATCATCCGTTCCACTCACACACTGTGCTATATATTGTACTAGCTGTACGACTTGTTAACTTTTGTACATAAGGTTACCGTTTCCAAAATAAATTAGTTCACTTCAGTTCACATCAGCACTTGACAGCGAATGCTACTCATCTGCCATCTGAAGTATCCTTTAATCTTTACCTCTCGCTGCTACACACTTTAATTATTTATTTGGCTTGTTATTTCATCTCACTCCGCTATTATTACCGTGCATGGATCTGTTTGACTCCTTCATCCAAATTAAAAAAAGAAATGAATGGTCTAATATTAGTTTAAGTTATTAGGAATGGACTATTAAACATTGTTGAAATAATTAAACTTGGAAAACCCCCAAGGACTTGTAGCTGTAAGCTTGCATAATTCACTATTTCGACGTGAACATATATATACACTTCAGAACGGATTATTGTTCTGTCGAAATAGGTTTTACCAGCCGATATCGTAACACGCGATGAGCCGTCCAGGATGCTAAGATACGGATGTTGGACAACCTAGATTTCTCTACAACCTTCAATAGGTCCTATATTACATTGCTATATTTGCTTGCGACCTCGTCCATGTTTGATCGAAATGGTAATTCCGGTCAACATTCGACGTCGGGTATTTCTATAACATGATTAATTGGTAGTTATTTAAATCAAGACACAATTTGGAAAAAAATTACTTATAATAGTTTTTTTATTGCACGAGTTCAGGAAACAGGCAGACGACCTACCTGATGGAAAACTGTTACCATCGCCTATGGACAATTGTAAAACCAAAGGTGCTACAAATGCGCTGCTGCTCTCTAAAGGGAGACTAAACCGCGCCAACATAAATAATACTACTCTTGGTCCTGACCTATGGGGCCAAGACAAGGACACTGACGGCAGGATTGCTCCATAAGTTCCAAGTCGCTCAACGGGCTATAAAACGAGCTATGTTGGGTATCTCTCTTATGGATAGAATAAGAAATGAATATATCCGTAAGAGAACCAAGGTAGCCAACATAGCTTATTAGTTAGTTCAAGTGTTAGTGGGCCGGTCAAGTCTGTCGTAAGACCGATGGAGCAGACGAGTCCTGGAGTGGAGACCGCGTCTCCGTAAACCGTCCTCTAGCCTGACAGACCTGCGCAAGGCCACCGGTAGGCGCTGGATGCGGAAGTCGGAGAACCGGGATGAGTGACGCCGGCTTGTGAAGACCTACGTCCAGCAGTGACCAAGAGCTTTCAATTCCAAGTCACATGTTTGATGTGTGCTTATATAGAACCTGAACGTAATAGCCAATAAACATGATAGTCCTCTGATATTGCCACTCATGTAGAGGACTAAATCAACCGTGGGGATGAGTTGTCAACTATGGTTTTCCCACAGCGCTACGATATGGGTTTTAAAAAAAGAAAAAGGTTTCATGAAATTTCTTCGATGCCAGCAGCGCGTTGGTGATATATCTGGTGCTGCAAACGTCCCTAGTAACCGCTTCTCATCCTGTGCTATGTTAGTATACTACGTCCCAACAGTTCGCGATGTGATAACAGCGATATTTCTGCTTGAATGTAACGTTATCACTTTCACTGCTTATCATCGGTCAGTGACACGGCGGTATGGATGTCAGGTATATGAGTCAGAGGGTCCGGTTCGATGCCCGAGCAGCCGGATACAACAGAGAAAGCATCGGTTTACTTACTCGGCAGTTAAAGTTCTACGTAGGTTGATATTTTGTCAAGGCTAATTTCCGAACGTAATCAATAGTTATATTATAGTCAAATGGATTCTGTAGTAACCAAAAACGGCTTAGCTCTATTAGGTTTTTTGGTTATGGTACATTATTCAAACGAACTTTCAGTTATTTACTATGGTCTGGGTGTCACTGACAACAGCTTCAGAGGTTTCCAAACTTTTTTGCTTCCAGAATAATGAAATTATTAACACACTAACTAATATTAACACATATTAATGAAATTATTAACACTAGTGGTCGCCCGTGGTCGAAATTCCACCATAATTATTTGTTGTCAAAGACTATATTTCTATAATTACAGATTTCGCTAAGGCTACACTGTTAATATGACTTGAACAATAAACAAAAAAGTATATATGCGTGTGTGTGTCAAGTACATGGTAGTGTGTGTAATGTTTTTTTATTGATTTAATGTATTTTTTATGCATAATTAAAAAAAAAAATATTAGCATTCGTCGCTTCTTCTGTATATAAACTATAAGTATGCGAAATTTCATACTTCTCCGTCCGCGCAATTTTCGTAAAAAGGGGTTCAAAGTTTTTGCTTCACGTATTAATAGATGTATGTAATTATGAATGTCAAAGAAGCAAGTGGGGTGTGTAAGAATGGGCCTAAATGGCGCTCTGTTGTTCGTGCCTACCCCGCAAGGGAACTGGCGTGAAGTTATGTATGTATGTATGTATGTATTAATAGATATATAGATAACATATTATAGTCATATGAATAGTTTTTGCAAAATTATAAATACATACATTTTCAAATCATTTTTATCGTGATATTATTACCTACTAACAATTTTATCTTTCACTAGAGTTTGCCCCGCGGCTACGTCGCGTGTAAAACCCTAGGCAGTGCTTTATTTTACTTACATAAAAACTTAATTCGGTTGTTTACATGTAATAATAACAAAGAAACTATGTCCATATAGTCTAAACAACTGCCCAGAAAAACAATACAAGAAATTCGAAGCCGACCTGTTTTGAAGTAATACAATGAATCACATGTTGTTTATGACAACATAGGTATTTGTTAGCGAGTTGAAAAACGCAATTGCAGTGCCATGCATTTTGCTAATCCTGCCATTCTAGGGAAACGAGGTCATTTATCAGGATAAAAAGTATCCTAAGTTACGCCCCGGGATATAAGCTAACTCCATATCAAGTTTCATTTAAATCCGTTCAGTAGTTTTCACGTCTAACAGACATATAGGCAGACAGACAGACAAAAGTCTAAAAATCGGAATCTACTAGTCCGAATTAACCCCTTGATTTTTTTCACATTTTTAAACGCATTGTATAATCTCGAACCGTTTACAGATTTATTTTAATACTAGCGGCCCCGGCAGACGTTGTCCTGCTTTGAAAAAATAAAAATCTAGGACCCGATCCCAGCGCCACCTACCGATTCCAATTGTGGATTTAAACCATCTGGGGACCCACTCAAACACACAAAAACAAAATGACCAAAATCGCTCCAGGTGACTAGGAGGATTCTAGAACCCGATCTCAGCGCCACCTACCGGTTCCAACAGGATAAAAAGTATCTTATGTCCGTCTCCTGGTTCTAAGCTACCTCCCCACCAATTTTCAGCCAAATCGGTACAGCCGTTCTTGAGTTATAAATAGTGTAACTAACACGACTTTCTTTTATATATGTAGATAGATACAATGCAATACTCTTTATTGTACACCAACACGACAGAAAAAAATACGCAATAAGCTTAAATACTAAAAGGTAGTACAATGGACGGTCTTATTGCTTCAAGCAATCTCTTTCAGGTAACCTTTGGATGGACAAGATCTAATTAAGATAATGTTGGCGAGCAGCTAAACTAGACGCTAGTAATAAGACACAATTTATTAGATAGATAGATAGATTATACAAATAGTTTTTTCTTAAATATCTTCATAGTTATAGTTCTATTTAATTTCATTTCTTTTTGTATGTAACGATTATTTGTCAAAATCATTATTTTCACATTTCAATAATCATTTCATAACATATTACGCACTTATAATAAATTGTTCAAAATATGTAGACTACCTCTGTGGTTGAGTGGGCTAAGCCTTTGCCGGCCTACCTCACTGCAACGCAGAGGCTCCGGGTTCGATTCCTGGTATAGTAAATTTCGGAAACGTATTTTCTCCATTATTTACTATGATCTGGGTGTCTGGGATCGGCCCCAGAGTAGTCCGTTGTATATTACCCATAACACAAGCGTAACTTGCTTAATTTGGGGATATACAATGTGTGTGTTTGTCTGCCGATTATTATTATGATTATTATGTATCTTTTGTCTATTCTTTGTTTAATGTTGTTCTAATTATAAATAACTAGCAGCCCGCCGCAGTTTCACCTGCGCTCTGTCCCGCTCCCGTGGTATATAGCGTCACATTATATAGCCGTAATACCGAAGTAAGAAAGAGAGTTGATTTGAAAGAAAAGGTAAGAAAAGGGATGCTCCGGTGGTTCGGGCATGTGGAAAGAATGCATGGTGAAAGAATGACTAAACAGATATACAATGCAAAAGTGGATGGATGCAGAAGTCGTGGAAGGCCACGACACACCTTCCATGATCAAATTGATCGTGTACTAGCAGAAGGTGGTGTCAGGAGCCTTAAGAACATACGAGCGTGCATGACAAGAGCTATGAATATCAAATAAGCAAGTGAGGTGTGTAAGAATAAGCCTGAATGGCGCTCTGTTGTTCGTGCCTACCCCGCAAGGGAACTGGCGTGAAGTTATGTATGTATGTATGTTATATAACCTATGTGTTGTAAATACTGGTTTGTAACATTTGTTCTTTTGTATTTAAATATTTTTTCATTGTATCATAGCAACCTTTGTTACCTATCTTTACAAAATAACTCTTCAATAAAACGTACATGAAGAAGACTATTTTTTTTATTTTTAACACTATGACACTCCCTGTTAACGTAGCTTTCTAACAGTAAAAGAATTTTTAAAATCGGTTTAGTAGATCCAGAGATTACCCCCTACAACGTCACAAGCTCACAAACTTTACCTCTTTATAATACTAGTAAATACCTATAATATTAAATGTTCATTAGTTATTTTTTTTATTCTGTGAAGGTGACGTTACTTTTCATCCGTGGAGGAACGAAGAAGGAACACAATTTCCTGCGCCCGGCGGCCTGTCGTAAGAGGCGACTTAACAACCCACAGCCAGGTGGTAGGGCATTTGCCCGACTGGATGGCTACCACCCCTGGTCTAAAGTATGTCGCCATAACAACCTCGAGTTGTGTTCCGGCATTAGTGACCAGGTTCCAGTTTCCCTTAAGAGAGCAGCAGCGCATGTGTAGCAACTTTACTGTTGCAAATGTCCAAAAAGTTACTACTTGGCACTAATGGAAGACCAGCGTTGGTTGTTATCAACCAGCATTTGCTGAGTTAATAAACTTTTGTCTTTTATTAAACTGCTTATGTATAATTTCTATTTTAAATAACTCTAAATAAACATTATTTTCTTTCTTTCTTTCAAATAATTTTGAATAAGATGATGATGAGATGTTATTTCAACGCCTGTCCTTTTATATGTCAATTTGTTAGAATTTATTGTAACAATTTGTGTCGACATCTTTATTTATTTGATTAGCTTCAACAAAAGTGAAAGACAATAAGAGGCTTGTAACATACCAACAAACAGACGGTCGTTTATCAAAACTACAAATTGCAATAACGGTAAGCGACAGCTTGCTTTGTTACTATGACATGTTGTTAAATGTTATTAGTTGAATAAATTGTAGGCTGTGTCATGGAAGAAGAATTGTAATCGTCAAGCTTCACCTGCGATAATGTTGCAGTTATTAACTGTGGCCAAATGCGTCTTATATAGGTATAACTGTAAAAATAAGGCCAATCAAATAAAATAATAATAAATCAATTTAATCACCAAAAGTCCGGCGCATTTTTATGGCCCGTGGACTTTAAACACATACAATCAATTTAATCAAATAAATTACCGCGCTTAAGACCGTTAAAACGTAGTTTTATTATGTGTAGAGGTCGCGAAAACTTAAGAAAATATTATGTGAACCAGGACGGTCAGGAAATCGCAAATAAATTACCGCGCTTAAAACCGTTAAAACGTAGTTTTATTAAAAATAATGCCGTTACCGAATAGCTACATTAGTGCATATACATATATTATCTGTCAATGTTTAACCTCTTTAAAAATAACATACATACATACATAACTTCACGCCAGTTCCCTTGCGGGGTAGGCACGAACAACAGACCGCCATTTAGGCTTATTCTTACACACCTCACTTGCTTCTTTCACATTCATAACTCTTGTCATGCACGCTCGTCTGTTCTTAAGGCTCCTGACATCACCATCTGCTAGTACACGATCAATTTGATCATGGAAGGTGTGTCGCGGCCTTCCACGACTTCTGCATCCATCCACTTTTGCATTGTATATCTGTTTAGTCATTCTTTCATCATGCATTCTTTCCACATGCCCGAACCACCGGAGCATTCCTTTCCTTACCTTTACCCCGACACTCCCGTAAAAATAACAACAATATCAAATCACAAATACCGCAATAAACCCATCGGTAAATCTGCGTGAATCGGCCTGTAACTATTACCTATCCGCCTTCGCCGGAATGCTCATATCTTATCCCTTTTGTAATTATACAATACATTAGTACTCCTTAGCCCAAAATCGCCCTCCTATTTGAAGGAACGCTTTGAGTTCTTTCAAGAAAGTAGTACAAGGCTCTTGAGATCATCAGCAAATCTGCGACTAATGACGCCAATACATTCTATGCAATTTTGTCAGAAATCTTTTACTGTGCAGGCTGGAAGGTTGTGGAATGCATTAGCAATGAGCATCAGAAGTGCAAATTCACTTACATTTTGTAATAAGCTCCTCAAAGATCACTATCTAAATTTGTAAACAGTAATTTATGTATGTGTATGTAACTCTATGTAGTCAAGTCTTGGCTCGGGCCAAAAGGGTGTTTCAAAAAATACTTGTACGACCGAAATGCAGGTCTCTCGTTTAATAATGAATAATCTGAGACAAAAATTAAAGTTAATAAATGCTGACATGCGTCTGTGGGCCTTCCGCTTGAGAAAGCTTACTCAGCTATTCGCCCGCAGGCGCATGTTTACTAATCCAATCTAGATGGTCGGGAAGAGTTCTTAACTATGTACATATATTTATACATAAATATGTAGGTATGTGTATTATTATTTACTATTAATATATGTATATATGATAGTATATATTTTAAACAATGCGCACTGAATACCGATCCATTATTAGAAATGTAAAATTATCTCCAGAAGGTTCTCTGGAAGAAATCGCTGTTAGCGATAAGACCGCCGATTATACTAGTTATATGATTGTTAACTCATGTGTATTATTTTCTTGTGTGCAAAAAGAATATTCTATTCTATTCTATAACATTATCCCAGATGAAGCAGTGAGATAAGGAATTGCAATCGACCAGTAAAAAGCGGGTCGTATCCGCAACTCGACGACTTAGCGAGGGTAGATGAGGAACTACACCATCCAGCCCAGCTCCTCAAGGAAATCCACCAGCTATTTAACGTGGTTGAGGATTACCCAAAGGCTACCTGGAGCGTTCAGATACTTCGGCCTTAAAGCCCTTAAAAAGTACATCAAAAACAAACAAACCAAAGGTGGTCACAGATAAATAATCGACTAACAAGCGTAAACCGAACAACGAATCATCGCGTCCAAATCGCCGTGAAATCGCATCATTGTGCGACAACCGCGCAACTACTGCGCAACTTGAATCCGTTTATTTATTGTTCAGAATCAGTTGGCCGAAGAACATTACTGTATATGAAGTCGAAATTGCATAATACAGGCGTGTAATATCATGTAGGGCCGAGACATGGACACTGATGGTAGGATTGGTCCACAAGTTCCAAGTCGCTCAACGGGCTATGGGACGAGCTATGTTGGGTGTTTCTTTTATAGATAAAATTAGAAATGAGGATATCCGTAAGAGAACCAAGGTAACCGACATAGGTCGCAAAATTAGCAAGTTGAAGTGGCAGTGGGCCGGTCACGTCTGCCGCAGGACCGATGGCCGATGGAGCAGATGAGTCCTAGAGTGGAGACCGTGTCTCGGTAAACGTAGTGTCGGACGCCCTCCAGCGCGATGGACCGACGACCCGTGCAAGGTCGCCGGTAGGCGCTGGATAAGGAAGTCAGAGGACAGGGATGAGTGGCGCCGATTTGGGGAGGGCTACGTCCAGCAGTGGACTGCGACGGGCCGATGACTTACCTACTTACTTAATTACTTGAAGTTACTGTGAATTTCTATTAAATCCTACATGGCAAGATGGCGCTACTTAAGATAATTATGTGCCTAAATAATATGTATGTGTGTTTTTTTATTTATTTACTATTAATATAGTATATAGAGCTATGAATGTCAAAGAAGCGAGTGAGGTGTGTAAGAACAAGCTTGAATGGCGCTGTGTTGTTCGTGCCTACCCCGCAAGGGAATTGGCGTGAAGCTATTTATGATAAAATCAATGCAAATTGATTTAAAAAAAGAAGAAGTTAAGCAGAACAAGATGTTAAAATTATTAAAATTAAAAACTTGTGTATCAATTCAATTTTTATTATTATTTATTTATATTTTATTTTTATTTATTTATTTAGTATACCAACAATTACTTGTACTAATACTATGGATGTACATACCTTAATAAAAATTAAACATGAAAAATGCAGTATTTTACTTATAGGTAAAAACTACATGCAATTTTATATTTTGTAGTGTATTTAACTAAAAATACTCTTCACAACTAACATGTAGTAAATGATAAAGTTATAACCTAACAGTTACGAGCAGTAAAACTAAGAGTTATTACGCAATAATGCATAAATTATCACAACCACTACATAATTGCGCGTTCACTTAAACACTGTTCTTCAGGTGCGTTTCCATTTTAAAATTGGCCCGAGTGACACTTGGTTGAGGAAGTATCGTGCAAGCGGCTATGAAAAATGAGTACTTATGAAGCGTACGAAGTCTTTAATGACGCACCTTTTGCTTGAAATTTGCTTATTTTTTTGATATTTTACATACATACATACATACATAACTTCACGCCAATTCCCTTGCGGGGTAGGCACGAACAACAGAGCGCCATTTTGGCTTATTCTTACACACCTCACTTGCTTCTTTGACATTCATAACTCTTGTCATGCACGCTCGTCTGTTCTTAAGGCTCCTGACATCACCTTCTGCTAGTACACGATCAATTTGATCATGGAAGGTGTGTCGTGGGCTTCCACGACTTCTGAATCCATCCACTTTTGCAATTGATATTTTACAATAATTTTATAAATAGTTGTTGCGCGTACAAAGTTGGTTTTTGCGTTCCGTAGTTGATTTTCGAATATTGGCGGTCGGCCGTAGACTATTGAGCGTTTGTCATGGTAAAAGGCTGATAATGCGCGCACACACCGGCGCGTGCGTATTGTTTTCCGATTGCACCAGTGTGTACCCTTGGTTAATCGTGCGGCGACAGCTTACAATGTTCCTTTCTTGTAAATTCTTTTTGGGCGTGGTAGAGCTATGCTGGAGTCATTATCTTGAATTACAGCTCTTAGGGACTGGGTCCAATCAGTATGATACCACGCTTTCACAGAATATCGACGTGAAATCGTTAGCCTTGAGCGAATCGCGTTTAGTATGATAAATAACAGTTCTGTTGGCCCACTTCCTCCTCTTTTTCCCTATCTTGTCCACTCTATCACATCCCTTCTATTCCATCACTCTACCCCATTTTTTAAAGGCTAGCAACGCGTTGGCTTCGCTCCTGGTGTTGCAAACGTTTATAAACCACTTTCCATGAGCTAGGTCATCCGCCTGTTTACCAGCTTCACACAAAAAACCTTCTTAGACGTGCAGCCATGCTGAAAGCATCATCTTGATTTAAAGCTCTTGTTACCACGCTCTTACAGAATATCGACGGGGAACGGTTAGCCTTTAGCTCATCGTGTTTCGGATGATAAGTGAGAGTACCAATGGCCCACTTCTCCTTCTCTTTTATCCCATCCTCCTTTTTTTGGTTGACGCAGGGGAATGTCTCTTCTTGGAACACCATCCTCGGGCCTGGGTGTAAGGCACGCCGAGTAATGTCTGGGACTCTTGATCGGCGGTATGCCCATAGCCTCCGAGCGGAGGACAGGGGGATGGCAGGCCGTCAAACTACCCACTAAACTTAATTTGAGCCCCTATCGTCCTATGCCATCCCTGTAATCCTATCTTCTTTATAACTTCTTAAAGGCTGGCAACACGTTTGCTTTACCCCGTAGTTGAGAATGTCTTTAGGCGAAGGTAACCATTAACGATTACGTTGGCCGTCTAATTGCTTGACTGATCCTAACACTTAAGAAGGAGAATAAGCTGTTAGTGGCCGAAAGAACGGCCCTAAGACAGATCTTGGGTCCGACACGAGGAAGCAATGGCAACTGGTGGATCCGAAAAAATGCCGATATCAAAGAGCGGATGAGCCCAATATAATAGGCGAGAGCAAGACAAAAAATATCACACATTTTTTACACAAAATTTGCTATCGATCAGTGAAAAAATCGCATTGAAATTCAATTTTTTTTTCAATCAGACCATTTTAAATCATTCCCAGAAAAATTCTCGCAAAATTCCCAGGATAAAAAGTAGTGCAGATTTTAAGTCTTAAAAATTTGCTGTGGATCAGCGAAAACCGCATCGAAATCGGCGCAGTAGTTTTTACGTGAATCCCGAACAGACAAGAAATCTAAATAAAATTGCATCGTGTTCTCTCTCCGTCGTTCATATAGTCTATTCTGAGTTGTTTTTTTAATAGCTTCAATGTACAGACATGGCATGTTTGAATTTTATCTATATATGTAAAAATCAATTGCTGTTCGTTAGTCTCGCTAAAACTCGAGAACGGCTGGACTGATTTGGCTAATTTTGGTTTTGAATTATTTGTGGAAGTCCAGGGAAGGTTTAAAAGGTGAGTAAATATGAAAAAAAAACTTGCAATATAGTAAAAACAACAATTTCGCTTTCCCTTAGAAACTATTCCTACCTGTCAAACATTTGATGTTCGTCCCGTCGTTTAGAAATCAACTAAATTTAAAAGTCGTTCAGAAATAAATTAAAATTTAAAAGTTGTTTTTTTCATTTTTTTGATTTTGAATGTCGAACGTTTGATGTTCGTTCCTGTTAGGTTTTGACCATATTTTTTTACTAAAGTTGAAATATTCTGCAATTATCATTCAGCTTTTTTGTTTATTGATTCTGAGGCGTTTACAAGTTTGTCGGGTCAGCTAGTAATATTATAGATTCCTAATAATAAAGGGAAATATCAAAGAGAAAAAGAAAAGACTATTTCCATCATAAAGTTCTAAAATTTCATTTAACGCCTGCTCTTTTATATGCAAAGATTTTAGAATTTGTTGCAACATGTATCCTCGTCTCTATTGTATCAACAGATACATTGGAACAGGACTTGAATCTACATAATTTGAATCAAATGCAAGTGTCTTCGATACTGTACAACGTGTTCGAACATTCATGTCAATTTGCCCCACATGTACCGTAACGTTGCACCACAGATCCAAACAATAGGATTTCTGCCATAAAACATTTTATTTTACAAGCACACCTTTGATCTTTGTGAAATGTCAAATATTGACAATTTGATGCGCGCGCGCGCAACTTTCGTTTACTTTAACCCCTTAACCCGGCTATTGTACACGAGGCACATTAGGTAACCTTGCGTAAAGACGATTAGATAAAACCAACGTGTAAATCGTTTGTCAATACGTGTTCATGTATTTGATTTTAATTATTTATTGACAGGCAAAAGTCATGTCAAGCAATCAAAGGCAATCAGATTATATGGATTGGATTATTTATCTGTGAATATGTAAGCTTAATAACTTAAATAAGACAGTAGATTATTACCAAAGTATTGTTGATTTATGACTAATTGTAAGTGAATAGGTCATTGTTGAAGAAATTCTAATAATTTGATTAATTAATTTATTATACAAACATCCCTATCATTACAGTTTAAGTAATTACTTACAATAGCATGGTCATGGACAATAACAATTTATACGGATTGCTTTGAGTATTAAAAATGGCAATTTGATAACATAATATGTAGTTCAGTGTTTGAAACACTTATGTTATCGTCGCCTTGTTGAGCCAGGTCGTGTTGCCGTGTGGGAAGAACGCCTTAGCACCCAAGCGCGGGCACCGCCACCATTGAGGCGGTGATGCCCGTCCTGCGTGAATAGCTAGACAGACGTCACGGCACCCTGAAATTCAGGCTGTCACAGGTCCTGTCGGGGCACGGCTGCTTTGGGAGGTACTTGTGTCGCCTTGGCCGCAAGCCCACATCAGGGTGCCATTACTGTGACACAGGCGACGAGGAAATGGCGCTGCACACACTCCAGGAGTGTTCAGCCTGGACAGAACAGCGTCGAGACCTCGTCGCCTTTAACGGGCTAGACACCTCGCTCCCGACCGTAGTTCGCAATATGGTCGGTAGCAAACCCGGATGGGACGCCGTCTCCTCCTTCTGCGAGCGCATTGTGCTTGCGAAGGAGGAGGCGAAACGGGAGCGTGAGCGGACGTCTTTGTTCCGCTCCCGCCAAAGAAGGACGCATCGACGCCGGAGGGCGGAATTCGACCTTCGGCCGCCGTAAGCGGACGGCGTGGTTTTGGGGCCCCTTAGGGTATAGGGGTTCTCACTCACCTGCACATTCCGTCGTGATGATTGCACGAGTGTTCCGCACGCACTCACCTCTCCACCCGTGGGGTGCGTTACAAACCGCCCCACGCCCCGGATTAGACCTGGAAGATGCCGGGGGATAGAAGTAGTCCCCCGGAAGTAGAAGAAGCCTGTGTGCGAGGCCCCCGCCTGCTAGGACACGCGGAGCTGGGTCTCCCGTTGTCCCGTAGCCCTGGCATAAGGCGCAGGACGGAACACCCAGGGGTTTTAGTGGGTATCCTTAACTGGTGAGTCGTAACAGCATGGCACCAGTTCTGACTGGGTATGCTAGTGCCACCCCGACCTGGCGAACTATTCCCCCAAGTTTCTGTGCTTGTCGCGGCTCATAGTCCTCAATCGGATTTCCCCTCGTTAAATAAAAAAGTCGTATTGCCGTTCGGTACTACGAACGGTTCCAGACTCTTAGTTATTTTCTGATGTATGCAGCAAAGGCGTTCATCTGATATTAACTTTTCTCTGATCATCCTTAATCACTACTTTTATTCTAAACCAGCGGGCTTGGCAGTCATTGTAATGTTTTGAAGAATAAAAATTTTAATTCTGATTTCAGCGCCAATTTCTATTGTGAAACTAAACCCACTCAAACACGCATAAAAAATAACATCAAACTCCTGGAACCCGATTTCAGCACCACCTACCGGATCCAATTGTGAATCTGAATCTAAACCATCCCGGAACTCATTCAAACATGCACAATAAAAGAAAAACATCAAATTGATCAAGCCTTTTTTAAATTGTAGCGAGAGTAATGAACAGCAGGTTTTAATATATCTACATATAGGCACGTACTTGCAGAAGGTGATACCAGGAGCCTTAAGAACAGACAAGCGTGCATGACAAGAGTTATGAATGTCAAAGAAGCAAGTGAGGTGTGTCAGAATAAGCCTGAATGGCGCTCTGTTGTTCGTGCCTAACCCGCAAGGGAACTGGCGTGAAGTTATGTATGTACATATAGGCCTTTTTTGTCACTTCTTTTTTGGAGGCACGCTAATTCGCTAAAGCTAAGTCTGTAATATTTTTCAATTTTTTTCAGTTTTTGTGGAATTTTTTTGATATTTTCGAAATTTCCTTTAAGGGCGCTGCGTGCCTCCACGTGCCGACATAAAAAAAGCCCTGCCTACATACATATATAGATGCGACGGTTTATATCATGTGCTTATTGTAAAAAGTTTGAATATTAAAAGGCAATTACGACCACTAGATCGTTGTACCAGACGGGTTAATGATGGCTTTATAATGGAAGGTTATGCAACGGTTGGGTTATTGTGGCACACAAATGTATCTCGGGCATAGGTCAAGAACATTGCAATTGTTTGCAGAATGTGGTAAATAGGGATTCTAGTAAAAGTTAGGTATATTGAATTTAGACTGACAACGAAATACTGTCTTATAGCGATTTTTATTGCCTAAAGCAGGCAAACAGGCAGACGGCCCGGCCCACCTGATTAAAAGTGGTTACCATCACCTATGGTCGATTCGAACACCATGGGTGTCCCCAACGCGTTGCCGACCTCTAAAAAGTTTTATAATGACCTTCTTAAAAACACCATGTCATAGCGCAAACGGAAGACCGTGGCGAGAAGATAATGATAATACATATACATGTATATACATGTATATATATATATAATTCTCGTGTCACAGTGGTAATTACCATACTCCTACGAAACGGCTTGACCGATTCTCATGAAATTTTGTGTGCATTATTATTTGTTAATTATAAACTTTAATTTTTTGGCAAGATTTTTAATCTTATTTTGTCATGACTTAGAATTTAAAAAAATATATTACTCTTTTAGATTCACAATTAGAACCGGTAGGTGGCACTGAGATCGGGTTCTGGAATCCTCCTAATCACCTGGAGCGATTTTGGTGATTTTGTTTTTGTCTGTTTGAGTGGGTACCCGGATGGTTTAGATTCGCAATTAGAACCGGTACGTGGCTCTGGGATCGGGTTCTAGAATTTTATTTTTTAAAGGCAGGACAACGTCTGCCGGGGCCGCTAGTATATATATAATATATAGTATATCCGTGTACATCAATGGCAAATATTGCTTTAAGTAATAAAGCCGCCTTCTAATCATAAGACAATAAAATGTGTTACTATTTTTATGTTGGTGTACAATAAAGAGCATTGGTGTTGTTTGTCTCTTCGATAATGAGACGCTAAAGTTTTTGTGTCGACGAATACATGGTTTACACAAAATGAATCAGATATATATAAATCGTACATTAAATCAACCTTCAGATTCGTCATAAGATATATTTATAATGGCTACTAGTTAGCCCCATTCAATGTCATATGACTTTCAACGGTTGCTTGATTCCATGAGAGAAGGACTCGAAAACAATATTATACAGTTTGTATGTTACGCAAAAATCGCGTTGCTTTGGTGTGACTAAATTATAATTGAAGACATGAGTAGATGAAGGAGTTTTGTGACATTAAAAAAAATACGTTAAAGGAAAATGTAATATGTAATGTAAACAGGCAAGGAAACCATATTAGAACTTAAAACAACGCTTTTTGAATTTGATTTTGAAAATAGTAAGTAATGAAGGAGTTATATGCGTAGCAAAGTGATAGTAAAAGAGCTTTGCAGGCCAATTTATCAATATTTACCTATTGTAACATATCCCTTTCATTCACTCATGTCTTCAATTATAAATTGTGAGAACGTGCGTATTAGTGCAGAAGTAGTAGAAGAAGAAGAAGCAAAAGCATGAGATAAAAATCTGATACGTGTACATGCATGATGTAATCATAAATAAATAATGCTCTCATCTTTGGGATGGTTCAGCTAAATACCAGCTCGAGACACTCGAGTCAAAAGAGAAAAGAGCTAGGAAACTGATAGGCAATAACAGACTATTCGACAAAACTTATACACATACTGAAACCAACGCGCACTACCACCGCATTACATTACACGCACACTTCACAAACAAACCAAGACACACAAAGAGCCTAAAAATTAATAACCCAGGCACAGAAAAGAAAAAACAACACACATGGGACTAGATAGGACAATATATATAAGTATAGATATAAGGCCAACACTGCACATGCACTTCCTCACAACACTAGCATGTAACAGATACACTCTACATTAGTATAAGTTTAGTATTAAAATTAGAATAAATTAATATAAATTAATGTCACACACAGTAACAAAAATAAACAATAAGCGTGTATAGACTCTAAAATCTTTCATAGAAATTAAGTTGTAAAAAAGGGTACGGAACTCGAGTCCGTAGAGTTGTTCATAATATATATATTTTTAAAAAACCGACTATTCGACGAGAGGCTTCAGAGACTAAATCATCGACGTAAAGTCGCCAGTTTGTCGGTATTCTGTAGGATACACTTCGGAGAGTGTGCCATGGAATTACTTGAATTGGTTCCTCCCTCACCATTTTACCACCGGACAAGCAGACGTACGCACTCACGCCACCGATATATGATGGAAATACCAACAAAGCGGACGAAACGCTATGCTTCCACTTTTATCATACGCACCGCTGAAGAGTGGAACTCTTTACCGTCGTCTGTTTTTCCTGAAGAATATAATCTAGATGTCTTCAAGTCTCGCGTGAACAGGTAGGTATCTTCTAGGTAAGCGTGCTCTACCTTAGACTGCATTTCCGCCTGACATCAGGCGCAATGTCAGTCAAACGCGAACCTATCCATTCTAAATAATAATAATAATAATAATTGCTTGTTTTAACCAGCCGGCACGGAGTGGAGATTGCTAGAGCTAAGACTCAAGCTCCAAGGGTGAAAGCGATAAATGGCATCACGTCAGAAGTAGCTTCGGTGAACCTGCAGCCCACCTCTCTACACCCCTTAGCCACTCACACCCATGTTGCCCCTGCCTTCTATGGCATTTTTAGGGGCCCATGCAGGAAGTGGCGAGTCACCGTCTGCCCATTTTTCCATGTTCCCTGAACATTGCGACGGGCAGACGCCATAGTCCCCATATTCCCAGACCCCTAGTACCACTAGCAGTTCACCCCAATAGCCCGGTACTTTTTGTCCTCATTTCCCACAATAGTCCTACACTGGCCGGGGCTTGTCCTTGGTTGCATTACTATATGGTGTAGACAGGGATAATCGCCGGTCAGTGTCACGCCACATTTACATTAAATTTGTCAAGGGGCCTCTACGTGTTGGCCTTTCCATGGCCCCACGCAAGCCCTCCAAATGTCCTGGCCATTTTTATGGCCCGTGGTCTTGAAAGACATACAAATATAATAATAATAATAATGAGGAGGGAGTAAAGTCATGCCACAAAAATACTCTTTCTGTTAACTGGAAGATTAGAGATGCAACTGTAAAGACAGACCAAAAAATTAATTGATTGTCTAAAACATGATATAATTATTTGTGGTGTGAATATTAACATATACCAGAATACAGGAATATGATTGGGCTAAGGTGAAAGAATAAAGAAAGTTAGTTACCTTCCTTTGTAAGAAAGCAAATACTGTAGGTGTATCGCCTGATAATGTAAAACATAGATAGATTGGTGTTTATTATTTAACTCTGAACAATGATTTTTAAGTCATGGCTCTTGTTCAAACTTCACAACTTCATACAAACATTCTTGATACGTACATATCTCCTTCTCTTTTTGTATACTGGTATGTATGTATATCTATCTCTGTCCCCCCAATTTCTCTTTTGTTCGTGGAAGATGCCGCCATTTTGTGGTCGGTTTCATTTGCGGTGTTAAGACGACATACATGTAAGAAATAATGGAGTTTTCGCAAGTAGAGTGAGTTGATAAACTTATATTAAATGGCGGCCGCCCTGATAAGCACTGAATTTGGTGAGAATGATTGCTTATGGTTTCGAGATATGTGAAAGGTATATACAGGCGGACATAGTGTTTGGATATGAGTTTGGTTGAGCCTATTTTTGTATTTATTTATTATTATTCGACAAACACTTACACAACAACTTAAGGCAACAAAATTATACAATTATCTTCAGCGGTTTCGTGTGTACGGAATATTCGGGGGTTTTTTTAACTTCGGGTCCGCGCACACACAATTGGAATAAATCAGTTATGACGTGCACGGTTGTTTCCTTGCTAGGTTCTCTCTAAAAATTATAATATTTAATACATACATACATACATAACTTCACGCCGGTTCCCTTGCGGGGTAGGCACGAACAACAGAGCGCCATTTAGGCCCATTCTTACACACCTCACTTGCTTCTTTGACATTCATAACTCTTGTCATGCACACTCGTCTGTTCTTAAGGCTCCTGACATCACCCTCCGCTAGTACACGATCAATTTGATCATGGAAGGTGTGTCGTGGCCTTCCACGACTCACAAATTTAATATTTAATACAATTAGCAATTATACTTAAGTCAAATCTCCATATTTTGTTTTTCGTTTACTATCCATAAAATAAAAAAGTTATGACATTTCATGTACCTCTGGAATTGTTAAGATATGTCTCCTTACTACGTTTGACATTTCCACCATCAATATGATTCTGATGTAATGCATCTCGCTTGGAATACTGTCGTTTAAGGTAATATAGCTAAAAACCATTAAACACCAATAAAATTACCCTACTATCGTTTTTAATGCTTAAATTACCAGTATATAGTCCTATATTATCTTAGTATGCATTTACTTGCCTCCCATTTCGTAAAAATTTGACATTACTTTTATGAAGCTGATGTCAAATTTAAAGCAGTAGTGACGGAATTGAATGTTTAGCACGATATAGGGACCGGCCATAAATCACTTACCGCACATAATTGTATGCCAAAAGTTGATTGATAAGCCTAAATGATCGCCTGCAGGTTAATTAATTTCTTTAAAGTATATATGAGTACACATAAGGCGTCGTAAGGTTTCTTTTAGATAGGCTGTCAGTAAGGAATGTGATGTAGCGTGTAGTCGTAGCTAACGTACAACGTCACGCCATGTGCAGCCTACAGCGTCTATACTAGTTGTCCCGGCAGACGTTGTCCTGCCCTGAAAAAATAAAAATCTAGGCTCCGATTCTAGTGCCTCCTACCAGTTCCAATTGTGACTCTAAACCATCCGGGGATCCACTCAAACATACCAAAAAATCATCAAAATCGATGCAGATTAGGAAGATCCTAGAACCCGATTCCAGCGCCACCTACCGGTTCCCACCCAAACACACACAAAAAGTTTAATCAAAATCGGTAAAGTCGTTCTCAAAGTCGTTCTTTTTGATCCTCGTACCCCTCCGTATTTAAAGGAACGTTTTGATTTCCTACATCTTTCTCATCCCCGTTATTTGCGCTCTAGTAATAATCTCTCCTTAATGACACCTGTACAAACTTCTTCCTTCGTTGATAACTCTTTCACGGTACAGGCTGTCCGTTTATGGAACTCACTGCCACTCAGCATCAGACAAGCTAAATACATATTGTCTTTTAAACTCATCATCATCATCATCATCCGAGCGTTAATTCCCGGTTGCGTTCGGAGCGTTCCCTCCGACGCCCAGGGTCCGCTTTCCTACTTTTTCTACTCCACTTCGCACGGTCTTCAGCAGCATATTGTCTTTTAAACTGATGGTTACTAAATATCTTTGCTCCTTGCCAAATCTAAAACATGCTGCTCATTCTATATATAGTATATCTTATTTTTTATAGTATGTAAAGTATATTATTATTTTTTTAATTATTCTTGGAACATTTCTTATAATTTATTGTTTTCACCGCCACTGTTGCTTAATATTTTCCTTAGTTTAGGGGGTTGCTTGGAAAAGATCGCTTTAAGCGTTAAGGCCTCCTTTGTTCAACATTTACTGTACTTAGTTTTAAGAACGTAGTTTTAATTTTTGGTGAACAATAAAGTGTTTTCATTCATTAATTCATATTATTGACCGGAAAGTGTCTTATGTAAAATAATCTAAAACTTAACAACAAATTATTGATGTCTTTAATTGTAAAGACATTTTGTAAAATTCTAATCCTTTGCAATGCTTATATCGATACCTCGGGGCTCAAAGGGCGTAACCGCCATTTCGGCGAAATTTACTTTTTAATGCAGCCCTACTTAATTTTTCCTCCTCTATCGATCAGTATATGTAAAGTCTTCCAATACGCCAAAAAATGGTGTTTACATCTGTGACATACAAACTGACGATTTCATTACAACCATCGGCCTAAAAAAGATGCGAAGCGTTTTTCTCCTGCCATCATGATTATAGCAATCCCATCTACCGTGATACCTTTCCACCATCACTTTTAGCTTTTAGTGGAAGAGGGTTCCACACCTAAATTGTGATTACGGAAGACTAAGCTGTCACATGTCTTCCGTGATCATGGCTACTGAGAAGTGGCCGAAACGTCGGAATAAAAATCAAATAAAGTACCGCGCTTAAGAACGTTAAAACGTACCCTTATCACGTTTAAGCCAGGTAACATGCAGGGAAAGTGTAACTTTGCGCTCATATTACCTACATACACACATACATAACTTCACGCCAGTTCCCTTGCGGGGTAGGAGCTCATATTCACTCTAAAATCTCATAAACCAGAGCTAATCAGTAATTTCATGCAGATATCTAAGGCAACAAATATTTTTTGGTGAGCTGTGTAATGTACTAAGTTAAAGAACTCACCATGATACATAATAAAGTGATTCGAAAGGCGTCTCAACCTTGCTGAGTTCTGTCTGTTGCATTTTAATTGATTGAATGTGGTTTAACTAAGCTATTTTGGTGTGAACTGTTTACGTTGTGTTCTCATTTGCAAACAGCTCTTTTAGGATTCTGTAGACATTTAAGCAAATACAGAACGCTTATGAAATCGTCATATGCGTCATTGTTAAGTACAACCATTTTTATTGATCAAATTTGATATGATGGAGTACCTACCCTATAAGTCTCTAAAAAACAAAAAATTGGAATAGCCCTTTTAAAAGGAGCTGCAAGATTATTATTTATTAATTATAATTAGTTAGGTGATGTCAGGAGCCTTAAGAACAGACGAGCGTGTATGACAAGAGTTATGAATGTCAAAGAAGCAAGTGAGGTGTGTAAGAATAAGCCTAAATGGCACTCTGTTGTCCGTGCCTACCCCGCAAAGGAACTGGCGTGAAGTTATGTATGTATGTATGTATAATTAGTAACGATTTTTTTAAGTCAATAAGTTGAAGAATTTTAATTCCGATCTCGTAAGAAGCGTGTGTCCCAATAAGTTATGAACTATGAAGTAGAAAATTCGGAAAAGTCAGGGTATTAAACATTAAAAAATGTTTTCAAAGAAAGCGGATTGACCAATATACATTAAGTAGTGCTTGTATGTAATATTTTCAATTAAATTTTCTCAGTGTTATCAAGCAAAATTACATATATTATAATTGGCGTTAGTTACCTCTACGGAACTAAACATTGTACGTAGATTGAAACGCACTTGGCCTATTTATTCTAAATAGTGAATTTTTTACTTTTAACATCACTTACATACCTCAGTTACTTCTAAACGTTATATAAATTACATATAAAGAGTTACATATGTAACGTGTATATCTAAACGTTATATACATTATATATTAAGAGTTACATATGTAACGTATATATCTAAACATTATATACGTTACATATGTAACTCTTTTCTATACGTATAATTATAAATACCATAAATGCCTCCGTCTATACTTTTATTTCGTCGAAGCAATAAAATATATTAAATATAATTAAATATTAAATATAAACTTAAATATAATTTAATATTAAAAATAAACTAGACTATACTTTAAATAACAGTTATATTATAGTTTAGTTTATTTTAAGTATTTAATTATATTTTTAGATTAGTTTTAGTTTGATATTATAACTTGAATCATACGAAATACGACGACACTACATTCACTTGAATTGTTACAATTACCACGTGCTAACAACGGTAAAGGAAAACATCGTGATGCAACCTGCACATCAAGATAACCCATGTGTCAAACCTGCCAAGTCGCCTTGGACAAGCGGGGCGGGTCCTGTCCGTTACCCTATAATGGGAGGCCCGAGCCCAGCAGTGGGACATTTTTTAAAGTCCCGAGTGAAAAATGTTAGTTTTTGAGGTTTTAAGAACTCCCTCCAAAGGACTTTCAGTCGAGACTCAAAAAAAAAATCGTTTTTTTTTGCGCCACTCTAATATATATATATATATATATATATATATATATATATATATATATATATATATATATATATATGTGTGTGTGTGTGTGTGTGTGTGTGTGTGTGTGCGTGAATGTGTGTACAAAATAACATAAATCTATAAGTAAAAAATAAATAATAATAAATAAATTAAATTACGATAAATTAAATTACAGCCTGCATAATGCTACATAAATGTGGAAATAGGGTCAAGGCCTGCAGCCACATCCCACTTCCTGAGACCGGAGACGCTTGATTCATATCTGTTAGATTATCTTGTACGAGTAATTAATTACTGGCAAAATTTAGTTGTAACTGTACGTTGTTTCTGCCTGCCAATAATAAGTCCTAACTGCTGCCAGATTCTGTATTCCAACTCGATTTGATTCTTTGTTACATTATTACTTTGGTCTAGGACACCTAGCCCTTGCTTTATCGGATGATGAAAATATATTGTTACGAGTTAGCGGGACTCGAATTAAAATGCCGTTAGAATTATTATCGAGTTTATTAGAACTATACAAACACGTATAACACAGGTAAAAATGTAACCGAACACAAATCCAAACGTAATGCTGAAGGTCGTAATTCAATAAAACGCGCAAAGTGCGTCACTATTAGCTTCCCGAATGTACACACGTCACGCCTGTACCGTAGTTGTATCTCACCTGACCCCTCTCTCAATCAGGCCGTCGTTTTATACTTCACAAATGCAAATGTGCCCGTCCGGCAACGTCGACGCAATTTTCTAGAATTAGCTTGTACTTGTAATCCGCAACACCTGGCTAATGATGCTCCCGAGCGAGTACAATAGGACAATAGCTTATTCTCCACAATAACTAGAAACGTATGCCAATAAATAAGTGAACAAAAGAAGACGATCATAAAAGGATTACATATATATTATATAAGTTCAAAGTTCATTATAAGTTCAAATGCCGACAGGTAATAAAATGTGCTTTTACAGATCTGTACGTGGAATTTGTCTTTGTCGGGGCCTAAGTTGTAACAATATTGTTATAAGGACAGATAGACCATAAAAGAGAACATCTTTTGTAATCATTAGCGTGGTCAAAGCTAAGATAAATGCCTTAGAACCTTATCTTAAACTTATAGGGCCTCATTCATAGATAGTTAGAGTAAATTTGAACACTTCTTTGTCGTTCTTAAATAAGCGTTCAAACTTACTCTAACTCTAATGATTATGACCGATAGACTTTATCTGACAAATCAATCTTGTTATGTTGCTGTAATAACACAAAAAACTAGATCACGAAGCTACAAAAAATGTGAAATTAAATACTGTTACCTGTCTCTTTCTTTCACGTATAAGTTTGTGGTTATCTCATTGGCTCTATAATATTCAGCGAGGGTGAAAGCGATTTATTTGTCTTTGTGTGAAAGAGATAAGTGACGCAATTTATTCTACGAAACATGGCTATGGCTTTAAAATATCAGCTTTGTCGAATCATATTTTAAGTATATATTTTATGTTTCTAGATACTGTCCTGTTACTTTGACACTTGACAGATTCTTAATTCAAATCTGTGAAAATTTATTACTCGGTACTCCGCTGGAAAGGTAAAATAGAGACTTAATGAAAACCACTGAGAAATAGAGTACATGACATAATCTTGGGAAGATATTGTTACGAGTGTGGGATTCGAATTAAAATGCCGTTGGAATGACTATAGAATTTATTAGAACTATACAAACACGTATAACATGGGTACAAATATAACTAGACACTACTAGTACAAATTGCACGATTCAATTCACGCACAAAGTCAGTCACTATATCGCTTGTCAAATGTACGTCTTACTCGTATCGTAATCCTCGCTCGACTGCCCCACCCCTCCGTTCGGGCATTGTTTTATAGTAAACTGCACAATAGACAATCCACTTGCGTGGGCTGGTTTCTTTCAAGAAAATGTAATTTGCACACGGCCAACAAAGTCGAAAACAATAACAATAAGGATTAGTTCGGCACTAATGATGGCCATAAAACAAGTACGATAACAGTAGAATGATTTTCTTAATTGCAAATTTTCAACACGAAGTAAACAAAAGAACTCCGAATGCAGGAAAGGTAATAACTGCGTCTTACGACAGCCAGGTGTGCGCATTTCTTTGCCGCTATGTAACAAAATGTATACGAGATAGAGAACAAAGATTGGTTTGAGTAAGGACATTTAATCTATAACATTATATAATTCTAGTATTTAAGCCATTTTGTATACCACTATGTGGTAGAATGTACTGTGCATCTACAATTGAATAACACCTGTATAAACTACATACTTGCAAACAAAGATACTGATTGAAAAATTTTTATTTTATTTTTTTTATTGCAGGATTTCAGCAGACAGGCAGACGGCCCACTTGATTGAAAGCTGTTACCATCGCCTATGGACATTTGCAACACCGAAGTTACTACAAATGCGCTGCTGCTCTCTTAAAGGAGACTGGAACCTGGTCACTAATGCCGGAACACAACACAAGGTTGTTATGGCGACATACTTTAGACCAGGGGTGGTAGCTATCCAGTCGGGCAAATGCCCTACCACCTGGCTGTGGGTTGTTTAGTCGCCTCTTACGACAGGCCGCCCGGCCGCAGGAACGGAGAAAGAATACTTCTCCGTTCCTGCACGGATAATAATATTTAACATGCGGTGTCTGTACATTGAAGCTATTAAAAAAAACGAATAGAATATATAAACGGCGGAGAACATGATACTACTACTGGGCCGATTTCAATACGATTTTTGCTGATTGACAAGATATTTTTAGACTTCAAACTACTACTACTACTATTTTTTATCCCGGGATTTTTTCTGGGACTGATGTAAAATGGCCAGATTGAAAACATTTTTCGGTATCCAATGCGATTTTTATACTTATCGAAAGTATATTTTAATTAATAAAATGTGTGATATTTTTCGTCGCGGGAAAACTCGCGGGAAATTTCCTGGGAGCGGTTTGTAGGTGCCACGGGTGCAAAAAAATTTGCTTATCCCGACACGGTTTTCTCTAAAACACAGCTTACAGTTTACATTCTCTTTTTAATGCTGCGGTACTTTGTGTCCCGGGAATCGCGTGGGAATTTCAAGTCAAGTGTGGACGAAGTCCTGGGGATATCCTAGTTTTAAATAAAATTATGTAAAATGAATATAGCCCTATTGTTGTTATACGTCAGCTTAGCAGGTTGTTGTCCCGGCGGGCGTTGTTCTACCCTAAAAAATTAAAATCTTCGATCTGCTTCGAGCACCAGCTGCAGTGTCTAATTGTGAATCTACACCATCCCGAGACCCACTCAAACACAAATAAAAATTTCATCAAAATGCGGTCTAGGGGTTTAGGAGGAGTTCAGTGACAAAGAAATAACTGAAATTTTGCATATCTATATATATATAAAAGAAAGTCGTGTTAGTTACACTATTTATAACTCAAGAACGGCTGTACCGATTTGGCTGAAAATTGGTGGGGAGGTAGCTTAGAACCAGGAGACGGACATAGGATACTTTTTATTCCGTTGGAACCGGTAGGTGGCGCTGAGATCGGGTTCTAGAATCCTCCTAATCACCTGGAGCGATTTTGGTGATTTTGTTTTTGTGTGTTTGAGTGGGTTCCCGGATGGTTTAGATTCGCAATTAGAACCGATAGGTGGCGCTGAGATCGGGTTCTAGAATCCTCCTAATCACCTGGAGCGATTTTGATGATATTGTTTTTGTGTGTTTGAGTGGGTTCCCGGATGGTTTAGATTCGCAATTAGAACCGGTAGGTGGCGCTGGGATCGGATTCTAGATTTTATTTTTTCAGAGCAGGACAACGTCTGCCGGGACCGCTAGTAAAGATATAAAAATACGAAATTACCACTTTTCTCATAAAAATAATATGTAATGCAATTTTAGCATATCATTTCAACAAATTGATTTCTTTCAAAGATAGTAAAAGACTTAATGAAATTAAATTACGGTTGGTCATTGAATAGTCATTGAATTTAACAAGTTACAAAGATCTGTGTTAGCTCATACAAAATGATATACTTTTACGTGTTAGGTGTGTCAATAGATCATGATAATTTTTATTATTTTGACCTATGACATAAATGCCATGGAATCGATTTAATGGTAATGTTTTTTGTTAATTTGATATTTTATTAAGACTGCGATTACAGTAATACCTACTGCCGCGTACCTATTACCATACTTTCCTACTATTAATAACCTATATAAGATACCCGCCAGTCTTGGCATTTTTAGGGGCGCATGCAGTGAGTGGCGAGTCACCATCTGCCCATTTTTCCATGTTCCCCGAACATTGCGACGGGCAGACGCCATAGTCCCCATATTCCCAGACTCCTAGTACCCCAGTTCACCCCAATGCCCGGTACTTTATGTTCTCATTTCCCACAATAGTTCTACACTGGCCGGGGCTTGTCGTTAGGTCATTATTATATGGTGTAGACTGGGATAATCGCCGGTCAGTGTCACGCCACATTTAGATAAAATTTGTTAATGGGCCTCTACGTGTTGGCCTTCCTATGGCCCCAGGCAAGCCCTTCGAAAATCCGGCCCATTTTTATGGCCCGTGGTCTTCAAAGTGAAAACGTATATAATACTGATATTTAGGAATCAACTAAATTTAATCTAGGTAGTGGAAAGGCACAGAACTAAGAGGGCATTACGGTTTTCAATGACATTGAATTATTCACGTTTACTTGAATTACTTTGGTTGATTCATCCGAATTTGAATGTCAGAAGTGAATCATCTAACATCTCACAACCCTTAATATGATTTATATTAAAGGCTAGCTATGCGCGCGACTTAGCCTGCATAGATTTTTTTCGTGGATCTCTTAAAAGAAAGTAGCCTAAGTTACTCTTCATAACATCGTCTGTCAGCGAAATTCATTTCAAAATCGATCCAGCCGTTTTAGAGACTATCCGGAACGAATAGACAGACAAAAATTTTAAAATTAGATTTTTTGATCTAATTATCCTATATACTTTCATATGCATTTAGTATAAGGCTGTTATTTTGAAATTACAAATAGACAGTTCAATTTTATTTACATGGGCAAAACCTTAGATAAAGGTTTAAGAAGCGTCTGTTTTTTGCCTGCTTAAGGCAATAATTAAAAAAAAAATACTATGATTATATTACAAAGCAAGTGGTTCCTAAGATATTCAATGTGGCTTAGACATCGGCGTATTATTCAAATGACATGGGTTCGAATCTTGACTGGGAAGCAAACATATAACTTAGAAAATTTCTGACCTAACATGCATAAAGCTGCAATTTTCAAATGTTGTCATTAAAAGAAACCTGAATTAAATCTTGTATATCGAGGTTATTGATATGTGAAACACGCCAAACTAGTTTAATCGGAAATTTGTATGTACGAGAATATATACATACATAATTTAAGACCTCTGCACCTTGCCTTGTACACATATATTATATTTTTTGTATGCACAGATTTTCATGAAATTTACTAAGTAGGCGTTTAAGGTTTCGATGACAAATATATAAAACTATTATATCCAGGAATTGTAGAGTGTAGGCCCGAATGCTGTTGCGTCATAATAGTTGTATTTTCATACAAAAGCGACCATTTTGACGCCAGTGGTCGCGCATTCTAATATTTTTTTTTTTTTTTTTTTATTGCAGGAGTTCGGCAGACCGGCAGACGGCCCACTTGACGGAAAGCGGTTACCATCGCCTATAGACATTTGCAACACCAAAGGTGCTACAAATAAGGGAGACTGGAACCTGGTCATTAATGCCGGAACACAACTCAAGGTTGTTTGACGCCAGTGGTCGCGCATTCTAACAATATTGTAATAGCAGCATTGAGGCCTTGGCGAAATATAGGGCCAAAATTTACACAACCGAAACCGCAAGAAAATCCTTTGTTGTAAATAATAATTACTTCCATCAATGCTAAATAAATTATGCTGAACAGTATCTACTAATTTGTATTTTAAGTAAAATGCAGCATTGCGAATTATCAAGGTTTTTTTAAACATTATAAAGTTAACAATTGGACCTTCTGTCCATCCGATTATGCATGTCACAGTTTTCTAGCCTGCTCTAGCCGTGCTGGAATCATTATCTTGATTCTAGTTCTTAGGACCGGCTCTACCGGTGAGATACCACGCTCTCACAGAATTTCTGCGCGAAATGGTTAATCTGAATGAGAATTTTAGTGGCTTAATTTTCCCTCCTACGCTTCCATCCCAGCTATCCTGGAATGTCTTTTCTTGGGCCACTATCCTCGGGCCTGGGAGAGAGACTTTAAACCGAGGGATGTGTGTGACTCTTGAACGGCCGTATGCTCAAAGGCCTCTGAGCGGAAGACCGGGGATACCGGCCGTCAAACTACCCACTAAACCTAACCTGCGCTTTTATGGCGTGTCACAAGAACTAGACCATATGTACTACATCTGTGATACCCCGACGCTTGGCTATCTCACTTAGAGCACCCTCGGGGGAGAGTACCCTCTTCACCAGCCGAGAGGAAAGTCTGCGGGATGCTTATCCTGCCCCCAATCCCAATGTATTAGAGATTAAGTGGTTTTGCATTATATAACTTAGTAATAGTGATGTATTGGATAGCAGTGATGAGATAAGAACACCTATCTTTCTTATCTCATCACTCCTATCCAATATCCAATCCCCTCAAATCCATTGTAGAGGTTGGTAACGTGTTAGCAACTCCATTGCATACGTGACCACTTTCCATCACATGTACCGTCTGCCTGTATGCCATCTCTTGACGGCAACAAGTGCTAATTCAATTTTTAGGGTGCCTTTCCACCAAAGATGTGCTATGCAGCTATGCTGCGAGAATGTAAAAGCTAAGTTACGAAACTACGTGACCATTTCCACTGATGCTAAGCTATGTAGCGGAGCGAATAAGATGTGCTATAAAAATACGCCGCCGCAAGGTAGCTGTGCGAGGAAGATGCGCATCTCGAATTATGCGACGTATCGATAAAGGAAGGCACGCATCTATAGCACGCATTCATAGCACGCATCTATAGCTCGTATCCATAACACGCATCCTTCCATATAAAAAAACGTATTCGCTTAGATTAATCAGTTTCCACCAGTGCTATGCTATGTGGACCAATATGCGTGGTGGATATCAAATGTGACGGGTCGTTGCAGGAATAAGCAATCCGTTCATTTTCAATATATGTAATTTCGTATATAATATTCACATAGCCGAAAGTAACAATATCAAATATATATTAGGATTTAAAGGGATTAAAATATGTACATTTACGTAACAAATTTTCTATCTCTAATGTGACAATTATAAACCTTAAATCTTGCCTGCCAGGCAGTAGGCGAAGGGGTTTGTTTCGCCACAAATGCATCCATAGTAACGTTGCATAGCACATCTCTGGTGGAAAGGCACCTTTAAACAGACATAAAATCAGTATTCAAAACTAGCTCCTAAATAGGACCTAACGGACTCGAAAATACTGTAATATACGATTAACATTTTACGAACATAAACCTACTTCCAAAATCTGTACTAATATTATAATTAAAGTGTTTGTCTGTGAATCCAAAATAAATGCCAACATTTAAATGAAAAGTGCTATTCATACATCATCATTATATTAATACGTTAAGCAAAAACTTTGTACTCCTTTTTCCGAAAATTGCGCGAACGGAGGAGTATGAAATTTCGCACACTTATAGTTTATATAGAAAAGAAGCGACGAATGCTAATATTTTTTTTAAATTATGCATAAAAAAAATACATTAAATCTTTAAAAAAAAACAAATTAGCCGTGTAGCCTTAGCGAAATCTGTGATTATAGAAGTAGTCTTTGAAAACAGAACCTTAATAATGTTCAAACTTATAATTTAAATTAATTATGGTCAAATTTCGACCATTAGGTGACCATTAGTACATATAATTGCTTAGCTTCACTGACTGATATATCAACGCACAGCCCAGACTACTGGGTCTAGGGTCGTGAAAATTTGCATGCGGGTTCTCTTTTTACTTTAGATGTCCACTAAGAGAGGATTTTTGAAAATTCAACCCCTAAGGGGGTGAAAAAGGGGATGGAAGTTTGTATGAAAATTCGTCTTTTTCAAAGTAAGAAGCACGAAATGATATATACCTGCTTCGGGTTAGAAATAAATGTTTTTATTTTTTTAATTTACGCGGGGGAAACCGCGAGTAACAGCTAGTTTGTAATATGTCTAATCTTTATTATTCTATATCTATACTAATGTTATAAAGAGGAAATAGTTGTATTTTTGTAACGAATAAATTCAAAAACTACTGGACCGATAGCAAAAATTCTTGCACCGTTAGAATGGTACATTACCCCTGAGTAGTATAGGCTATATTTATCACTAGAAACAATTTGGATCCCTATTAAAACTTCAATAATGTAACCCACGGTGTAAAAAATTAGCAAGCGCTGAAGAAACTATTGATGATAGAATAAAAAAAAGTTGTACAATATTGAAGAACATATCAATATTTACAAAACAAAAATCACTGTACCATATGTCCAACTATTGCAATTTAACTACTTGTTTACATTTTAAAACTTGATAGAAATGCCGACCAAAATCAGACCAAATTATTCATACCTTTGTATTAATTCTTATCCAAATAAATCAACATTTTGTATTCAAGACTGTTTCAATACCTGTAGTTTATTACTTTTTGAATTATTCAAATCGGACATTCTATTCAAAAGGTATTACGAGTTTAGAAATGTCAATCTAAACAAAATACTTGGCGCTGGAATCGGGTTCTAGGACTTTGATAAAATTTTATGTACGTTTGAGTTGGACCCGGGATTAGCCGAAACATCATGTCGCAATGTATACTGTCAATACTCACCACTCTACCGTCTTTGTACTGCCTACAATAATATCTGCCATGAGCACGATATTTTCAATGCATCGGTTAAAGCATGGGGTTGCCAACCATACTTTATAATAACGTATCCTACTTTATTTTTGGTAAATATACTTTTGCATAAAAATAAAGTATGTGAAAATACCCTTTTTCCAATATTTACGCTGATGCGTAAAATGAAATACTTTTTTTTTTATTTTTTTTATTGCACGAGTTCAGCAGACAGGCAGACGGCCCACTTGATGGAAAGCGGTTACCATCGCCTATAGACATTTGCAACACCAAAGGTGCTACAAATGCGCTGCTGCTCGCTTAAGGGAGTCTGCAACCTGGTTACTAATGCCGGAACACAACTCAAAGTTGTTATGGCGGCATGCTCTAGACCAGGGGTGGTAGCCATCCAGTCGGGCAAATGCCCTACCACCTGGCTATGGGTTGTTAAGTCGCCTCTTACGACAGGCCGCCCGGCCGCAGAAAATTGTATTCTTTCTCCGTTCCTGCACGGATACGATCTGGATAATTACTGAACTGTTATCGATCCAGCTTTCAATGAAAGGCTTTATTCAGGAATGAATCTAAAATGGCGAGATTAAAGGAACAGGACAACTATAAATGTAATTTAAAAAAAATGAATTGTTTGTTTATTTAAATTTAAATTGGGAATGTAAAGACAGCTTCCAAAAATTTAAGGATAATGAAAAGTGGTAGTGTGTGCTACAAGCACACAAGAATAGTGTCTCCAAGAGAGAAATAAATAAAATTTTGAAAAATAATTTTGTTCTTCCAAATACTTTATTTTTTCCCTACCTAAAAAATTTAATACGTTATTTTTCTCAAAAATAGTTGGCAACCCTCCTAGTCCGAATTATCCTGCCTGATTTTTTTCACACTATTATTTTGTCATTACAAACACAATACAATTATAACACATTACAAACAGACACTTCAATGTTATTTATCTGTATATGTATATACTTGAGTAAATTAAAAAGAAGGCAAACTCAAAATGATATCTTCAGTGTTAAAAAAACATCGATCATACTAAAAACATAAAATGATGGCTTTATATGTTTCAGAGTTTTTTTTTACTATAAATGCTGATTTACATTCATCCAGCTACTGACTTGGGGAGCGCACTGACTTCAAAATATGCAGTCGGAAATTTTGATGACAGCACTGACTTGGTATATATGTAATGAAAATGTTACCAAAGGAACGCATGTATATACGTTAAATACACAGTATATCACAATTTAAGTGGAACGCGACCTAAGTCACACACTTAAAAATTACGAATGGCGGTGGAAACAAATATAGTTTTTGATGAGTGTTTAGTTTTAAATACATACATACATACATACATAACTTCACGCCAGTTCCCTTGCGGGGTAGGCACGAACAACAGAGTGCCATTTAGGCTTATTCTTACACACCTCACTTGCCTCTTTGACATTCATAACTCTTGTCATGCAAGCTCGTCTGTTCTTAAGGCTTCTGACATCACCTTCTGCTAGTACACGATCAATTTGATCATGGAAGGTGTGTGGTGCCCTTCCACGACTTCTGCATCCATCCACTTTTGCATTGTATATCTGTTTAGTCATTCTTTCCACATGCCCGAACCACCGGAGCATTCCTTTCCTTACCTTGACCCCGACACTCTCTTTCAGACCAAGTCTCTTTCTTACTTCGGTATTACGAACGCGGTCCGCGAGCGTCACTCCGCAGAGTGATGCTCGCGACCGCTAGTTTTAAATAACAGTTTTAATTATTATTTCAATTAGAATTTAAGTGAATGGACTTTGAATGTCGTTTCTTTGTTTCAGGTGAGCCTAGTGCATATAATGTTAGTTATTTATCGTATATTTAGGTACCTAATTGTAAGTACTAACATAAATAAAACTTTGTTTCAGAGAAACACATCATTTTTATTCCTTAAATTGAATAATTTAAATAATAAAGAGTTTATATATATATATAACAGCCCATAAACGTCCCACTGCTGGCCTGGACCTCCCATTAGAGGGCTACAGACATATACCCACCACGCTTGTCCAAGGCAGCTTGGAAGATTTGACACATCGGTAATCTCAATGTGCAGGTTTCATCACGATGTTTCCTTCACCGTTGATATATATGCACATTAGGTCAGAAAACTGCCTAAGTGTTGCATGCGTTCCGTGCGGCCTTTGAGCTTAGGACGCGTGCGCTAGCCATTTCGCTACCACGTTTTTTGCTTACTTACGGACTTGGTAGTGCTGTACTAACTTCAAATCAATTTACACGGTGCCAGGATGAAGTCAGCACTGGCTTCCTTCGTATTTGAAGTCAGTAGCTGAATCAATGTAAATCAGCATTAAAATTAAAATAATATTTTCTTTTATTTTATTTTATCATTTTCGCGTGTCGTCAACAGGACTGAACAAGCAAAGTCGTAAGTTTAAACTTAGCGCCACACCTACGGAACTTTCGGCGGCGGAAATTTCGGGTAAATACACTCACAATGTTTTTTAAATAACCTATGACATACCAGCGGAATATCCGCCGCGTTACGCCGCGTACAGATTACCGTCGATCCAGCCATTGCCCAACTCTCCGCGCGGTACGTTCCGCAGGTGTGTCGCTATATAAAGGTATTGCTTCTAATTCAGCTTCCACAATTTCACCTAAACAAACATTGCGAGTTAAATAAAAGATAGTCACGTTTGGAGCGATACGCTAAGAAAAATCGCTGGGTCTACGCAAGAATTCGTATCGTATATACACACGAATCGTGTACATTGCGCCGGCGCTAAAAATAAAATTTTGTCTGCGCTAGATACGACGCGCTCTGCGTTGTTGCGGTGAATGGAGGTGCGGAGTAGGCGAGGTGGATCAGATAATTTGAATACGTTTGTATGCTTCGTAGTTAACATGATTTTTTCTTTACAAACAAATTTGACTAGTGCATTAGCCGAAAACAATCTCATCGTTTACACCTATTTATCTTGTCTGGAGAGTAGACACGGTATTTTTTTGTGGTTAGATCCGACTAAATTCCAATCGTGTACATGATGAATTGGTCAGAACCGTAGACACGATGATTTTTCTTAGCGTCTACAAGAGCACTTAAAAGACAACAGAGCGTCCAATCTATAAGACGTTTACGACAGAACTAAACTAAGAACACATTTGAACGTAAAGTGAATAACCATGCTTAGGCTATCCGCTCGCCTAGCCACCGGCCTAGGTGGTCTTTATTAGCGGATATGCCGC
Organism: Dendrolimus kikuchii; assembly: GCA_019925095.2. NCBI lineage: Eukaryota > Metazoa > Arthropoda > Insecta > Lepidoptera > Lasiocampidae > Dendrolimus > Dendrolimus kikuchii. Next base: position 16,961,631 of record CM034408.1, read on the forward strand.
AGCATTCCAGCGTTGTTATGGCTCACCCGAGCGAAACATAACTAGCTTATAAAAAGTATTTTTCATAATTATAACTTGCTGTTTTCAAGGAGCCGATAAATCTCGTTTACCAATTATGAATAAGGTAGTAAAAGCTTATGAATAGTTATTATATATAAGTCACTTGAACAACACTAGCGTACAACAATACCGCTCGTGACGGATTAGACAAATGTCGGTGTTGTTAGAAGACTTTCACCAATTTCTTTTACAGTCGCAGGCCACCCGACTAATCGCTTGTATGACATTGGGGCACTGGTCAAGGTTGGCGGTAATGTACGTACGCAATTTACAGTAAATGTTTAGTTTCTCGTAACAACATAATATTACAATGTATTTTTTATGTTTGTGTTGTAAATCTTCCTTTCGTGATTATGCATACCTTTTAAACAAGACTATAAGTAGAATACTGAGCCTAGCTCACTATCTTCTATGGGTAAGGTGCCCAGAAGGCTGGCTACGTTTCCTCGCTGGATTACCATACTGATCTGTTGTTCGAGGTATGCACCAGCACTCTACCTGAACAGTCAAGTGTTTTGATAAATTTTGGTAAAGGCTCATGGCCTCAGGACTCCACAGTCCAAGCGTCTTAACAGCAAGCGGAACAAACATCTAACACTCACTGTGGGTTGCATATTTGCGCCGCTTGAGTGATTTAGCTGTTTCCGCCGCCAAACGGGCTGATCTAGACGTATTTGGTAAATGGGATGCGGCCAATATGTCCACGTGGGTCGGATCTAGAGTTGTCAGATGCCCGGTTTTCGACCGGACAGGTCGGTTTTCTTTATGTTTGTCCGGTCAAGAAAATTTTGGAGAACCGGACAATCTATTGTCCGGTTAGCATTTGATGCAAATTTAGTAACTAAAAAGTTAGATTTCACTTAAATAAGTACATTAATATATAAAAAACTTGTCCGTTTTCATTTTCGAACATATCTGGCAGCCCTAGTCACATCCCTGGCCAAGTTCTTTTTAATTTCGACTTATTTACATTTCAATTTCGTATATTATCAGACTGAATAAGCTGGAAAATAACGAGGTCGTAAGTGTAAAAGAACTGGTTCTAATTCAGATTTTAAAACTTGATCTAAACAAACAACTAATAAACACACATTGCCAATTAAAAAAACAGCTTGCAAAAAGGACAATAATTGTTTATATTTACATCATTAATGAGTGTGGTATTGTAAATATTTCCGAACGTATGAGTGGTTTTGCATAAAGTAGCTGAGAGTGTTTCCGAACGATTTGTGAGCAAGAAAGATAGATGATGAGTGAAAGAAAATATTTATTATTTATCTCTATCTTATCGTCTATTGATGATGATGGAAAAAGACAAGAGACGATCGAATGGTAGCGTGGGTTGAGAGCTGGTGCTGGACGAAGGGCGATGCTATTATATTGTTACCATGCCGAAAAAACAAATGCATACCTGCCTGCCATATAGAATAGTTTATTACCTTCCCGCATTTGGACTCCTTTGTTTACTTTGTGTTTAAAATTTGTAATTAAGAAAAGCAGTCTATTGTGTATTGTAATCTTTTATGGTAGTCATTAGACAAGTGTGTCGAACTAATTCTTGGAAACTATTGTTTTGCGTCGAGACATATTGTGTTTGTACAGGATAAAAGGAATGCCAGAACGGAGGGGTGAGGCAGTCTAACGAGAACCACGTTCAAAGCAAGACGTATACATTCGATAAGCCATATAGTGTCGGACTTTGCGCGTGTTATTGAATCGTGCAGTTTGTACTGGTTGCGTCCAGTTATAATTGTACCTATGTTATACGTGTTTGTATAGTTTTAATAAATGTATAATACAAAATATGAAGAAAACATGTTGCTTGGGAGATTGTTGTGTTTCATGACTTTTAATAACTAATTTATAAGATTTAATTTTATATATTATATAATTTTATTTATATAAATAAATATATTCATGTTCAAATGGTAATGAAATCAATATGTAATCACCTAAGCAATGCTTACTATCCAAGATTCGAATCCACATCACTGGAATGAGAGGCGAGTGCTTAAAATACATAATAAATAGACTCTCTATACGCGAAGGTATAGGAAAAGGGGCTAAAAATATGTTAGACGTGGTATTTTAAACGTGGTAGAGACATGTTGGTGTGATTATCTTGATTGTAGCTCTTAAAGCCGGCTCGATCGGTTTGACACAACGCTCTCACAGAATTTCGGCGTGTAACGGTTAGCCTTGAGCTTGTAGTGGAACACTTACAAGCCAATAGATGGCGCTGTGCTATAATTAATGTCGCAAACCGTTCCCGAAACGTACAAAGAACATATACAAATTTCCAACAGTAACAGTTAACAGATAGGCCTAGGTTTGCGAGGAACAACGATAGCCTCGCTGGAAGATCTTCCTTTGAGACTGAGGAGCATTCCATCTCGCTACTCCACCTAGTCGAGACCCCACACCACCCCAGTCCTCCTATCCCAACCCCATATCCCATCTCCTCTTTTTTTTGACGACGCAGGAGGAACGCCTTTTCTTGGAAGACCCTCCTCGGGCCTGGGGGGAAAGCTAGCCGAGGGATGTGTGGGACTCTTGATCAGCCGTGTACCCACCCCCATGGCCTTTGAGCACACGCCCAGGGGGTTGTCGGTCTTCAAACTACCCACTAAACCTAACCTGCGCTCCTAGCTCACACGCTTTTACGGGGCGTCACAGGAACTAAACCAAAAGGTATACTGCATCTGTGACGCCCCTACGCTTGTCGACGAACTCAGGGTTTTCTGCGTGGGAGGACACGCTCTCCACAGGGGGAGAGTCCGCGGGATCCCCCATCCTCTGTATCCCATCCTTAAGGCTATTAATGCGTTGGAGTCGTCCTTGATGTTGCAAACATTTATAATCGATGGTAACCACTTTCCATGATAATAAAAAAAAAATATGTGAAAAGTGGCTAAAAATGGCGAAACAGCCAGAGAAAGTGAATACACTAACTGACCAAAATTGTAATAGTGCATACAGAAAACAATGTAAGTGCTGTTTTACATGGTAATTAGAGGCGGCGGAGTAATTCTCTTGTCATGTTTTGAAAGATTAAAGCCAGAAATTCGTTTACAGCAGATTAGCGAGAATTGTTTAGTTAATTCTACTTACGGTGTAGTGATCTTTGATTAGCTTTTACAAATAAAATAAAACAAAGTTAACAATAGTTTTGTAAGGGAAAGTATTCTAGAAACCATTCAAAAGCTTTCAAAAATCAAGTGTAAAAGATTAGTAAAGCCGCGTTTGTACGAGATGGCTTATTATACGACGAAAGATTTTGTAGACAAACCCACCAAATGGTAATACTAATTAATACTAATAATGCGATCGCTACCAAGCTCTTTCAGTTATTATTCATACAAGTTTCTTTGTTAAACCTTGTATTAGTTCAATATATATGCATATATATATATATATATATAATATATATATATATATATATATCCGACTGACAGCGGTCTAGAACTAGATTTTATACTTTAATTTTAGTTTGTATATATAGTTTATTTTTAATTTATTATGTATATATAGTGGTCGCCCGTGGTCGAAATTCGACCATGATTAATTTAAATAACTTATAAGTTTGAACAATATTAATTTTCAGTTGTCAAAGAGTAGAGAGTAAGAGAGTCTTCTGTAATCACATATTTCGCCAAGGCTACACTGTTCATTGGACTTTAACAACAAACAAAAGAGTATATATGCGTGTGTGTGTCAAATGTCATGTATTTTTTATGCATAATTTAAAGAAAATATTAGCATTCTGCACTCCTTCTCTATATAAACTGTAACTGCGAAATTTCATACTCCTCCGACCACGCAATTTTCGTATAAAGGGGTACAAAGTTTTTGCTGTGTTTTTGCTTCACGTATTAATATATAGATATATTTGCATAATAATTATGTATAATGTAAAGATATGTTGCTGAGGACTTTGTCGCGTTGCTTCTCCTCCTTCAACAGTAACTAAAGTTGCTTTGGAAGCAAAGGTAGACTCGTGACTTTCAATAAGTATCAAGTATCAAAATGGAGGGCACGAGGGCGCGCGGTAGGTAGATCACCAATGCGCTGGACCTACCAAGTCAAAACCGCACTAAATGGTCCACTCCACGAATGCACGAGGAAAGCTACAGTACGAGAGGAATGGCGACGAATTGTGAAGCTTGCCACCACCCCTGTTATGAGAACCACGACCACTCTGCCAAGAGTGTGACGACGGAGAAGAAGAATCAAGGTTTCATTTTAAATTAAATGCATTCATTTTCATACACCATTTTTATATATAATTTTTTTTTTATTGCAGGAGATCAGCAGACAGGCAGACGGCCCACTTGATGGAATGCGGTTACCATCGCCTATGGACATTTGCAACACCAAAGGCGCTACAAATGCGCTGCTGCCCTCTTAAGGGAGACTGGAACCAGGTCACTAATGCCGGAACACAGAACAAGGTTCTTATGGCGGCATACTCTAGACCAGGGGTGGTAGCCATCCAGACTGGCAAATACCCTACCACCTGGTTGTGGGTTGTTTAGTCGCTTCCTACGACAGGCCGCCTGGCCGCAGAAAATTGTATTCTTTCTCCGTTCTTTTACGGATGAACATGCATACCCATAGTCATTTTTATGTTTAAAATTTGATGGTTAAAATTTAACATAAACTCTATACAATTTTTGTCAAATATCTACCACTGGTATAAAAACCTCCCATATACAATATGTAACTGTACTCAGGACTCAAAGACGGGCAAAATGGGTTGTCACCTTTCATTCTAGAATACTCAAAAATCACTTTAAAAATGTATGAGAATTTATTGCAGGTGTATTCAATTCAATTCAATTTATTTAATGCGAAAATGGGTATACAAAAGGTGTTAAATTTAACAAAGTACAGTTCTCCAAATTCCGCCTTTCGGCATGCATAATTATGTATAGGTATCCTGCTTACAAAATTTTATTATAATATATTTATCTTATTATTTATTTAATTATTTACTTAATAAAATGTCAACCAATAAATTATAAAATTGTGTATTAAATTCTGATTATGTCAATTAAAATTCATATAATTTATATTATAGTTTTGTCATTTAAATATTCATCGATACTGTAATATGTCTTATCGGTTAACATCTTTTTTACACGTTTTATAAAACTGGCGTTTGATTGTATTGATTGAAATTCTTCTGGGAGGTGATTATACAGTTTTGGTGCTATACAAAATATACTTTTATTCAGAAACGCGGTTTTGTTGGGAGGGCAGTATAATTTATTCCTATGACGCATGCTCTTGCACGTTTTACTAGTTGGACGTAATGTCTATATTAATCTTAATCTACTAGGATATACCTGCGACTTCATCCACGCTTGATTTGGAATTCCCGCGGGATTCCCGGGCCACAAAATATCGCAGCATTTAAAAAAAGAATGTAACCTATCGTTTTAGTGGAATTCGATTTTTTTTATCTGGCCATTTTAAATCATTCATAAAACATTACGTAGATTTATTTCTCCTCACGGCGTCCTCCACCACCCTAATAGAAAAAGCTTACAACCAAGACATGGACTCTTTACCGGCCAACATTTTGCATAATGTTGACTCTGTCAACTCAATTTTTGTTGCAGCTTCCAGGTCTTGCCTGGAAGCACCATATTTCTGGCACTCAACAAGTAGATGTTGGATTGTCTCCGGCATGTCTCTATCACAGACAAATGCTGAATTATCCTTACATTTAAAGAGGTAAAGGTACGCCGCGAAGCCTCCATGCTCCGTCATCGCCTGGGTAAGTACCGGACTAACCTTAATTTTTCTTACACTGCTCCGGTGGGACTCTCTGCGTAACGTTTAACCCATTTACCGACGCTATCTCGTCGGATCTCTGCTTTTATGTACGACAGAGGACATCGGTCGTACGCCGCTGGTACCTGGGTTAGTTGTGCTGCTGACTTGGCCAATTCGTTAGCTCGCTCATTTCCTGGGACACTAACATGAGCGCTGATCCAGTACAGCCGAGTTACACACCCTTCCTCGTTAACTCTGCGATATTCTTGCGAATAGCGGTAGCAAGAGGGAGGGACGTGTCAGGATTAAAGACCAAGTCCAAGGATGACCTCGAGTCACTGAGCACGGCTGCCGCCTCATGATCCTGTTTTAGTAAATGCTCCGTGACTTGAAAGAGAGCATATAGTTCTGCCTGAAAAACTATGCAAAATGACTCGAGCTTCATACCCCTGGTCTCTATCTCAGCCCTATAATTCCAGCAGCTGTAGGCGGCCCCTACCTGATCACCGGTTTTACTGCCATCTGTATACATCTGTAACTTTGGCAGCCGGTGTGTTTCAGTAGTTTCGGGCTGCATGTCGTAGAGATATGATAATTATGTCTACCTCTTCGGCTGGATGAGGGGCCTGCAAAAAGTTCACACGGCCCTCGAGCTGTCTGTTTTCTTGGCCAGGTACAGGTCGTCCCCGTTTTGCCTCATATAGCTGAGCTGCTTCGAAGACCAAGCGGAAGTAGCCCAGCCAATATGAGAGCCGCATTGAGCGAGACTGTCCGGTAAGCTCTTATCATCTTTATTGCAAATCCTCTCTGTACAGTATTTAGCTGCTTTTGTACACATGATGGCTATCAAATATTAACGACTGTATTACGTAGACCGTCAAATTCATATTGAGTTTATAATCAATATTCTCAACGAAATTGTGTTAATAGTAAATACATAGTTTCACACAGTTAAACAACAATTTTATTTCTACTATTATTATATCAATTAACACCTTTTCTCAATTACGTAAAGTTATTTAACATAATAGATATACAGATATACAATGCAAAAGTGGATGGATGCAGAAGTCGTGGAAGGCCACGACACACCTTCCATGATCAAATTGATCATGTACTAGCAGAAGGTGATGTCAGGAGCCTTAAGAACAGACGAGCTTGCATGACAAGAGTTATGAATGTCAAAGAGGCAAGTGAGGTGTGTAAGAATAAGCCTAAATGGCACTCTGTTGTTCGTGCCTACCCCGCGAGGGAACTGGCGTGAAGTTATGTATGTATGTATGTATGTATTTAACATAAGTAATGTATAATATTATAAAATTCTAAGAATGCCATGTCTGTACATTGAAGTTAATAAAAAAACAACTGCAATACACTATATAATATTGCCAGGTGGTAGGGCGTTTGCCCGACTGGATGGCTACCACCCCTGGTCTAGAGTATGCCGCCATAACAACCTTGTGTCGTGTTCCCGCATTAATGACCAGGTTCCAGTTTCCCTTAAGAGAACAGCAGCGCATTTGTAGCACCTTTGGTGTTGCAAATGTCCATAGGCAAAGGGACGTGGAGAAAGAAGCAAGAAAGTACTTACCTCGCCACCAGTCCGCCGCCACACTGCGCGCGTCCCCCGGGGGTTCACACACTCACCAGGATTATGCTTTTCATAATTAAATGTGGTTGTAACAGTTTATTTCCCTTTATCGTGTTCCAATAATTTATATATATTTTATTGCGGTGATAGCCGTGACAATCACTTACTGTCCCTTTTTTGTTCTGCGCATTCTTCTTTTAAAAGTTTACTCTTTTCTTGATGGCGAGGATGGGGAGGAAGAATTTACAAGGAGGTGTTCCTCGGCGCAACCAATATATATATATATATATATATATATATATATATATATATATATATATATATATATATATATATATATATATACATATATACATACATATAAACGATGTAGAATACGTTGCTTTTTTTTAGATTTCTGGCCGATTGCGATGCGGTTCTCGCTGATCGAGAGCAATTTCTTAGATTTAAATTCTGCGCTATTTTTAATCCTGGGAAGCCCGCGGTAATTTTCCCGGGAACGGTTTGGAATTGTTCGGGTGCATATAACTTTACACAGTTTTCACTAACGCGATAGCTTACGTTCTTTTTGAAATGCTGCTGGACTTTGTGTCTCGGGTATGCCGTGGGAATTTCAAATCAAGCGTGGACGAAGTCGCGGGCATATCCCTGTATTATAATATATACAATACTACAACGTAACTTAGAAAAGAAATATATTCAAACTTAATTTTTGACTCAAGAAAGAGAGATACTTAGTGAAATTGACACGTGTCTATACCTCGTTTTTTCTTACAAAATAGATTTTTGAAAAAAAAAGTTAAATAGTATCTATAGGTGATTAATATAAAACAATTTCTACTGTAATATCTACCTTTAGATTCGATGGCTTAAGTTGTGTAAGACATTTAAACTGTATTAAATAGTTGTAATTCATCGAAAAAATTCTGTTGGATATGTACGAATATGATCTTCTAAGGAAAACAATATATAGATGTAATAAATAATAGTTTAAAAAAACTCAAAAATAAGCTCTTTAAAAAATCCAACTAAAAAATAGAAAATAAATTTTAATAAATTTGAATTAAAAATAGTGTAAGAAAAAATGATTGAGAGTGCTAGCCAAGACAAGTAAAACGAGCCCAAACACGATGGGTCTATCTTGTTTAGTACAGGAGTTCCTATGGCCACCTTCTGACTCCATCATCAGATCAGCTCCATGGTACCATATTTTTGCATTGTCACGCGATATACACATACGTGCAAAATTTCAGCTCAATCGGAAGTCGATCAAATTTAACTTGAAAGATTCCGTTACATACTAATAAACATACATAATAACATACGTATGAAGCTAATAGAAGCGTATTAAAAATCCATATTATTTCTAAAATTAAATAATTAAATATAAACGCAACTAAATTAACTCTAAAACTTATAAATAATGTACCCGATAACTGCCAGCGGGAGGCGTACCCAGAAGGCTGGCTGCATTGCCACGCTAGCGATGCTAATTCTCTGGGCAAACCATGAAGCCGCCTTCTTTCTGATCACTGGTAGTGTCAACAATTTTTTAACAAATGTCTTTAATAAAACTCTGCCACTGGATCCTACAGTGTCAGTATACTATCAATAGATACAGTGCAGCGCACACGGGCGCATTCTTCGTGTTAAAAGTAAGCGTCCACAGTCATATCCGCATCGTAAGCATCGAACGCATCGCATCCAACGAATTAGTTTTTCACAATGCATTACATTACACTGTATCGGCAACGATCGGATTTGCCGATGCCTCTTTCATTCGGACTTTCTTAGTGAGCGACGTGCGGAACGTGTTTGTGAGAGATAATGGAGGAAAGCGAAGAAGAGCAATTTGACGTAATTGCTTGTTTGTTAGCAGAAGAGTAATAAAAAGCTAGAAATTCCGCATGACGTCATCGGAACAGACGTCGGCATTGCCGATAAGCAGATTCGTGCGCTCCGTACGATGCGGATCAGTGGACGGACTTGTGTTACTTCCTATACAAAGAATATTACGATCTGTTTCATAAGATGCGTCCGGAGCTGACGATGCGGGCATATGGGCGCTTACCTTAAAGCGTCATTATATACAAACGTGCAGTTAAAGTATTATATTATTCCACAGTCCATTATAATATTAATGTTTAAAGTGATTTACATATTCTTTTTGGTCCTTCGAGCCGGATAAGAACCATCGATCTTTGGATGAATTTGATGATGAGATTCCAACAAACGGAATATAATATACACAAGGGTTTGCAAAATATAAATAAACAATTTAAAAACAATAAAACTACGTTTTAACGGTTTTAAACGCGGTAATTTTATTTGATATTGGTTTTTCCGACGTTTCGGCCACTTTTCAGTGGCCGTGATCACGGAAGACAAAGATGTCAAGTGTCAACGAGTATTGTTAAAGTTTTATTTAGCCTACCGCCAACTTGTTAATTTTAATTATTTAATTTTAATTTCGTTTATGGTTATTATTTACTCTATGGGAGCTTAATCTAATTTACTACCGGTTCGCAACATGTTATGGCTTGAAGAGTATTATGTATACAAGTCGCGAAAACTTAAGAAAATATTAATTTAAAAACAATATAAGATTGAGCTAACTAATGTGACAATGCTTTGCTGTAGCAAAAAATTGCCGTGTTTACTTTTCTATCCGTCTTTCAACTTCATTGCTTAAACTTAAGTAATAAGTTACACGACGTAATGTCAATTTTTATTATGCTTTATTACCATTACATTGCTTAAAACTTATTTATTATTTGAACTTTGCTCAATAATTGTTGAAAAGGTGTTAAAATAAATGTTATTCAGTCTTGTATGGGATTAATTATGTTTCCTTGTATGAGAATTAACACTGCAATGATTTGAATGGTTTTCGATATACATACATGTGGAGATGTGTTTGTTTGATAATTAGTTGTTTACTATTATCAAACTACTATAATTTGGCAATTCTATAAGATATAGAGGTGTTTTTTATTTTTTTATTGAGGAAATAATATCAAAACCATATAAGACGGAATTATTAAGAAATGACAATCGGCCAAAAAAAACGTAACTCGTACAGTTTTACACCACTAATAATTCTTCCTAATAATGTACCTGCGCGGTAGAACGATTTTAGTAGCATGTGACAGTGTACGAATTGTGTAAGCGGGACAGAGTTAAGAATGACTTGACGGCCTCTGTGGTTGAGCGGGCTAAGCCTTTGCCGGCCTACCTCACTTCAACGCAGAGGCTCCGGGTTCGATTCCTGGTATAGTAAATTTCGGAAACGTATTTTCTCCGTTATTTACTATGGTCTGGGTGTCTGGGATCGGCCCCAGAGTAGTCCGTTGTATATTACCCATAACACAAGCGTAACTTGCTTAATTTGGGGATATACAATGTGTGTGTTTGTCTGCCGATTATTATTATTATATATTATTAATGCATAGCAAGCAACACTCTGCCATTTGCGTTTGCGAATAAAGTTCAATATAGATTATTTTCATCTCTGAAACCAGTCTGTCTTATCTGCACAAATGAAAAGTGCCGATCGTAATAATTATTGTTTGCGTAGAAATCTAACACACTCTGCAATCACTGTTACCCCTTTTGTTTTTGCTGTTGAAAATCTTAATCAAAACTTTCAAACAACAGCTTCTTTACATAGTACGAGAAAAGTAGTCTAAATAAGTTTGTATGTATTGTGTGCCTAGTCGACAAAACAGGAGACCGGAAGGCTGGAGCTTACCTCGCTCAAAGGATTAGCCTTTGTATCCAGCGAGGTAATGCTGCCAGCCTTCTAGGTACAATGCACAGCGACAGTGGTCTGGTGGGGCTGGACGGGTTTTAATATAGGTTTTATTTTAATTTTAATTTTTTTTACCATTGAATTTTTAAGTTAGGTTTATTTATAGAATATTTTAGATTTTTAATTAATATTAATATCTATAAATATATTTTTAGATAGTAATTCAATAAGACTGTAGAAAAATAAACAATATTTTGCAACAAAGTCGCCGAGATGCACCTAGATAAAAATACTACAGTAAAAACTGACCTAAGTAAAACCTTGCTGGCTAAATAAACTAGGGTTATGTACTTTAGACTTTGACCCGGGGAAAACTCTTGTATTATTTAAAACATTTTTTTTAATTAAATCATGTAGCATACATTAAAAATGACATTATTTCAGTGTTCACATGTTTTTGCCGTTTAGGCAAGCAAATTGTGCATTTTTTTTATATTGCAGGAGTTCAGCAGACAGGCAGACGGCCCACTTAATGGAAAGCGGTTACCATCGCCTATGGACATTTGCAACACCAAAGGAACTACAAATGCGCTGCTGCTCTTTTAAAGGAGACTGGAACCTGGTCACTAATATCGGAACGCAACACAAGGTTGTTATGGCAGCATACTCAAGACCAGGGGTGGTCGCCATCCAGTCGAGCAAATACCCTACCACCTGGCTGTGGGTTGTTTAGTCGCCTCTTACGACAGGCCGCCAGGCCGCAGGAAATTGTATTCTTTCTCCATTCCTGCACGGATAAAAGTGTATACTCGTAACTTGCTAGTCTAGTGGTCGGTTCCTATATCTTACTATTCATTCACTTGCCCTACCATCGGTTGAATTTTGACAATACGTGTATGGAACTTATGTCAAATTTTAACCGATAGTAAGATAAATGATCAGTCAGTAAGATGTAGAAACCGGCCCTAGGTCTAGTAAACTATCAATTGCAAATGAATAGATAGCATACTAGATAGAAACGCTGCATAAATCACATAACACTTTCCCGTATTAATAAATTGTTTTTTTGACCACTTTCTAACTTCTGCCGGTGTGAGACGGTGTAGGAATTTTCACCGATTTCCCCTTTTAACAATAGCTAATATTTACTCGTAGAGAGTGAAGGTGTGTTATTGATATAATGATATTATGTATTAGCTACAAATGAGACTGTCGTACTCAGAGTAGGATAATGGTCAATAAACTTCAACGCTTATTTAATTATATACTAGTAATCGCCCGTGTTCGAAATTCGACCATAATAATGAATATCAAAGACTATACTTCTATAATCACAGATTTCGCCAAAGCTACACTGTTAATATATATTAATACTAGCTGTCCCGGCAGACGTTGTTCTGCCCTGAAGAAATCAAATTTAGAACCCGATTGCAGCGCCACCTACCGGGTCCAAATGTAAGCTATCCTATCTTTCAAGTCGGATCAAACAGCACACGGTGTGCAAATTTGATTAAAATCGGTCAAGTAGTTTACGAGTCCATCGCGGACAAACAACGTGACACGTAATTTGTATATATTAAGACTAGCTGTCCCGGCAGACGTTGTTCTGCCCTGAAGAAATAAAATTTAGAACCCGATTGCAGCGCCACCTACCGGGTCCAAATGTAAGCTATCCTATCTTTCAAGTCGGATCAAACAGCACACGGTGTGCAAATTTGATTAAAATCGGTCAAGTAGTTTACGAGTCCATCGCGGACAAACAACGTGACACGTAATTTGTATATATTAAGACTAGCTGTCCCGGCAGACGTTGTTTTGCCTTGAAGAAATAAAATTTAGAACCCGATTGCAGCGCCACCTACAGGGTCCAAATGTAAGTTATCCTATCTTTCAAGTCGGATCAAACTGCACACGGTGTGCAAATTTGATTGAAATCGGTCGAGTAGTTTAGGAGTCCATCGCGGACAAACAACATGACACGTAATTTATATATGTAAAGATATAGATTCGGAACGGAAACGGAAACCGGATCCCTTGTTATATTTGTCTGTATTATTTACTGTCTCTCGTAAAATTATGTATACCACCGTCGCCACTCCTAATCAAAATATTCTTGCCACGGGTTGTCTGGAAGAGATCGCTTTTTAGCGATAAGACCGCCCTTTGTACCCAACTAGACTAATACTAGTTCGTAAGTTTTTCTGTAATGGTGTACAATAAAGTGTTATCTATCTATCTATATATATATAAAAATCAATGCCACTTTTCGTTGTAATTTTATAACTTGAGAACGACTTTACCGATTTTGATGAAATTTTGTGTGTGTTTGACTGAGTCCCGGGATGGTTTAGATCCACAATTGCAACCGGTAGGTGGCGCTGAGATCGGGTTCTACAATTCTCCTTATCACCTGGAGCCATTTTGGTGATTTTGTTTTTGTGTATTTGAGTGGGTTTCCGGATGGTTTAGATTCGCAAAAAGAACCGGTAGGTGGCGCTGAGATCGGGTTCTAGAATCCTCCTAATCACCGGGAGCGATTTTGTTTTTGTGTGCTTGAGTGGGTTCCCGGATGGTTTAGATTTGAATTAGAACAGGTAGGTGGCGCTGAGATCGGGTTCTAGAATCCTCCTAATCACCGGGAGCGATTTTGTTTCTGTGTGTTTGAGTGGGTTCCCGGATGGTTTAGATTCGCAATTAGAACCGGTAGGTGGCGCTGAGATCGGGTTCTAGAATCCTCCTAATCACCTGGAGCGATTTTGGTAATTTTGTTTTTGTGCGTTTGAGTGGGTTCCCAGATGGTTTAAACCCACAATTGGAACCGGTAGGTGGCGCTGGGATCGGGTTCTAGATTTTTACTTTTTCAGAGCAGGACAACGTCTGCCGGGGCCGCTAGTCTATCATAATAATTTTTCTCAGAAACTATTTTTAGTTGTGTCGCGATTTGTCTTCACCAAACTTAAGGTTCTTATGGCGGTATACTCTAGATCAGGGATGGTAGCCATCCAGACGGCCATGCCCCACCATCATTCGGAATACAAGACAAATATTGTTAAATAATAAAACAACGTTTTAACGGTAATAAGCGCGGTATTTTATTTGATTTACCGTTAAACCGTTAACACGTAGTTTTATTATGTATACTAGTTCCGAAAACTTAAGACAATAGTATTTTTGAAGTTTTTATTTAGCCCACCGCCAACTTGTTCGCTTTAATCATTTAGATTTAATTTTCGTTTATGGGTATCATTTACTTTATGGGAGCCTTAATTTTATTTAATCTATTTAAGTGCTTAAAACCGATAAAACGTAGTTTGTACATATGTACTAGTCGTGAAAACTTAACAAAATACAATGTCTACGGAACCTGAAGACTTAAACAAAGAGCTAGATGCAACGTTGTCAGCTGTCATTAAAGTTATTATCTGTCATTATGTTATTTGCGCACGCGCAACCACGAAGGTGTCAGATCGCTATCTAACTTTGCACAGGTGTATTTCAAAGAGATTAGTTACGGTTCGGAAATATTTTAGGCAATGTAAAACGGTGCTTTTTCTAATGGTCCCCTTGTGCCAAAATAAGTTTAATATTTTTGTTTCTTTAAAGTATGTTAAATTACATTATTTTAATTATAAAATAACATTTAACTGGAGAATTATATATACAAAAGAATACTTGAATTTCCCGTATCATTATTGTATGATTTTAAAATAAACAAATAAAAAATAAGATTTCTTATTTTTTATTTATTGCAGGAGTTCAGAAGACAGGCAGACGGCCCACTCGATGGAAAGCGGTTACCGTCGCCTATGGACATTTGCAACACCAAAGGTGCTACAAATGCGCTGCTGCTCTCTTAAGAGAGACTGGAACCTGATCACTAATGCCGGAACACAACTCAAGGTTGTTATGACGACATACTTTAGACCAGGGGTGGTAGCCATCCAGTCGGGCAAATACCCTACGTTAATAATTTGAATAAAATAATAGAGTGTTGCTGTATTGTACTGGGATGCTAACTAGTGTTGGGTATGACATGATTATAAAATGAGTTTATAATAGTAACGTGACATTTTGTATTGGACCAGTACAATGTACTATGTCAAATGAGGCGAGGACATTTGTACGGTTTGTATCGCGACAGTACATTTAAAGCGATGAGGCCGGTGAGGCAGTGGGGGTCACTCCCTCATTTGAAATCATTTGTCCCGTTCAAAACTTCTAGTTCGGAAATGTTCGTTACGAATCAGATGTGATCGGGCTTCGGTCACCTCATTTTACTAGCAGTCGCGTACTATGACATGTCATGTTGTCCCTCTTTGTCATATGAATATCCATAGAGGCGTTATTGTTATGTAGTAGCATGAGCCTCGTTCCGTCCTTCCTCTTACGTTTGAGGCGTGAGTTGTAGCGCAACAAAAATTTTGAAGTCTTACATTTTCAAATTTTGAGCCGCATCAGTACAAATGTATTTTGTACGGAACAACTGTACTGGCTCACACGTGTACTACTCATCACTAGTGCCAACAATTGTATAGTATCCCTTACATAGATGTTAATTCATTCAGAGATATCTCGTATATCGGCAACTGAGAGGTGGCCGAAACGTCGGAATAATAAAAATCAAATAAATTACCGCGCTTAAAACCGTTAAAATTTTATTCATAATTTTATTTATATGTAGCAATATAATGTCTAATAAATTATCTCATTAATCAGCGGATATAGATTTTTACGTCTTACTGGTTTCCGATCATAAAGATAAATATAGCAGAGTTATTTTTTTTTATTGTGTGAGTTCAGCAGACAGGCAGACGGCCCACTGGTGGAAACCGATTACCATCGCCTATGGACATTCGCAACATCAAAGATTCTACAAATGCGCTGCTGTTCTCTAAAGGGAGACTGGAATCTGGCCCCTAATGCCGGAACACATTACAACACCCCAGGGTTGTTATGGCGGCATACTCTACACCAGGGGCGGTAGCCATTGTTTTGTCGCCTCTTACGACAGACCGCAGGAAATGGTATTCCTTCTCTGTTCCTGCTCAAATAAAAAAGAAATAAATAAACCATCTGAAATCCTCAAAAAAAAAATCTGTTCCAAACTTACAGTTACATCTTTATTTTCAGTTTATTCAAAATATAAAAGAACAAAAATGGAGACGAGGTCGTGGGTAACAGCTAGCAAGACTAAAATAATCATTTCCGCTCTAATTGACTCTCATAATTATAATGACGTACTACATATGTGTTACTATAATTATATACTTAACATAGTATATTCTCGTAACAGATTCGGTAATTAGCTATAAAGACTGAATCGTTCCACAACATAGCATGTCTTTAGTACTGTCCGTATCTATACATCTTGATATATGATCATTTCTTATATTTTACTATTCATTCATTTAGTATACAGGTTGGAAAGACAGAAAAAATATATTTATTTAGCTTAATGCAACATTACGAGACATATTAAAATAAAATTATTATATTATTTAAATATAGTATTAGACAACATTAAATATATAACATTAAGCATTAAATACATAACAGAATACGGTCTGGTGGTGCCGGGCGGGTTTTAGTTAAGACTTATTTATTGTGTATATTTGTATTTATGATATTTTTAATAATGTACATGTAAAAAGAATATATATTCAAATTCAAATTCAAAAGTATTTATTCAAAATAAGTTCCACTGGAGAACACTTTTTGAAGGACAACACTGCACATGCACTTCCTCACAACACCAGCATGTAACAGATACACTCTACATTAGTATAAGTTTAGTATTAAAATTAGAATAAATTAATATAATAAGTTATTAAGGTACACCATAACATAAAAATCACTAAATTAATGTCACACACTAACAAAAATAAACAATAAGCGTGTATGGACTCTAAAATCTTTCATAGAAATTAAGTAGTAAAAAAGGTTACGGAACTCGAGTCTGTAGAGATGTTAATAATAATAATAAATAAAATAAACACTTTTTGAAGGTCATACATATAGGATAAAATTTAAATTTACTTCCTAGTCTATTTACACCGGTTCGCAACGTGTTATTGCTGTTAAGAAGAAGAAGCGGCAAGAAACTCCCCAGCTACACGTCTAGATAACAATTGTTTTTATTTATATTTCTTTTATTCTATTTATATCTCATGTTCTTTTTTTTATAAGTTTTATGCAGAAGTATGTTACAGAATGACTTTTGAAGAATTAATGGAGTTGTAGCAGAAGAGTTGTTGTGTATAGAATAACTAGTGAGTCCGGCAGACGTTATCCTGCTGTCTACCAGATCTGATTGTGAATCTAAACCATCCCGGAACCCACTTGAACACACACAAAAAATTTCATTAAAATCGGTCTAACCGTTTAGGAGGAGTTTAGTGACATACAGATGAACAAAAGAATGTTATATATATATATAAAGATACAATACGCTCATCGACTCTATCGAGACCTATCAACACGTTTGATAGAAGCCTCATGTGGGCAGAGCTGGCCTGTATTTAGGCAACGTATTAGCGTTGCCATTCAGTGAGGAACTGCGTTTAGGAACGTTCCCTACTGTCGACGATTTATAATAAGTAATTTTCATTATCATATTTTTTGAAGCGAAACTTGTTTAGAAAAAGAGATAAGCCTGCGAGAGAATGAGATGGGAGTTTTACATTGTGCAGCACAGAATAGAGAGTCAATAAGATCGATGATTACAAATAGGTCCAATTTGGACCGAAATAAAACTGATAATAATATTTTTAGACTAAAACAGTGCAAAATTAAAACTGATACTTAAGAAGTTTATTTTGAATTTTAATTTGTATAAATAATAATAATAACAGCCCATAAATGTCCCACTGCTGGGCTCGGGCCTCCCATTATAGGGGAAAGGACAGTATACCCGCCACGCTTGTCCAAGGCGGCTTGGCAGGTTTGGCACATCGGTTATCTCGATGTGCAGGTTGCATCACGATGTTTTCCTTCACCTTTATTAGCACGTGGTAATTGTAACAATATGCACATTAGATCAGAAAACTGTCTAAGTGGTACATGCGTTCCAGTCAGGTCGATCCCACGCCCTTTGAGTTTGGGACGCGTGCGCTAGCCATTACGCTACCCTGACTTTAATTTGTATACAAATAGTTTATTATTAAATAATGTTTAATTTAAGCGTTTCAACTGCACCCTAGATAATACGGATATTATACTGTTATTTATTTATTTATTGAGTATATCATAATTATTGATATTATTATGTAAATATAAATAATGGCAATTTCTACCAATTATCATTGGTTAATAAGCAGAATACTTTTGGTACTTTTACAACGTTTATGTAGCTATATAACTGTAATAACAACGAAACACTCGGTACAATAAATGATATATGTATTTATTATTAATTCCGCATCAAAAATTTACTAGCGCATGACCATTTAACCTAAAAATTCATAGACGCTAGTGTTGGTTTTGAATTTAAAAAAAAAAACATTACAATACATAAGTATGACACTGGGTCGTTGTTAGAAATAATGTGAAATAAAGTTGGTAAGTACCTGGCATACAGGTTGGCAGGCACAACTTCGAGGGGGAAGCCAATAGGAGGATTCAGTTGGGCTGGGCAGCATTCGGTAAACTTCGTCAAGTCTTCTCGTCGACCATTCCGCAATGCTTGAAGACAAAAGTCTTCGAGCAGTGCGTCCTCCCCGTCCTGACCTACGGGGCCGAGACATGGACACTTACGGCAGGATTGGTCCACAAGTTCCAAGTCGCTCAACGGGCTATGGAGCGAGCTATGTTGGGTGTTTCTCTTATGGATAAAATTAGAAATGAGGATATCCGTAAGAGAACCAAGGTAACCGACATAGCTCGCAAAATTAGCAAGTTGAAGTGGCAGTGGGCCGGTCACATCTGCCGTAGGACCGATGGCCGATGGAGCAAACGAGTCCTGGAGTGGAGACCGCGTCTCGGTAAACGTAGTGTCGGACGCCCTCCAGCCCGATGGGCCGACGACCTATGCAAGGTCGCCGGCAGGCGCTGGCTGAGGAAATCGGAGGACAGGGATGAGTGGCGCCGTCTTGGGGAGGCCTACGTCCAGCAGTGGACTGCAAATGGCTGACGACGAAGTACCTGGCAACCCACGGTCAAAGAAACATTCCGTAGAAGTGATAAATGCCCGCTGTTTTCGTGATTTAACTATAAAACCAAAAGTGTTGGTTTGAATATCCCATAACTCAAAAACTACTCAAAAATCTTGTTTAAACAAAGCAATTGTTTGGCGGTGTCAGAACAGTATTATGTAGCACTACATATACTACTGTTGCTTATTAATCTGTCTTTATATGTAAAATTCTTCTGTGCGTGTGTATGTGACTAAACTCCTAAACGGCCGGACCGTTTTCGATGAAATTTTTGTGTGTTTAGGTGGATTCGAGAATCGTTTAGATTCACAATTGTACCCGGTAGGCGGCGCTTGAATCGAGTTCTAAATTTTTTCCTCAGGGCATAACAACGTCTCCAGGGATAGTTAGTAATATTATAAAATTCTAAACATGTCGTGTCTGTACATTGTAGCCATTTAAAAAAACAACTGCAATAGACTATATAAACGACGGAGAACACGATACATTTTTTATCTTTTTTGTTTGATTTTTTTTTTTTTTTTTATTGCAGGAGATCAGCAGACAGGCAGACGGCCCACTTGATGGGAAGCGGTTACCAATGTTACCATCGCCTATGGACATTTGCAACACCAAAGTTGCTACAAATGCGCTGCTGCTCTCTTAAGGGAGACTGGAACCTGGTCACTAATGCCGGAACCCAACTCAAGGTTGTTATGGCGTCATTCTTTAGACCAGGGGTGGTAGCCATCCAGTCGGGCAAATGCCCTACCGCCTGGCTGTGGGTTGTTAAGTCGCCTCTTACGACAGGCCGCCCGGCCGCAGGAAATTGTATTCTTTCTCCGTTCCTGCACGGATAGTTTATCGGTTTGTCTGTTTGTTCGGGATTCAAGTAAAAACTACTGGGCTGATTTAATTTCGGTTTTCACTGATCGATAGCTCTTAGACTTAGAAACTGCCCATTTTTTTATCCCGGGAATCCTGCGGGAATTTTCCCGGGAGGGGTTTGTAGTTGGCCTGATACACAAAATTATCTTATTCCGACACAGTTTTAACTAAAATGACAGCTCAGATTCTTTTTTAAATGCTGCGGTACTTTGTGTCGCGCGAATCCCGCGAGAGTTTCAAGTCAAGCGTGGACGAGATCTCGGGCATATCCTAGTGCACTGTAATTATATAATTTGTCTTAAGATATTTCAAATATTACTTTTCTACTATATTCACGTATATAAAATATCTGGTACTTTTTGCTAAGATGGAAATGGTAGAGCTAAGAATGCATTTACTATGATTTAAGATGGAGAAATACGATTATTACTATGGGCCAAATAAGGAATAGAAATAGAATGTGTCAAGAATTTTTTTATGTATTAACGTTCTGGGATAAATTCAAAATAACCCTTTTGTTTAATAATATGCAGAAGTCGTGGAAGGCCACGACACACCTTCCATGATCAAATTGATCGTGTACTAGCAGAAGGTGATGTCAGGAGCCTTAAGAACAGACGAGCGTGCATGACAAGAGTTATGAATGTCAAAGAAGCAAGTGAGGTGTGTAAGAATAAGCCTAAATTGCGCTCTGTTGTTCGTGCCTACCCCGCAAGGGAACTGGCGTGAAGCTATGTATGTATGTTTAATAATATAATCTCTGTCTTTTCTTTCACCATATCCCAATTAATTGGGATCGGCACAATATGTCTTTTCCTTCCACACTCCTCTATTCTGACATACATCTTCTGTCACACCACAAATCATCATATCATCCTTCACACAATCCATCTTTTTTTATCTACCGTTACATCTGTACCCATCAATCATTCTTTTTGTCACGTGACTTTCATCCCTCCTCATAGTATGCTCATACCAACTTAGTCTTCTTCCTCTCAATTTATCAGTCACGGGTGCTATTTTCAAAGATCCCCTTATTACGTATGTATGTTGTATGTATATTATTGTTTAATAATATAATCTTAATATATATAAATTACGTGTCACGTTGATTGTCCGCGATGGACTCCTAAACTACTTGACCGATTTTAATCAAATTTGCACACCGTGTGCAGTTTGATCCGACTTGAAAGATAGGATAGCTTACATTTGGACCCGGTAGGTGGCGCTGCAATCGGGTTCTAAATTTTATTTCCTGAGGGCAGAACAACGTCTGCCGGGACAGCTAGTAATAATAATAAAACTTTATTGCCGAAAAATCTGACACGATAACTTATAGAAGTTATGACTACTGAGCTAGGCATGAAGCCTGTGCTTCTGTTTCTGTGTTGTTGTATGTAGTTTTAAACACAAAAAATACAAATCGGTAACAAGAGTATTTATGTCTGGTGAGTAAGCGTGTGGATATGCGTGGGCCCGCGACCGCGCGCACTTTGTATGCATGCGCGAGTTGTGTATGTGTGTGTTGTTTTTTTTTTTTTTTTTTTATATTGAATAGGTTCGCGTTTGACTTACAAATGTGTGTTGTGTATGTGTATATGTGCGTGTATGTGTGTGTATGTAATTATGTATGTAGTACTGTACGGTTTCTATTAAGATGAATAGATTAAAATAGCTTTAAAAGCTTGGCTTAGCCCTTTGAGTTTCGGGTAAAAAAATTAATTATACATTTCATATTTTAATCACATTTACAATTTGCATCGCTACATTTCAGCTGTAGGATGTATTATTTGTATATTTTAATTTAAAGTGTATTTTCTAATATAAATATAAGTAAAATATATTTCAATTCCAATTTGATCGTGTATTAGCGGAGGGTGATGTCAGGAGCCTTAAGAACAGAAGAGTGTGCATGACAAGAGTTATGAATGTCAAAGAAGCAAGTGAGGTGTGTAAGAATGGGCCTAAATGGCGCTCTGTTGTTCGTGCCTACCCCGCAAGGGAACTGGCATGAAGTTATGTATGTATGTATGTATGTAATTCCAACTTAAGTAATTTTTTATATACTAGCTTAATTTTTTTAATTTAATTTTAAAGGTTTTTATAATTTTAGTTAAAATTGTTCAATTTCGGAAATAAATAAATAGTTATTAATTTAAAAAAAAAAATACACGAGTCCCAAATCACCGTCACTTAAGAACGTTCCCAAAACTCTGGCCCCGTTGTCATGTGGTCGGCAACGCTTATGAGTTCCCCAAATAAAAGCCAACGTGAAACTTTTATCAACCGTGTTGCCAGGTCTCGAGTTCTCGACAAAGACGACCGTCTTCAGAACTTATTCATTTTCACATTCAATTAACCTATGACATAATTATTCATTGTAATTATGTACTTAGGTAACAAATGTTATTAAACGCTCTCATTGGGCCATCTGTTGCTTCTTTATGCCACTTTTATTTACAAAGTTTAACAATAAAGTATTCTATACATTTTTGCTGTGACATATAAAGACAGACGGACAGACATGAAAAAAACATCAAAAACATATCCGTGCAGGAACGGAGAAAGAATGTCTGCCTGTCGTAAGAGGCGACAAAACAACCCACAACCAGGTGGTAGCGCATTTGCCCGCCTGGATGGCTACCACCCTTGTCTAGAGTATATCGCCATAACAACCTTGCGTTGTGTTCCGGCATTAGTGACCAGGTTCCAGTCTCCCGTAAGAGGGCAGCAGCATATTTGTAGCACCTTTGGTGTTGCAAATGTCCATAGCCGATGGTAACCGCTTTTCATTAAGTCTGCCTGTCTGCTGAACTCCTGCAATAAAATATAATAAAAAAAATACACTGCTTACTAAGTAACCCGTCTCTAAGCAACCGTAAAAAATAAAGTCCAAGTAACCCTAAACATTACAATACACAAGTATGACACGGGGTCATTGACAGAAATAAAGCCAAAAAAGCAATAAAAATATGTAAAATATTAGTTATGTAGCTTAAACTCTCTAAAATTTAACGAGCAAGCATATACATACATATACATTAAAATCTTTTATTTCTGAAACGAAAAATTGAATGTAACTTTTAAAATGTACGACCCACATTATTATGACATCTTTAAGCGGTGAGCATTTCAAATCATAGGTAATATAATAAATAAAATAACTAGACGTTCCCGCGACTTCGTTCGCGATCTCGGCTTCTTATAGTGAAGCCGGTTAAAGGATGCCGTTCTTAAAATAGGATGCCGATCGCGCCCCAGTGCGTTACGAGAACTGAATATTAAATCGAATAACTTTTTTATTAATAACAATAACAATTGAACAGGTACGGAAAAAAGCTAAACTAACTTTTTTTTTTAATTTTTTATTGCAGTAGTTCAGCAGACAGGCAGACGGCCCACTTAATGGAAAGCGGTTACCATCGTCTATGGACATTTGCAACACCAAAGGTGCTACAAATGCGCTGCCGCTCTCTTAAAGGAGACTGGAACCTGGTCACTAATGCCGGAACACAACTCAAGGCCGCTATGGCGACACGCTTTAGACCACGGGTGGTAGCCATCCAGTCGGGCAAGTGCCCTACCACCTGGCTGTGGGTTGTTTAGTCGCCTCTTACGACAGGCCGCCCGGCCGCAGGAAATTGTATTCTTTCTCCGTTCCTGCACGGATAAAAATTATTGATTAAAATAAGATTAAATACAAAAATAATATAAGTAATAAATAGTAAGATAAGATAATAAAATGGATGGCGACCACCCCTGGTCTAGAGTATGCCGCCATAACAACCTTGTGTTATGTTCCGGCATTAGTAACCAGGTTCCAGTCTCCTTTAAGAGAGCAGCAGCGCATTTGTGGCACCTTTGGTGTTGCAAATGTCCATAGGCGATGGTAACCGCTTTCCATCAAGTGGGCCGTCTACCTGTATGCTGAACTCCTGCAATAAAAAAAAACGCGACCTCTGCACCCTCTTCTTGAGTTTATACATCATACTGTTTCCAAGCTATTTTACTTCTGGCAGCTCGATGACCGTCCTAATGCGTTACCGACTCGATTTATTATAAAAATCGACTTCATTTATAAATAACTTTTAATCAATTTAAGTTATCTTCATATTTTCACTATAAATACTATATCGTTTAATAAATATACCCATATTTCAACGAACATATTGTTACGAGTTACAGGACTCGAATTAAAATGCCGTTGGAATTACTATAGAATTTATTAAAACTATACAAACACGTAAGTGAAGACAATGAGTTCAAACGTAATTCGTGATTTAATAACACGCGCAAAGTCCGTCACTATATAGATTATCAAATGTACACACGTCTTGTATCGCTAGTGGTTATCGCTTGACTGCCGATCTCTCCATTGAGCTATTGATTTATACTGCACCGATACAATATGGCTGCCCACCCGCGTAGATCGAATTTCTTAGAATCGGTTCGATACACCTGTCTAATGACTGCCATAAAAGATTACAATACACAATGGGCTGTTTTTTTAAATACAAAGTAAACAAAAGAAGACAGTCATAAATAGTTTCAATGTTATTAGCTCAACGCCGGCGGGTAATAAATGTGCTTTGTTTACAGATATGCAGGTGGCACAAATTGTAACAATATTTTATATACAGTAGAACCTCTTTAAGTCGAACCTCGATAAGTCGAAAACCTCCCAAATTCGAAAAAAAATTGTGTTTCCCTCCCTTCAACCCTAAAACCTCCGTTGCTCGAAGTCTGAACCCTCTATAAGTCGAAATAATTAATGACTCCCTAAAAGCAAATTCAATACTTATTTTCCCTCTAAAACTCGTCTAGTCTTGCCTCGCTTGTGGTTATCGCTTGACTGCCTCACCGCTCCCTTGGGGCATTGCTTTATACTGTACAAATACAATATGTGTACTCGACCGCGTGGACTGAAATTTCAAGAATTCAGACCTGGCTAATGACTACCATACAGATTACAATACACAATGGGCTGTTTTTCTAATTACACATTTTAAACACAAAGTAAACAAAAGAAGTCCAAATGCCGAAAGTTGTGAATTGGTCTTTGTCGGTCGTAACAATATTTTTTTATTTATTAAATTGATTTCGTTTTAAAACTTGACTCCCCCCCCTAAAGATTTATAATGGTAATATTTAGTTAGATGTAGATTTATGTATTAATTTTTATTCACGCAACAAAAAATCTTAGCTATATAAAAAAATCATAATTTCTCTGTTTAAAATTGCATAATATCACATAAATGTTTTTTTTAATCCATGCATCGCCACCGACCCGTATATATCTTATTCAAAAATCTCGTGCATTATGTAATCTCACATCTTTTACTAAAATTATTATATAAAAATTTAAATCTCTACAGTTATATTAGTGTCGAAAAGTTTATGAATAAATATATGAAAGTACCTTAAAAAATAAATAATATTAACAATAGGACTATAGATAAAAAAAATTGTCCCAAACCACTAGGACCATTCCCAAAAAGCTAGCAGCGTTACAGGGTTGAATAGCAAT
This sequence comes from Dendrolimus kikuchii, assembly GCA_019925095.2. Lineage (NCBI taxonomy): Eukaryota > Metazoa > Arthropoda > Insecta > Lepidoptera > Lasiocampidae > Dendrolimus > Dendrolimus kikuchii. The sequence goes on from CM034408.1 coordinate 16,987,358, forward strand.
GCTTATTTTTCTGCCAAAAAATTGTTTGTCAAAAACCAAAATTGACCAAAAATTAGACATTGTAATATTAATGCGTTAGTTTCCCAGTCGTTACTAGATGGCGCTGTGACTTTGCCCCCAAACTGCATCGCGCTAACTAGATTGTCGATCGATTGGATAGGTCAGTGGTCGGCAGAGTGCGGCTCCAGAGCAGGGATGCAACATCGTTCATAAAAAACATTGATGTTAAGATATCGATGTTTTCAAAATAAAAATATCGATGTTAAAAATATCGACGTTTATAAACGATATATCGATGTTTTTTATTATCATTTACATAAGCTTTTTAACGCTTGTTCCTATGATGCAAATGGAACATCGTTTTTTTTTAACATCGATGTATCGCTCAAACCACCTTTCTTAATTCTTGCTTTCATTAACATCATCCTTTTATGCCGCTGTTGCTCCATCTTTGCAATCTTTGCATCTCAATGCTCTCGTCCTACTAAATACTATGTTTATTCTATTTATATGTCTTTTCCCTTACCCATATTCACTACCGTACTTACCGTACCATTCAACAGCGTGGGCACACACTAACATCCCTATCACCATTTAAAACAAATGTACATCTAAGAAAAATGGTTATTTCTAATAGAAATGAATAAAATAGATATAATAATCAACTTTTATATTATGAATTATTACTGGCAATAAGAAAACATATTAGAAATAGAGTGCAAGATGGTGCGTTACGTCTATGTATGATAAAACATCGTTCAAAAATCATCGTTCTTGAACAACGATGTATCGTCGATGTTTTGGTTCCAACATCGATTTTTATGAACAATACATCGATGTTTGGAAACATCGATGTTTTGTTTGCATTCCTACTCCAGAGCGCATGTGGCTCTTTGGCTCCTTAAGTGCGGCTCTGGCACAAATATCCACGGAAGGCGCAATAATAAATCTTATTGATGAGAACTTGGAATCATGCCTAAAATTAAAAACAACATACAAACCTGACTTACTCAAACTTTCCAAGGAGATGCAAGCACATTGTTCGCATTAATAAATATTTATTAAGTATGAAATTTAGTTTTATTTAGTGTACTACTTATTTAGTGTAATAAAAGTTTACTAACCAAGCAGATTTGGCTCCCAATTATTTTTGGCTAATAAGTTTGCCGATCACTAGTCTAGAACACTACCCAGCAAAACAGAGAGGTGAGTCGAAGCCAACCTGATTTGATGTAATACAATGAATGACATGTTGCTCATGACAACGTAGGTATTTGTTTGTGAATTGAAAAAAAACGCGATTGCAACGCCATCTATTTAGCTAAACCGCCTATTCTATGGAAACGACATCATTTATCGGGATGAAAAGTGTCGTAAATGTTGATTTGGGGTATAAGCCAGCTCTGTGTCGAGTTTCATTCATATACGTTCAGTAGTTTTCAAAAAGGATGCCATTGCAGAGCCATCTTTTTCGATATTTTCGTTTATCCCGCGGAAACGACTTTATTTATCAGGATAAAAAATATCCTAAGTTACGCCTCGGGATATGAGTAGTTTTCACGTGACGTTCTAACAGACGGATAGACAGACAGACAGACAGACAGGCAAAAATTCTAAAAAATGTATTTTCGGTTGTAATGTTCATATTTGGCTCTTTGGCTAATAAGTTTGCCGACCACTGGGATAGGTCGATCCAAATATTTTGTTTTATTGTTCCTTCCTCTTAGAATAGGGAACTTTATGCAGTGAAAAGTTACTAACGTACCCTCATTCGGCACTTCAGGTCGTCTATAGAGATATCATATTACTATTTTTTTTTTTTAATTGCAGGAGCTCAGCAGACAGACAGACGGCCCACTTGATGGAAAGTGGTTACCATCGCCTATAGACATTTGCAACACAAAAGATGCTACAAATGCGCAGCTTGCTCTCTTAAGGAAGACTGGAACCTGGTCACTAATGCCGGAACACAACTCAAGGTTGTTATTGCGACATACTTAAGACCAGGGGTGGTAGCCATCCAGTCGCGCAAATGCCCTACCACCTGGCCAGTCTACCAGTCTACGAGTACGTAACTTCCGTAAGTACGGAGGCGTGTACGATTACGATGTTGGACCCTTCCAGACTTCAGTACCCTAGAGTTAAAGTTTATTGTAATTTCTAAATAAAACCGTGAGCTGCCGTAAAACAAGAGATTTTTATTCGCCTCCCTCGATTTCCCATTACAACATTCCAAAATACATATATCTACAAGATGGGCCGCCCCTTAGTGTGGGATGCTACTTGCATTGACACTCTGGCGGCGTCCCATCTTTCAAGTACGTGCACTACCGCCGGTTCTGCTGCAGGCGAACAGGAGGCTCTCAAGCGCCGCCAATTTGCCATGCCACATTTGCGGCATTTGGGGTGTAAACTCTGGGTCCGTGGGATCCTGACGCCCTAAAGGTCTACCGTGACGTCGCCAAACGTCTGGTAGACGCCACACGCGACCAGAAGGCTGGCGTCTATTTTGCTCAAAGATTAAGCGTTGCTATACAATGTGATAACGCCGCCAGCCTTCTGGGAACGTTCCCGGAAAATGACAGTGGTTTGGGGCCATTAACTTATTTTTAGGCGTTTTTCCCTTTTTTTATTTAGTTTTAGTTTTTATGTAGTTTGTAGGTTATTTTTAAGTTTATATTTATAAGTTGATTTATTTTTAGTATTTAATTATATGTTTTAAGTTAGTTTTAGTTTGATATTAATTGTTATTTTAATTTAATATTCATGTAAATGCGAAAGTCTGAATATTTGTTTTTCAAAATACATAAGTTTTAAATTTACATCGGAATTATACTGAACTTTCTGTCTGCAAGATAGATGATTGATTATGTGAGATGATAGATATATAGATAGATACTTACACTTTATTATACCTCAATACAAAAATGAACTTAAAACTAAAATTATATCTAGTTATGTACAAGGGGCGATCTTATCGCTAAAAAGCGATCTCTTCCAGACAACCCCTAGAAAATACATCTAAATTGTTTCAACCATTGTAGAGGTTAAACAGTATACCCAAGTACATAAATAAAGATAATTACATTTACACCCACTGCGTTTCCTGTCAGACTTACATTGTAAAAAGAAAAAAACATAAACTTTATTACGCTATGTGTAACACCATATATTAATGTAAAATTATAGTGTTGAATGGCCAAGTGAAGCAAGCAATTTTAATGTCTATTGACCACATCTTAAAATTTATTTTTAAGTAAACATGTCTTACATTCGTGTATAAGGGACCTTCTAAGTATATTACGTAAAAAATAGGAGCAAAACAATAGTAGAAAGTGCTCATTTGGTTTGTCGTAACATGTCTGACCACTGTATAAGATTTTGAAGATTATTATGATTAGCCAAGGCACGATATTTTGTGTACTATTTAGTATCGTACACTCTTAATGTGCGAAGCCATTTTTGGAAAAGAAGACAGCAAAATTATTTTTCACTAGTGGGCGAAATTTGATCATAATTAATTTAAATTATAAGTTTGAACATTATTAAGGTTCTGTTGTCAAAGACTATATACTTCTATAATCACAGATTTCGCCAAGGCTACACACTGTTAATTTGACTTTAACAATAAACAAAAGAGTATATATGCGTGTGTGTGTCAAATACATGGTAGTGTGTGTAATGATTTTTTATTGATTTTATGTATTATTGTTAGTTAAAAAAAAATATTAGCATACTGCACTCTTTCTCTATATAAACTATAAGTGTGCGAAATTTCATACTCCTAATTTTCGTAAAAAGGGGTACAAAGTTTTTGCTCACGTACCTATTAATATATAGATTATCCATGTAATGCTCCACCTGCTTTAGTGTTAGTATCATGTCCTAGGTACACCTGGGATAATGTTCGTGTTATTGACTGTGCTACGCAGATGTATCCAAGGATTTAAGACGTTATTTGAGATGCGACATTGTAATTAATTGTTTATGACGTTAAACATTGTACAGATAACGTATGTGTATACGCTAATCGTTAACGGTTTTTTTAAGGCTGTCAACCGTCACTATCATTAACGCAGGTGGAGCAGGGACGTTATAAATATGTCATTACAATGTCCTAACTAATCTTTTCAAGGTACGAAGTTTGAAGCCAAGACAAATCTTATGTTATACTAATATATAATCTTATACTAATATATAAAGCTGAAGAATTTGTTTGTTTGAACGCGCCAATCTCAGGAACCGCTGGTCTGATTTGAAAAATTCTTTCAGTGTTCGATAGCCTATTTATCGAGGAAGGCTATAGGCTATATATCGTCACGCTAAGATCAATAAGACCGGAGCACCAATGAAGACTGTTTCAAAATCGTGGGGTTTTGAAAACAAATTCCACGCGGACGACGTCGCGGGCACAGCTAGTCTTAGTATAAAGATGAATTTGGTATTTACTTGTATTAACTTCTGGATAATGCTTTAGCGGGCTTGATTCATGCGACTGAGATGGACGAGCGCGATACCAGATCCGCCTTATATGCAATTTTATGAAGACCTAGGATATTCCCGCGACTTCGTCCACGCTTGACTTGAAATACCCGAGGAATTTCCGGGACACAAAGTATCGCAGCATTTAAAAAAGGAATGTAAACTATCGGAATAAGCTAATTTTTATGCATTCGAACAACTTCAAACCGCTCCCGGGACAATTCCCGCGTGATTATCGGGATTATTATAATTATCACACATTTTACTACATAAAATTTAATATCGATCAGTGAATAAATCACACTGGAATTGGATTTTATTTCAATGTGACCATTTTAAATTATTCTCAGAAAATTTCCCGCGTGCTTCCCGGGATAAAAAGTAGCGCAGATTATACGAGTAAGTCTAAGAATTAGCTGTCGATCAGAGAAAATCGCATCGAAATCGGCCTAATAGTTTTTATGTGAAACCCAAACAAACAGACAAGAAATCTAAAAAACTGCATCATGTTCTCCGTCGTTTATATAATCTATTCCAGTTGTTTTTTTAATAGCTTCAATGTACAGACACGGCATGTTTTGAATTTAATAATATTATAGACATAGACAAATAACATTACGTCGTAGCGTAATGGCTAGCGCACGCGTCCCAAGCTCAAGCGGCGCGGGTTCGATCCTGGCCGGAACACATGCACCACTTAGGCAGTTTTCGGACCTAATGTGCATATTGTTACAATTACCACGTGCTAACAACGGTAAAGGAAACATCGTGATGCAACCTGCACATCGAGATAACCGATGTCTCAAACCTGCCAAGCCGCCTTGGACAAGCGTGGTGGGTATACTGTCCGTTCCCCTATGAGGAGGAGGCCCGAGCCCAACAGTGGGACATTTATGGGCTGCTATTATAGACTGTTTCTGACTGACTGGTGGTTCGGGCATGTGGCAAGAATGCATATTGAAAGAATGACTAAACAGATATACAATGCAAAAGTGGATGGATACAGAAGTCGTGGAAGGCCACGACACACCTTCCATGATCAAATTGATCGTGTACTAGCAGAAGGTGATGTCAGGAGCCTTAAGAACAGACGAGCGTGCATGACAAGCGTTATTAATGACAAAGAAGCAAGTGAGGTGTGTAAGAATAAGCCTGAATGGCGCTCTGTTGTTCGTGCCAACCCCGCAAGGGAACTGCCGTGAAGTTATGTATGTATGTATGTATTATAGACTCAGAGATATTTGGTTTAGAGCACGAAACAGAGACAAATGACTATGACAGGTATGACAAGAGATAGAATACTTGCGACCGCTACGTGAGTACATTTTAAATTAAACCTTATACGCAATTTGTTTAATCTAAAACATTGCCTGATAGTTGTTTAAATAAGTATATGGTTTTAAAATAGGGAATAAAAATCTCTGCTTTTAGTTTGGTCTAATGAATCCGTTTCACATCGTCTTTAACTGTATAATATATTGTAATAGTAGAACATCACCATTCTCTTCTTCGTAGAATATTAAGAGTTGCTTCGACATTATTTTGAGGTAAATGCTGAGACATCACCAACTTGCTCTCGCTGGCCACTGTTGAGTTACATAAATAGCTGAATTGACAGACGAGGTCAGACGTCATTATCTCAGACTTCTGTCACACGTCGCGGTCGCCTGTCTCGGTTGTGTACTTCAAAGTTTACTTGAACGATATTTTTAGATTATTATTTGTATTATAAATATGTATATTATTTTGAAAACATTATCTGTGTCTGCGTCCGTTAGTATTATCCTTCAGGTTAAGGTCAACATTAATTATTATTGCTTAAATCTTAAATGATATATTAAATTTTACATGTAGATATTATAAAGAAAATTATTTTTTTAATTAATGTATCCTAATAAATTACATACATCCATCAGAAAATTACATGCATAATGTACTTGAAGATCACATCAATTATGCGCTTTTGGAATTTTATATTAACAACAAAGTAAAAATAAAACCAAGAGATAAGACGTAAGTTCTAGGGGTCGAAGTGTTAAAGGCATAAAGATGGAAGCTGTAGCACATAACTTACCCAATACGTTCATGTAGCTGTTCGCTGTTCTTCTACGACCTAAGGAACTCATGTAGTGAGTGATGATGATGATGATGATGATGATGTTTGTTTGATTGTTCCGACCGTTTTCGGCCATGGCGACCACTTTGACCCCTAGTCGGATAATCGGAGTCTTAGCAGCGGAAGCGGTCAAATGCGCAGGATATATTAACGTGCACAGGGGTACGCGCGAGACCGAGGCGCACATGCTCATCCTTGTCCTTCAAGACCCAGTGGAACGGAGGCCGTTACGACCGGAGAAAGACTTGGATGGATGGAGCAGTATCGTGGTGAGAAAGTTACAAGGGGCCAGTACCTTCTCACACTCCCTTAATCGCCTTTTACGATGCCCACGGGAAGATATGGGGTGGTGCTATTCTACTCTGCCGGCACCACACGGCAAGTATGTAGTGAGTATTCTAGAGTAGTAAGAGTATTTCTGATTGATTTTAACTTGACGTACTCGTCGTCCTTCATAAGAAAAAAAAATGGTTTTAGACTGGTCCTTATGCTAGACCCGTAGAAAGTAGAATATGATAGATAATACTTTATTGCTCACCAAGTATACAATTACAAAAATGCACGATTACAGTTTCTTAAAGCAATCTCTTTCAGACAACCTAACTTAAGGAATAATTTAATCTAATCTGGAGATGTAGGTAGGGATAAGTATCATTTATTATATTTCACTCCAAAACTAATGAGCACATCAGATTAGCATCTACACCAAATTGTTCTTCATGTCAGAAATGTAAGATAGATGATGTCTTTTATGTATTTGTGGAATGTGTCCAAACTAACAGCTTTAGAAATGGTATAAATTTATTTGGTGTAGGCTGGTGCAACAACATTTTGACAGAGCCCTTATAAGACTGCCAAAAATTTTAAATACATTATAAAGACATAACCAAGTTGTGGCTAAGCCTTTAGGAAGAATAAAAAAAACTAAGAATGAAGGTCAAGGTGTTATTTATGTCTTCGAAAAAATATATAAGAGCGTAAATAAGATACATTATCGCCTTAATAACATTTTTACTTTCGTTTTAAAGATGGACAATTATTTTTATACTACACTAGCTTCCCCGGCAAACTTAGTACCGCCTCAGAATCAATAAACAAAAAAGCTGAATGATAATTGCAGAATGTTTCAACTTTAGTAAAAAATGTGGTCAAAACTTAACCGGAACGAATATCAAACGTTAGACATTCAAACCCAGAAAAATGAAAAAAAAATACTTCACTTTTAAATTTAATTTGATTTCTAAACGACGGGACGAACATCAAATGTTTGACAGGTAGGAATTGTTTCTAAGGGAAAGCGAAATTGTTGTGTTTACTCGTACTATATTCCAAGCATTTTTTTTTATATTTACTCACCTTTTAAACCTTCCCTGGACGTCTACAAATAATTCAAAACCAAAATTAGCCAAATCAGTCCCGCAATTCGCAAGTTTTAGCGAGACTAACGAACAGCAATTGATTTTTATATATATAGACTAGGGTCATCCCTACTTTTAACTCTAGTCATTTTAAGAGCAAACACTTACATAGCTTACATTGCATTAAATATTTGTCTAGGCGCTATTCAACCGCGGAAGATTTCGATCCGTCTCGCGAAGCAACTATCCCATTTTTCAGGGTAAAAAGTATCCTTTATCCATTCATGGTATTGAGACTACATATATACTTATCGAAGAGCAAAATTGGTAATGTTGTTTTTCCGTGAAAGCGTAGCAGACAGTTACTTAGTACGGATTTTAAATACCCGGTATTAAGTTTTAATTGCTTTTAAAACACACGAAATGATAAGCGGTAAATAACAAGAACAGAAGCAAACTTTCACATTTATACATGTGTTAGTACAGATTAGAGTAAAATTGATGTTTTTTGAAACACTTTAATTGTAATTTAAAACAAATGTTAACAATACAGTCTTGGCACCGAGACCTAATTACCCACCTTTCACTTAGAACGTGAAAGTTGTACCCGGAGTCTAGATCTTGGAGCAGGTTTAAGGTAGGATTCATGTGCCCTATAGAGACCTACTTTCAAGTGAATGGAGTTGGTTTTGTTTGTGTAAAATTGATATTTCAATATCGGTTTAGAATTGAAGAAATTGCGACGCAATTACATTCCTTATACATTTGTTTACACAAAGCATATTTTGAGAATTTGTACGCCGCATTTTCAGCAAACAAGGTTTGCACTCAGCATATTGCTGTTTACAATTTTTAATGGCATGGTAGGTTAATGGTTTACCCACTCGCGACCCAAGTTCAAAAGACGTGGGTTCGAGTCCCCGGCCGGTAACGCATTCACCACTTAGGCAGTTTTTTTGACTAAACGTGCAAAGTGTAATTACAATTACCACGTGCAGACGGTGATGGAACACATCGTGATGAAATCTGCACATTGAGAAAAGCTATGTGTCAAACCTGCCAAACCGCCTTGGACAAACGTGACGAGTATACTGTCTGACTGTTTGTTCCCCCCTATACATTAACGGCCTTACTTATAATAATCTCGTTAAGAAATGATTAGGCATCTCTTAAGTAAGAGAATCAGATTCAGACTCTAATCAATTTTTTGTTTTTTTTTTTCACTTATAAACGTGTATTACCTGTTGTTTACCTAAGAGGTGCACAGATAAAGGAAATTTGAATGATTAACGTAGGTAACCAAAATATTCGACTAAAGAGGAGTTTATGGGTAAGATTTTCACTAATCGGTTGCTGAGCAGTTTCTTAAAATTTAATAAACGATTATAAGTAAGGCCATAAATAAATAAATAATCTGCAAATAAACATACATATTGTATATTCCCAAGCTAAGCAAGTGACGCTTGTGTTATGTGTAGTATACAAGGGACCACTCTGGAGCCAATCCCAGACACCCAGACCATAGTAAATAACAGAAAATTCATTAACGAAATTTACCTTGGCAGGAATCAAACCCGGAGTTTCTGCGTTGCAGTGAGCCCTAGCACAGCAGTGGACCGTTTATGGCTGTTATTATTTGTTTTACAGTTTCAACAATCTGGCAAGTACGTGTCGGGTTAAGTTCATTAAAGGACGGGTTCTTTCTACATGTAATATCTACATGTGCAATATAAGACAACGGATATCCACGTATACATTTTTTTATTGCATTAGTTCAGCGGGCAGGCAGACGACCCACCTGATGAAAAGCGGTTACCTATGGACATTTGTATCACCAAAGGTGCTGCCGTCCTCTAAAGGGACGTCCGGAATCCGTGCAGGAACGGAGAAAGAATACAATTTCCTGCGGCCGGGAGGCCTGTCGTAAGAGGCGACTTAACAACCCACAGCCAGGTGGTAGGGCATTTGCCCGACTGGATGGCTACCACCCCTGGTCTAAAGTATGTCGCCATAACAACCTTGAGTTGTGTTCCGGCAGTAGTAACCAGGTTCCAGTCTCCCTTAAGAGAGCAGCAGCGCATTTGTAGCAACTTTGGTGTTGCAAATGTCCATAGGCGATGGTAACCGCTTTCTATCAAGTGGGCCGTCTGCCTGTCTGCTGATCTCCTGCAATAAAAAAAAAAAAAAAAAAAAGGGAGACTGAAACCTGGCCACTAATGCCGGAACACAATTCAAGGTTGTTATGGCGGCATACTCTAGACCAGGGGTTGTATCCATTCAGAGCAGGAAATACCCTACCACTTGGCTGTCATTTGATTGTATTTTTTCTCAGTTTCTGTACGGATATAACATATATATATATAATAATAACAGCCCATAAATGTCCCACTGCTGGGCTCGGGCCTCCCATAGGGGAACGGACAGTATACCCGCCACGCTTGTCCAAGGCGGCTTGGCACATCGGTTATGTCGATGTGCAGGTTGCATCACGATGTTTTCCTTCACCGTTATTAGCACGTGGTAATTGTAACAATATGCACATTAGATCAGAAATCTGTGTAAGTGGTGCATGCGTTCCGGCCAGGATCGAACCCGCGCCCTTTGAGTTTGGGACGCGTGCGCTAGCCATTACGCTACCACGACTTATATAACACATACGTATTATTAATTCTTATTTTATCCAACTTACGAATAATAGACATCTGGCGAATTGATGAGCGCACCGCCGAAAAAAACATTATTAACAAAATACCGCTATTTTTTAATTCAACCAATCGAATACGTAGCAGACTATATGGAAATGTGTGCCAGATTACGACATAGCGGCTAAACCCAAACGGGTAGATTAAACGACCTTACGTCCATGAATGAGACGCGATTAACATAAATGGCAGACAAAACATGAAAATTTCTACAACAGCGACATTTTATAACATACCGTTTTCACTGTGAAATCATTTAATGAGTCGATATTATTCCCATATCCAGATTATGGGTAAAAGAAATCAAATAACTTTCTCACATCTCACTTTTAATTCTGAGGCGGTTTTTGAGTAGTTGCTTAAAATAATATTAGTTGAAAGTATTTTATAAGCCATGTTTCAGAATTTCCCATAACTTAGCTAGTATGGTGCTATTGGCATGTAATTATTAGGGATGAAAGTCACGTGACAATAATAATGTTAAGCTGGAAGGCCACGACACACCTTCCATGATCAAATTGATCGTGTACTAGCAGAAGGTGATGTCAGGAGCCTTAAGAACAGACGAGCTTGCATGACAAGAGTTATGAATGTCAAAGAGGCAAGTGAGGTGTGTAAGAATAAGCCTAAATGGCACTCTGTTGTTCGTGCCTACCCCGCAAGGGAACTGGCGTGAAGTTATGTATGGAAGATTGACGGGTACAAATATAAAGGTAGACCAAAAAAGAGACGGATGGATTGTGTGTAGGAGCCAAAGGATGTATAGTCGAGGTGGCGAAGTCCGTTAGTGGGGGAACTCCATACACTTCTCATTATTTCCGTGTTTGAATAGTTATGACGACAACAAATCATTCAGTGAAGCTGAGACACCATTGAATTCTGTCTTCGAACTATAGTTGGCGGTAAATTCCGTTTAAAAAGTTGTAAAACGAGCGGTGTATGAACTTACCCCATTGACGGACTTCGCTACCTTCACTATAGATATCAGAATAAAAGTAGTAAATAAGTTCTAAGATTTTGGAAAACTCACGTCGGCAGAACTCAAAACTAAAGAAAGAAAGAAAGAAAGAAAATATTTTATTTAGGACAAAAACTAAATTAATGTAAATAGAAAAAGAAAAAACAAAATAAGTCCTAAATTGGACCCAGTCTCAGCATAATGCTAGCCAACAAGGACTAGCGCTGTTCTTCCGTCTGGGACCAAAAAGTGAAGTCACGGTGGACAATACAACACATAACAACAAATAAATATATGGAATAATGCAGTTTGTTAAACTTGAATGAAATGTAAACTAAATATATATGTATATATATATATATATATATATATATATATATATATATATATATATATATATATATATATATATAATTTAAAAACGTAATACCTACATATATAAAATAACAGTGTAAACTCCATGTAACGTCACTCGATTTAACGACAAACTCCCTTAATCGTCCAAATCGCTTAGCTTTGGTTGGTTTAGCTTGTCTTCCATTCGGCTGGGCGTAACTATGTTCTAAATCTCAGCCTTTCCAACACATACAAAGCGCAGGGTCGTCAGGGAGGAGGGGGTTTTTAGTGGGTATTGGGGTTGCTCGCTAGCAACGCTCGGAGTCTTCCACACTATTCTGTGACGTCGATCGCGGGCGGAGCGCTGCCAAGAGCATACTATTGCTGCAGTGTTATCGCCCCCGACCGACGCGTGTCGTTCCCCTAGCAACGACCCAGTTTGTGCGTAAATCGGTTAAGCATTTTCCCTCGCCTCAAAACAAAAAAAAAGCTTGTCTTCCATACAATGATACACTCTATATAGCATTACATTCAAGTTGCCAAAATTAGTAAAAGCTGCGCAGCTATCCTAACCCAAAATAAACTCGACTGTCAGCATCATGCTTACCGAAATTTCTAAAAAATTCCGAAATATGTACCGAATTTTCTAAGTACTTCCTTTATTACCAAGATGGCTCAATATCGCAAGCTATGAATAAAATAAGTTAAAAAAATACAACAAAATTACTGGTGCAGCAAAAGACGTTAGACAAAAATAACAGACTTCTCTCCATTTAACGATAACTCCCTATAACGCCATAAAATACACAGTCCCTTCACTATAGTTATATAGAGTTTACGCAGTATTTTCAATGGAAATTTATATCAACAAAATTCGTTATTAGTTTTTTGATTGTATCACATTTTATTGTAATAAAATAAAATAAATTGTAATAAAATAAATAATTTGAATTCAGAACTGTAGTTCTGAATTCAAATTATTAAAACTAGAAATTTGTCACCAGTGTGGAACTTTTCATTGCGCGTGGATCGATAGTCGATATACACGTACTTATTCTAGTAATTCAAGCATTGCATTTGAAATATAGATATAACAAATGAAATGATATTTCTCAGAACAATTCCTTACTAATAATTAGAGTGAAATGTAACTCGTTCGTTACCGTTCAAGTTATTGGAGCGCGTAGACGAAATTGGCCGGAAAATTATGAGTTATCGATATCGCCGAGTAACGTTTTATCGACCTTCACCCATGCCTATTATCATGGTTGTTTTCTCTTCTTGTTTCAAGCAACGAAGAAAGTAAATAAACATTATGGAAATTGGAGGAAGACTTCAATTTATCTTCAAGAATTCTTACAGCTCTGGCGTCTAGGGAATTTTACGTCAAAGACTGCTATGTCAAGACTTATCTATCTCTATACATATACAGATAAATATCATTGAAGTGTCGGTATGTAATATCAAAATAAAGATGTGAAAAAAGTCAGAGGGGATCATTCGGACCAGGAAATTCCGAAAACGATTTTTTTATAATTTTTGTCTGTCTGGATATTCCGGCTAATCTTTGAAATGGTTGGACCGTTTTTAACGGGACTTTCACTGGCAGATAGCTGATGTTATAAGGAGTAACTAAGGCTACTATTAAAATTAGGGTTCCGCGAAAAACATCCACGCGGACGTTGTCGCGGGCACAGCTAGTCTTAGAATATAATTTAATAGTCTTTAATATACCTGCACAAAATGTATACACAAAATAAGTAGAAACTAAACAATCTTTGGATGGCAGAAAAAATGTATAAGTGGGTAAAACATATAACATACAAATAAGAACAATAAACAAATTATCATAAAAATTTGCATAACTATAAAATAATATTACGTACAATACATAATATTAAAGCACATTTAATATTACTTACATACATAACGTGAACTTAAATATAGAAGATATTAGAGAAATATGTGTAGCAACTGTCTGATATGACCTGCATATACACGTCGCATCGGCCGCATCCAGTTTACCAAATATAGCAACGCCTGATTCAACGGCGGAAATCACTAAATCAGTCAAGCAGCGCAAATATGTTGTTTGTGGTGTTTGCTGTCGAGACGTTGTTGGCAAACTGTGGAAGTCTGAAGCCCTATGACCATCTACAATGAGCTTTCAAAACGGCTAACAGACGCTTAGGTGATGAAAAGGCTGGTGCCTACCTCAGTAAGGCCATTCATCAAGCTAAAGTAGTTACTTAGGTGATGAATAGCCTTCTGCTGGTCGAGTCATAGATGACGATGACCTAGCATCAGTATTCAACTACAGTCTTTAGAGATTATTCTTCTTCTAAGTCATGAGGTCGAGGTGAGTCGTAAGATTTTCATGGCAGTGAACAATTGTTCTCTCTTCCACCGAGATTGATTTAAAGCAAGGTGGACGGCCGAGTATGATTATAGGTAGCAAGTATTATAGGTAGAATACAATATGACTGATATTCATTAAAGAGGTTTAATTAAGGTTAAATTCTCTTTGTATTATGAAACAAACAAAACTTCAGTAAATATAAATGCACTAGATTCTCTAAAATTATCTACAATGAGATACAAATCTAGCATTATGACATTTATCAATTATGGTTTTAGTCATTTCTGTTTTCCAAAAATATTATACACTATATTATGTTTATTTTTTTTCTACTATACTGTTTTCGTTAGCATTGATTTGATATACTTATACATAAATGTTTTGCAACACTTTTGATTTAACCATCATAGAATCTTTACGCAAAGTTTAATTATTGTTAAATTAATGTAGCGTGAATGAGTAAATCCGTAATTATACAGTAATTAGATAATATTGTTACAAAAATATATTACCATTGAGTCATATCTGCTTTCTCTAACTGTATAACATATTTGCATTTTTTTAAATAAGTCGTTAGACCATTACATATTTTAATTTTAAAAATAATATAAGTATGCATTTAGCACGTTCTTATCGTCACTATCTTGGCATAATCCTGTATCATGTATTACTTCAAAGTCTCGGTCTACTAATATATATTATAATATATTAGTAGACCGAGAATTTGGGTATACCCAGGCCTTTTTTTGTCACTTCTTTTTTGGGGGCACGCTAATTCTCGAAAGTTGTAAGTCTATAATTTTTTGTTTGCAGCTCCACTCCAAAAAAATTACAATTTATTCACCGCTTCCAAAGCCTTTTCATAGTATGTACCAGGTTCAGTTATTCTTCGTCCAAATATTTGAACCACATTTTCAATTTTCTGTTTAGCACTCATTAGGCTTATATCATGATTTTGCAAATCTAAACTCAGCCGACTTAGATCTTGAAGAGCATCGCACATTTCGTATGAGGCGACGCGGTAACTGATCAGGAAAGATAGATTAGATTTCCTATTTGGCTAATTTTGACCTATTAAAAAAGTCCATTTTTTTCTAAAGGTTACCAAAATTCTTTTTTTTTTCAAATTCTTTCATTTTTTTAGTTTTTATGGTAATTTTTCGATATTTACGAAATTTCCTTTAGGGGCACTGCGTGCCCCCACGTGCCAAAAGCCCTATATATACCTATCTATATGTAATTATTACTTTGTTTGTGGTTGATGAGCTGCGCAATTTCATATACAGGGGCTGGATGAGAAAATAGGAGGGCAAGAATCCAGTGCGCAATCTGGAAACTATATATACGATGCCTCATTTTTGTCCGTCGATTTGTCTTGAATAGTCTTCGAAAAGGCTCAACGGGTTTCAATGACAATTTTAGGAATTAAAACCGCAATTTTCATCTTTAATTTAGTTTCTATACGCATATGTCATTATTTCTATATCTTTCAGAGTACGTAAATTGAAATGAAATGGAGACATATATTTAGAAATACTCTGATTCAACTACAAGAACGCCCCATTGACAGAATTAACGTTGGTATTGGCAGATGAAAGTTACAAAAATATATGAAATATTAAAAAAACTCTCAACTTTTTAGCAGGCCATAATAATACTAACAACGTAAACCAACATAGTAAATTTTACCACTTGTTAAATAGGTAACGTAAATAGAGAATGAAGTAAGATAACTAGTTTTATTAGCCAAGTGTTAAGGTAAATTATCACACGTACTTTCGTCATAATGTCATATACCGACCACACATACAATTGAGCAAGCTTCTTCAAGTGTGTGATAATTTCATCTTATACCCAAACAAAGTGCTTTTGGATATAAAACAGGCATTCGGAAAGGTGTCACACAAAAACTACTCTGCAAAATTATAAACTCGCATTCCAAATTTTTTTCTTCAAATTCTAAAAATTATGAAGACTTAGAAAACTTTCGAATTAAAAAATAAGATGCCAAATTATATTATTTCTAATTGTATTAACTCAAAAAGGGGTCCAACAGGGATCTGTTTTGGGGCCACAACTTTACCTCCTAGAAGACAATGATTTTAAGAATGATTTTGTTCTTAATATTAACGCTTAATAATCAGAACGTTAGTTAATTTGTCAAGATTCAGTCTTTGATCTTTATTTCAGGAAAGATGGACCCCATTTTAACTCATAATAAATTAAGATATCATACTTGTCCAATGCAAATCGCTGTGATACAACTCTAGTGTGTAAATGTGCGTATTAATGACAATTGTTTTCTTCATCCTGACAGTTGCAAAATAGAGATGTGCATATAGTTGTAATCACTATATTATGATGAAATTGAACAAGTTCAACATACTTCTTAAAAGGATGTTAAACGGCGCGTAATTAACATAGAAACGTGAAATTGTTTCACAACAGCCTTCAGTATGGTAAACTAATCTTACATTATAAGGTTCTAATAACATTCATATAAAATTGAAAGTAAGTGGCTGTCGAAGCATTTATTGATTTAAGTAATATGGTTGTCCTTCTTCAATTTGCACTTAGAAAATCTCATTTAGCGACGATGTGTTTTAATATCGATGTTTTTGCACTTGTACATACATTTCCTAATCATTTCGTTGAAATATTTTAAGAAACAAATATTGCAAATTTTAATGATATATTACATAATAGGATACATTGAAAGATTTATTATTAAAAGCAGAATCAATCATTTTAGATTGTGTGTCTTATGCTATCTCCTATGCGTTCAATTAATCAGTAAGGATCATTCTTAAATACTTCTTATAATACAGGCATTAGAGATTCGATGTTATGTTCCGATAAACATTCAAACATTACAAAAGTATAATTAGATACTTGATCCTATTGTCATTTTGTTTTAATAAGTTAGGATGTACTAGAAATATTGTTACGACCTAGGGGCGGAAAAAGACAAATTCCACGTACAGATTTGTAGAAGTACATTTATTACCCGTCGGCATTTGAACTAATAACATTGCAACTATTTTAATTCTTTTATGATCGTCTTCTTTTGTTTATTTATTTATTGGCATACGTTTCTAGAGAACTGCTTATTGTTGTATTGTAATCGTTTACAGCAGCTTACGGCTGTAATCACTAGCCAGGTGTTACGGATTTTAAAGTACAAGCTGATTCTAGAAAATTGGATCCACGTTGCCGGGCGGGCACATTACATTTGTGCAGTACAAAACAATGGCCTGATTGAGGGACGGGGGCGGTAGATCGAGAACCAAGATCAAAGCGAGACGTGTGTACTACAATCGGGAATCTAATAGTAACGGACTTCGCGCGTTTTATTTAATTACGACCTTCTGCATTCCGTTTAGATTTGTTGTGTTCGGTTATATCTGTACCTGTGTTATACGTGTTTGTATAGTTCTAATAAACTCTGTAATAATTCTAACGGCATTTTAATCCGAGTCCCGCAACTCCTAACAATATCAATGACATTTATAATTAATGTAATAATATAAAGGTAAAAGTTTGGATGGATATTTGTTGCTCACTTACGCCAGAAGAGCAAAATGAAACTTGGCACAGCGATAGATAACACATATGCTACTCTTTATTCAGGAAAAATGGACGATTGTCATGAGAAACTCTGTCTATAAAAATACTAACGCAAACGAAACAGCGGGCAAAAGCTAGTGATAAATAAAATAAAAAGGTTGTTAAAAATTAAATCCCAGTTAGAGTTGTTATTAACATTCTTAAGTTGCTCTATTTTTTTACGCAACCACCATGTTTTTAGGTATTCACAAACTGAAAACTTCCAGTTTGTGTATTTTGTGTCAGTTGTTTCACTGAATGTCAAAATATGTTTACTTTAGACATTACATGAATTCCATATGTATGACGATTGGGAAAGTGGTAACCCACACATGGTTGAGACACCACGTCTATGAGCGCTAGGTTTTTATTTTTTTTTACCATCTTGCAATTAAATATAGGGCATGATTTATGGTTGAGTTGATGTTAATAAATTGAAAACGTATGTGCTTGAGTAGTTTAAGCTTTTGCTACCTTGAACAAAGAAGTCTCAGGTTCAATATCTGGCATAACAAATTTTGACAACCAACTTTCCGTTGTTTGCTTTGGTCTGGTTTTTTTGAGATCGATCCCAGAGTTAGCTTTTTTTATTTTTTTGCATGAGTTCAGCAGACAAGCAGACGGTCCACCTGATGGAAAGCGGTTACCATCGCTTATGAACATTTGTGACACCAAAGCGACTATCAATGTATTGCTGGTCTCGAAAAGGAGGCTGGAACCTGGCAAGAAATGCCGAAACACAAATCAAGGTAGTTTTGGAGGCATACTCTCAACCAGAAATGGTAGCCATCTAAACGTACAAATACTCTACCATCTGGCTGCGAGTTGTTTTGTCGCCTCTTAGGCCCGGTTTCCACCAAAGCAGAGGGGAGAGGAGACAAGAGGAGATGTGCTGCGAAGCTGGCAGGTTATTTCCACCGAAGCGGAGAGGAGAAGTGTAGCCGAGAGGAGATGTGAGCTTTGTGTAACACGCCTTCGGGTGTGCAAGGCGCGGGCTGAGGGCAGCGGCGAATGGGGCGCGCGAGCGCGGGCGCCGACTACGCAAGTCTCCGCTTTGCCGCGCCGCTTGCTCGCTCGCGGCACAAAATTCTATAGAAAAATAAGACATCTCTCGTCTCCGCTTGATCTATTTCCACTGAAGCTAAGCGGAGAGGAGATGTGGAAATATCGAAACCTGATTGGTTATTCAAAACACATCTCTCGTCTCCATCTCTCCTCCTTTGGTGGAAACCAGGCCTTACAACAGATCGCCCGGCCGCAAGAAATTGTATTCTTTCTCCGTTCCTCTACGTACTCTAAGATAGGATCTACTGTATGTATATCACATATACTACAAGCGTGACTTGTTTAGCTTGTGGATATAATATATGTATCTGTCTGCCCATATTATTATTGTCTGTTGTTTTTTTATATATATTTTAAAACCGTATATTACTTTTAATACTAATTGATTTGGTTGAAAGACACAGGATTGAAAGAACACGACGTTGTTGAATAACATTGAATTTACTTTGGCTGATGCATCCAAGTCGAAATACAGAAATATAGGCTTATCTCAGTCAAGTTTCATTCGAAATTTCGCAGAGATAATGCATCGTTTATACGGTATTTACGCATATTGTTACATTTACCAAGTAATGACAGTGAGATAAAACGATGTGAAGTAAAATCCACATGGCAATTAACATCGTGTGAAATCCGCTAGTCTGAGTTGGATTATGGCAGGTGCACTGTTAAATTTCTTATTGTTAATATTTTTATTGGTTCCTAAATGTTGAGATAAGTGGATTTTAGTACAAACTAGCTTTGCCTCCGAGTTCGTTCGTCGCATAGTTCTTGCAATTCACGAAAGCGAGCGGACTTTACTTGTGGTAAACTCGTGTCTGTGTGTGCATAAAGCGGGGTACTCATCAACGAGCTGTAACCGTGTAACCGCATGGATACAGTAGTGTATAAGTATTTATGTTATTAAGCTGTAAAAAAAAAATGCACATTTATGTCTCATTATTTATTTTATTAATTTCATTATTTCATTTTTCGTGTGTTTTATTACTACTTTTTGCTTTGGCCAGCAAAGATCTATTCTTTTTTTCAAAATACAGTAGAATCTCACTAAAGCGGCACTATTAAAAACTAGGAGGTGCCGGATTATTGGATTATGGAAAAATATGTAAATAAAATAAAGCATGTTGCAGTTTACTTGACATTTTAGCTACATTATTTTAAACTTGAAAGCAACGGGTAAATAAATAAGGTAAACAAAAATGCTATTGTAATAATTTTTGAGGTTATACTGATGCCGGTGCTGAGCCAAGCGCGAAACGAGAGTAGGAAGTGGTAAGAGAGTCGCGAGCGAAGGTTGCCGTATTATTGAAAGTACCGGACTACTGAAATGACGGATTAGTGTGACTCTACTGTAATCATAAGTTTCAGAACAAAAAGCGCGACGATTGAATTAGCGATGAAAATATAGTACATTTCGTACTATATTATTTTTATATAATATATAGTACAATCGGCTAAAATACAGCACGATATTATATTACAGTACGGTTGGGAACCCTGTGTGTACGCGTGAAACGAATGTCGCTTGAGACGTCCCACGAGGTCCCTTCAGCCGCATACTCATTAGCGACCTGTAATTGTAACCGGAGAGATAGTAGACACAAGAACGAGGTTCTAGTGTATACATGCGTACTGCAACCGCCTCAAGCGCCCTTTGTTTCGCGGCAAAAACCAACAATCATCTATGATTTTTGGTTACAGTAACGTGCAACGGTTACAATTTTAAAGTAAGTATCGGGTTGCCTTCGGCACGCTGCAAGCGCAGTCCTTTCCGCTCCGCATTATGGTTTTTTTTTACAGTAACGGTAAAAGGTTACGGTAACAGCTCATAGATGAGTACTCGGC
This sequence comes from Dendrolimus kikuchii, assembly GCA_019925095.2. Taxonomy (NCBI): domain Eukaryota; kingdom Metazoa; phylum Arthropoda; class Insecta; order Lepidoptera; family Lasiocampidae; genus Dendrolimus; species Dendrolimus kikuchii. Next base: position 17,008,185 of record CM034408.1, read on the forward strand.
TTAAGACCAAAAGTTGATTGCAAAAATTATAACAAATTATCATAATAATAAGATATTCGCTATTTTTAACATTTATAAAGCTGTAGATGCCGTGAGTCGTGGAAAATTATCGTCATATATGTAAATCGTCTCATTTAGTATAAAAGCTTAAATAATATTATTACTATTAGAATGTAAATCACTTGTTCTACTATAATTGGATTTGATAAGGTTAAGTATTTAAATCGAAGGTTATATGTCGTAATTTTAATGACAACTGCAAAGTTATAGTAGCTCAGTGATTAAGTCATCCGGGTCTCATTCTAATAGTTCAAGTTCGAATTTTCGATCTGGGAACCTATGTATTTATATTTCTTCATAATGAAGCTGCGCGCCACGGAGATGATTATACTGCGGTGGATATGTAAAATCACGCAGAAGGACTACGCCAGGAACTCTCGCTTCCCAGCCAGTATTTATGCCCGTGACACAGTAGACAAGATATACGAGTGCCATATTTCTAGCTATACCGTCTTCATCAGCCGAAGGCGTAAGGCCTAAGGCAGAGGACTCAAGAAACACTGGCTTGGCGTTGTGAAGGATGACCTACATACCAATTTTCTCAAAACTAGAAATGCCGAAGATCGCGCGAAGTGAAGAACAAAAAGTAGGAAAGCAGCTTCGAAACAAACTTTCCGAATGCAATTATGTATTAACAATAATGATTTCTTCATGATGCCTCTTCTGATATCTTCACCGTTACGAAACATACTTACTATAAATTTAATGTATGTTAGTAATCAATCTATTTCGTAATGACGTTTTCCCAGTTGCCCTAATGAGTACACAAATAATAGTGTATTATTTAATAGTAATTTCCTATTATATTTCCTATACCAATACATGTAATGGGGTAATTTTATTATTTAATCATTAATGGACGTTTTGAAATGTGCCGACTATTAACATTACGAAGGTCGATTAAGTAAGAGGTGTGATGTGTTTGTTTTATTCAATCAGAATGTCGACGAGAACGTATAATGAGACCTAAAATAATCTGTGCATTACTTAATGGCTACTTCAAACTGACTACCAAGAGCGTAATAATTGATTTAGGGCATTTGCCCGACTGGATGGCTACCACCCCTGGTCTAAAGTATGTCGCTATAACAACCTTGAGTTGTGTTCCGGCATTAGTGACCAAGTTCCAGTCTCCATTAAGAGAGCAGCAGCGCATTTGTAGCACCTTTGGTGTTGCAAATGTCCATAGGCGATGGTAACCGCTTTGCATCAAGTGGGCTGTCTGCCTGTCTGCTGAACTCCTGCAATAAAAAAAATAAAAAAACCGTCTATTGTGAAGCCATCTGTTGTATCGAACATCAGACGAAAACCGTCTTAATTTGTATTAAGATTGTCAAATTATCAATCTTAATAGAAATTAGGACTGTTTTCGACTAAGAAATTTTCACTTTTCAATTATTGTTTGATTTGGTCTAAATAGTAGATTGTTACACGAGAGATGAGAGTGACCTATTTAGGCATGAGATGGTTTGGCGCAAGTGTGTAACGGGGGCGCTAATAGATCAAGTGCCTAAATAGGCATTTCACCCGAGATTAACACTTTGATTTTCATTTCGAATATGAGGAAAGTAAATAAAAACTGATTAATTAAACTAACAACTACTTCGCTAATTAACTCAGGCGTTAAATCCATATCTAAATCTGATAAACTCATTTAATACGTCAGATATTATTATGATACGTCAAGTAAATTTCTTTTTCTGTGGCATTCTACCAGCCAGTATTTTTTGTTACCGATGATAGTAAATATTGAGGTCAAATTTATGTAAATTAAATAATAAGTAAATAATTTATAAGTATAAAATGAAGTTACAAAATTGTTGATTTTTTTTATTACAATTTATGCCGCGATTTAACAGCTGTGAAAAAAATTGGGACATGAGTCGCACGTATCATCTATGGTTAGCATAGTTTTTAAAATTTTTGACAGCTGGAAAAACCGTTTCCCAGGTACGAAAAGTACTGTTTTCATCTCCGTGATCAGCCAACTCCAAGCATACTTTCAGAATATGAGAAATGAAACAATATATTATATTTTTATATCTACGAGTACACTAATAAAACTAATATGTCTGGCTCTTATTTATTGAAGTGATAACTTCTTATGGGAGGGTAAACCGCTTCGTTACGTAACGCGTTACGGCGCCAGACTCTCTGGCTTACCTTTCTCTCACGCAAGTTATCACTTTTGTCGGGCGTCCCGAGACGCACACGTAATTTTTTTTTTCAAAATAAATGTAAAAAAAAATATGTGTATTTTTAGAATTCGTGCCTCTCAATCTCTTTGAAGGATTTTCTGCGTCTTTATCTTTCTTTCCGTGTCTTGGCGCTCCTGTTTACTATCTTCAGCCTACATTCACAATCATATCTATCAAATGATACTTTTGTACACATATGGCCACGAGTAATGACGTAATGACCGTCCTTTGCACCTTTGACCTAAACAGTTCATATCCGGGGCAAGAGTCATTATCGATGAAACATGGATACCTGGTAACACTTGTACTTCTTTGAAGACATATTGTCGGAATCCCATGTTCAACCTTCGCCAGTACAATGATATCCACTCACCATATAATTCATAATAATTATCTAGTAGTTTGGCTACTCCTAACCAAAAACATATATTTACAAATCAAGATATGGAAACAGATGTTCTACGATAATTTAGAAACAATAGTTAAAAAATTTCAGATTAATTAACTATTGCAAGTGCGTTAGAAAACAACAGGATTATGTTATAACCTATTGTGGACAGAGTCTCACACTTCTCATGTATGTGAGCATTATTGTCACAAAATGACATAGATATTTTGAAAGGGTAGACCAGCAATATGCAATGAACAAGTTTGTTCTTTTATGAAAGTTATTTAGGCAGCTGGATTATTGTCCGGCTCGAAGGACCATTGAAAAATAGAAAAAGGAAAGCTCTGTATTTCAGATATTATAATATATTAGCTTTTGCCCGCTGCTCCGCTCGTGTTGATATAAATTTTGTAGACAGAGTGGAAGATCGGCCATTAAGAGTCCCACGCGCCCTTAGAAATCTCAAACTTAGTTTTTAATTCAAAATACCCGTAACGCCATCTAGCGAAGGAGCTAACCATGAGAGCAACACATTAAAATTATATGATTATTGTCGTTGCCATGACGATATCCTTGTTAGTGATTTGCAATGGTGGTGCCAATAAAACCGCGACTGGACTGCCATTTTTTTTGGTTATATTCCTCTATCGACTATCCATCGATAACTGATTTATTCTGGATAAAAGGTACTCTATATCCTTTTTACTCAATTCATATTTATAATATGAATAATAAATGAATGAATGACTTTACAAACTAGTACAATAAAAGAAACTAAACTTACATAATAAAACTAACTATTTTTCTTTCCACCTATTTTAATATTATATATAATTACTAGCGGCCCCAGCAGACGTTGTCCTGCTCTGTAAAAATAAAAATCTAGGACCCGATTCCAGCGCCACCTACCGGTTCCAATTGTGAATTTAAACCATCCAGGGACCCACTCAAACACACAAAAACACAATCACCAAAATCGCTCCAGGTGATTAGGAGGATTCTAGAACCCGATCTCAGCGCCATCTACCGGTTCCAACGGGATAAAAAGACACAAAGCTGGCTTACACCCCAAATCAACATTTAGGATACTGTTCATCCCGATAAATGATGTCATTTCCATATAATAGACGGATTATCTAAATAGATGGTGCTGCAATCGCGTTTTTTCAATTCACAAACAAATAAATACCTACGTTGACATGAGCAACATGTCATTCATGTATTACATCAAATCAGGTTGGCTTCGACTGATCTCTCTGTTTTGCTGGGTAGTTGTCTAGACTATATGAACTTAGTTTCTTTGTTTTTTTTTTATTGCAGGAGTTCAGCAGACAGGCAGACGGCCCACTTGATTGAAAGCGGTTACCATCGCCTATGGACATTTGCAACACCGAAGGTGCTACAAATGCGCTGCTGCTCTCTTAAAGGACATTGGAACCTGGTCACTAATGCCGGAACACAACTCAAGGTTGTTATGGCGACATACTTTAGACGAGGGGTGGTAGCCATCCAGTCGGGCAAATGCCCTTCCACCTGGCTGTGGGTTGTTTTGTCGCCTCTTACGACAGGCCGCCCGGCCGCAGGAAATTGTATTCTTTCTCCGTTCCTGCACGGATAAAAATGTTATTATTATATGTAAAAAACCGAATTGAGTTTTTGTGTAAGTAAAATAAATCTACCGCTTAGAAATTGCTATGCAGCGTAGCCGCAGGGCAAACTCTAATTTGAAATACAAGAATTAGCTTGATCTTTATCTCGCCAAAAAAGAGATACAGGTTGTATATATACACACACACACACACACACACACATATATATATATATATATATATATATATGCGTTTAACACAATTTTATTATTAAGATGGTTTTTTAATTTTAGATTATTTTCTGTATAATTATATTATGTGTTTACAGAATTATTATGGTTGTTTTACAATGCAAATACTTAAAGTATAAGCAAGGAATGAGCTTAACGAAGACTTGCCCAATTAATTATTCGTGTTATATAAGCCTCCAACTTACAAAAACATGGCAGTGATATAACATTCAAGTAAAAAAATGACCTTAATCTATTTTATTCTAAGGTCAAAATGACCGCAAATTATTATATATTGCACAATACGTTTACAACTTCCAAATAAGTATAAAACGTGTCTATTTAAATAAAAAAGATTAAACTGTTAAGTAATTGGTTGCTACCGAATTTTCCAAAAACCAATTATGGTTGTTTATTTGTACATTCTAAAATAAATGTTTTAATATCTAAGTCCATTTATACATTTTTTTACACAAACAAAGTATAACAGTTATATAGACGCGTATATACGCAACCTACAGCCCGTGGAGGTTTTGCGAGTGATCCGCCTGGATTTTACATACTGGTGCAAGCCGATACTAATCCTTTGCAGGTGTCTTATTACCCCTTTGAATTTGAGTGATCTATAGTTCACGCTAATCTCTTTATTCACGCCGCCGTAAGACGTCATAAAACTTTCTTTCGTCTGTGGGTATTTCATGCGAATTCTTAGAAGCCATTAAGCTGAACATTTAACGATATCAAGAACCAGTGGGAGGCATGTTGCTAGGAGGCCATGTCTAATTTACAAATGGATGAGGGTCGGTCAGTCGGGAAATGCGCCAGTCGTGTTCTGACTGCGAACGAGGCGTTACCTAGTGCACTTTTGGAGCGAGTATCTTATAACGACGCACTATGCGCGATTTATGTGATAACGATTTTCTGCCCTACGGTTTGGTTTTGTTTTATTCGGCTATACTTGTAAGAACTGTGAATTACGTATGTGTATTTCTAATAAACTTTGTGATAATTCCAACGGCATTTTCGAATTTACATCCTATAAATCTCCTACAAACTCGTAACAATGTTCTATAACGTAATGGATTTACATTGGTAATACCGTTGGTGTTGTTAACGCATGTTCATCAGGTGGGCCGTGAGTCCAGGTGTATATATTCTGATCCTTGTTTTATGTTATAAAACAATGAACAGAAAATATTACCTGTCCTTGGATTTTTTTTTATTGCCGGAGTTCAGCAGACAGGCAGACGGCCCACTTGATGGAAAGCGGTTACCATCGCCTATGGACATTTGCAACACCAAAGGTGTTACAAATGCGCTGCTGCTCTCTTAAAGGAGACTGGAACATGGTCACTAATCCCGGAACACGACTCAAGGTTGTTATGGCGGCATACTTTAGACCAGGGGTGGTAGCCATCCAGTCGGGCAAATGCCCTACCACCTGGCAGTGTTATTAATATGACTTCATAGTTCTAATGAGTGTGATACGACATAAACGTAAAGGTAGATCAAAAAAGATGGATGGATTGTGTGAAGTATAAGGTGATGTTTGGGATAAGGAAAAAGAAAAGAGAGAGTACCAACGAGTGAAACATGCAGTGATGGATTTACACTAAGTGCACTTGGGGCTAGTGCCCAGGGCGGCCAAATTTGGAGTGTCAGCAAACAAATTTCAACATTCTACTATAAAAATGAATGACTATCAAAATTGAGAAGTTATTATCTTCAAATTCAAAAAATTCAAATCTTAAAAATCGAGTTCTCATTGGATATTTACGTTTTGTAGTCTAGTTACAGTGCATAGATATAAGGGCGGTATTTTTTACGGTGCCCCAAGGCAGCACTTAAGGTAAATCCGGCCCTGGAAACATGCATATAACACACTACTACTAGTATTGCTGCCAGGTGGTAGGGTATTTGCTCGACTGGATGGCGACCACCCCTGGTCTAGAGTATGGCGCCATAACAACCTTGTGTTGTGTTCCGGCATTAGTGACCAGGTTCCAGTCTCCCTTAAGAGAGAGCAGCAGCGCATTTGTAGCACCTTTGGTGTTGCAAATGTCCATAGGCGATGGTAACCGGTTTCCATCAAGTGGGCCGTCTGCCTGTCTGCTGAACTCCTGCAATAAAAAATAAAAAAATATTACAATATATTATATTCTTTATATAAGAAGAATACTACAAAAATACTAAAATAAGAAAATATAAATAAGAACTACTACTAATAAAGGTTTTGTAAAACAGCTAAAACTTTTAGTAATTTAGGTTATGATTCAAAGCCGTGCTTTACACAGCCACATACATATAAAACCAGTCTGTGTTGCGAATAAATATTAATCTGGTTTTGTGAAACATTGAAAATGAATATGTAACACTTCCAGTTGGAGTAGTGTATATTGTAGTGGGTAGTGAATAATAAAAAAAATCGACCAAGTGCTCGAGTCCCCGCACAGCAAAAGGCTCTGCAGAGGTGACAGATGTCTATTTGTAGATATTTTATCATTTATATAATAATAATTTATTTATTTGAAGACAACACAGTCCAATATATATTTACAAAACACACGCAATAATAGATAGATAACACTTTATTGCTCACTAAAATAACCAAATACAAAAACAAAATGCATAATTACAGTACTACTTGGCAAAACAACAGGCGGCCTTATCGCTAAAAGCGATCTCTTCCAGGCAACCTAGCTTAAAATAAATTCTTAACTAATCTCACGATGTAGGTGGAGCAGAAAAAAGAATGGACTGTACAATTTAAATATACATACTTATACTAATTTGCAAATTAAAATACATATATAAACATATGTATGTATGATACATAACTTCACGCCAGTTCCCTTGCGGGGTAGGCACGAACAACAGAGCGCCATTTAGGTCCATTCTTACACACCTCACTTGCTTCTCTGACATTCATAACTCTTGTCATGCACACTCGTCTGTTCTTAAGGCTCCTGACATCACCCTCCGCTAGTACACGATCAATTTGATCATGGACGGTGTGTCGTGGCCTTCCACGACTTCTGCATCCATCCACTTTTGCATTGTATATCTGTTTAGTCATTCTTTCATCATGCATTCTTTCCACATGCCCGAACCACCGGAGCATTCCTTTCCTTACCTTCACTCCGACACTCTCTTTCAGACCAACTCTCTTTCTTACTTCTGTATTACGAACGCGCTCCGCGAGCGTCACTCCGCAGATTTTGCGCAGTGCTCGCATTTCAACCGCGTTTACTCTACTTTCATGCTCTCTCTTCCATACCCAACTCTCGCTTCCATACGTGAGCGTAGGTACCAGCACCGCGTTGTGTATGGCGAGCTGGGCCTTCTGGCTGAGGTTCTTAGCGCCTAGAAGTTTACCTAACGCTCCATTCAAACTATTCCCCAAATTTACTCTTCTTTCTATATCAGCGGTGTACCTTCCATCCCTGCTAAAAGCACATCCAAGATATACAAACTCATTCACTTGCTCCAGCATAACATCATCGACCATTATCCTTGCATTCGTTCTGGTTTCTTCTCTTTCAAACACCATATATAAACATAGTAGTAATATATATACGATATACGTATACACAAAAAAAATCTAAATAAAAATATTTGTTAACATTATATGTGACAAGCATTTTATATTAACATATATTACAACTAGCTGTCCCGGCAGACGTTGTTCTGCCCTGAAGAAATAAAATTTAGAACCCGATTCCAGCGCCACCTACCGGGTCCAAATGTAAGCTATCCTATCTTTCAAGTCGGATCAAACTGCACACGGTGTGCAAATTTGATTAAAATCGGTCAAGTAGTTTAGGAGTCCATCGCGGACAAACAACGTGACACGTAAATTATATATATTAAGATAGATAAATAAGTAAATGTTTGATATATTAGACATATTTATTTAAAGACAGATAGTAGTTTACATTAATGTTATTAGTATTTTTTTCCTTACGCCTATGTTAGTAATTAATGAGTAGCACTGATTTAATCCTCTTAATGAAGCACCAAATCAGTGGGCAGTCAAATTTATCAGCACTTCCCTTCAGCATGCTGTTTCTAATATATAGTGTATCATCTATGATGCTGTTGCTGCTGCCACACAATCTGGTTAGTAACGAAGCTGTTTTTTTCGCCATAAAGCATCAAAGCCATCTATGTGTGCTTCGGCGAACAGACGACGTACTGCAGAAACGCGGTCGCCTCAACAGCACCCTGAGGGAATTATTGTATTGGACTCGTAGGGCATTGTAAGCTCTTTGGGTATATTTGAACCAGAGACTTGCCGAGTACAGAGAGGTATAGTAAGCCTTAAACGATATTGTTTTAACCATCTCTGTACACCGAGCAAATCTGCGGGCCAGCATGTTTGCCCGGACTGACAATGCACATTATTGTCCTGGATATCCGTCACCCAATCCTCCAGATATTTAAACTCTTTATCTCTATTTATTGGAGTTAAGAACTTTGACTAAAGAACTTTTATTCCCTTTTATGAATAAAAAAAAAAGTGAACTCTGATCACGATTGATATTATAATTGACTTTGTACTTAAGTATGAGTTAAAATCAATCTCATTACGTACATGCGATCACGCGTGGTTGAGTTCACGCAATGTATGTAATATCAACATTTATTCGATAAAAACCCGACTAGAATATTTACAATGTAGAAAAGAACTATGTCTTTTGCGACTTAGTTTCACAAATATCTTTTAATATCAGATATACTGCTCGAAGATCGCATTGCACTAATATTTTTGCACTTCAAGTTCACAAAAAGAATATCTCTTACTTTAATTCCATTGTGAGAATGACACGTTATTATTTATGATGAGTGGGCAAATAACAACACTTATATTAAAATCTACCTTAAAATGTTAGATATTTTTTGGAATGAGGTTCCTTATCGCACGTTACTCGGCGGATGGGGGTAAACGAAAAAAAGTGTTAGCAAAAGAAAAATGCTGACCACTATATATTATTATACAATTTCGAACTTCAATGCAATGTAATAAGAAATAAAATAATATACATTAGTGTAACACACGATGTTTTGAATATAGGTGTTGTAATTGTCCTTATTACTTATTCGCTGATCGACAGCTAATTCTTGGACTTAATCCCGCAGGGATTTTTCTGAGAAGCATTTAAAATGGCCTGATTACAAAAAATTGAATTCCAATGTGATTTTTTTACTGATCGTCAGCAAATTTAATGTAATAAAATGTGTGATAATATTTTTTATCCTGGGAATCCCGCGGGAATATTCCCGGGAGCGGTTTGAAGTTGTTCGGATGCATAAAAATTAGCTTATTCCGACACAGTTTCCACTAAAGCGATAGTTCACATTATTTTTTTAAATTCTGCGATACTTTGTGTCCCGGGGATCCTGCGGGAATTTCAAGTCAAGCGTCGACGAAGTCGCGGGCATATCCTAGTGTGGTATAAAATAACAATATAGTAGACTTTTCTTACACAACAATAACTATCGACATAAGCGTCAAGCAATTTGCGGTTTACTTGATTTTAATGGGGATTTTTTGGAGCTGCAAGAGCACACAATAAGACCACTTATTGTGTCATAATTCGACATAAAAGGAATGAATGTCGATTTTTTTCAAGGCTGAATTCAACAAGGCCTTAAAACATTCAATGGTCTTTAAGGAGAGCGGTTTATAATACTTTCATAAGTTTACTGTTCCGATATTTATATATTTATCCGTGCAGGAACGGAGAAAGAATACAATTTCCTGCGGCCGGGCGGCCTGTCGTAAGAGGCGACTAAACAACCCACAGCCAGGTGGTAGGGCATTTGCCCGACTGGATGGCGACCACCCCTGGTCTAAAGTATGTCGCCATAACAACTTTGAGTTGTGTTCCGGCATTAGTGACCAAGTTCCAGACTCACTTAAGAGAGCAGCAGCGCATTTGTAGCACCTTTGGTGTTGCAAATGTCCATAGGCGATGGTAACCGCTTTCCATTAGATGGGCCGTCTGCCTGTCTGCTGAACTCCAGCAATAATAATAATAATAATATCAAAAGGCGAAAAATCGGATAAGGACGTGGCGATCCACGAGTTATGAATGGTTCCGTAGAGATAACAGACGCCCGCGGTTTTCGTTAGTTGTGTAATTTGGGGTCAATTGTTTTCAGGATCCTGTGGACTTTCCCCTCCCCATTGGTGAAGAGAGTACCCTAAGAGAGAAGGCTAGTGTAGTGTCACGTTTTATTTTGAAATAGATAAAAACGCGATTAAAATAAAATTAAAATAATTAGTTTATATATTTAAAAAAAAAATAAGCGGGTAAGAAGTGGGTTCTTGCCAAACACAAGTCAGTTTCCCTGGCTTGCCTTAGAACAGGTAGGTACCGCACTCCCCTGAGAATCCTTACAGTATGCTGGATAGCACGGCAAACTCTTATTCGCAACTCCTAATACTCGAGGCTCAGGCACATCGAGGGAGTAGATTTCGGAGAGAGTGGGAGGAGTTTACTCCTAACCAAATTCCTGAAACCGCAATCAAGTCGAGCTCAGCGAGTGTTATACTATGCTCTTCTTAGCCACTTGGATTGTCTGCAACAAAGCCAGGTCATCTACATGAAGAAATTGGGACTTACTCACTATGTGGCTTTTCTAGGCATTGAGACAATCCAAGTGCACAATATGAAGAAAGCAATAGTACAGAAATATGGATTGTAATGCTTAAAATAGCATGCTTAAGTTTATAACAGGTTTTCTGCATTACATAAAAAATAGAAGAGTTTTATGTAACAAACAAATATTTAAGAATTTAAAGAAACATTACAACTGTAAATGTAAAATTACATAGGCTATGTAAACTACTAAATATTTTAAAGCCATTGCAAATGGCTGCTAACAACCGTTATTTAAACCCCTACAAAGAAAAAAATATATATTACACAACTTACCCTGTATGGGAATAACAAGCACTTATTTTAAACACGAATATAAATAACATTTACAAGTTTAAGCTTACTCCAGCCCAGATGAGTTTATGCCTGCCCTACAGTCATTCAGTCATTTATTTTGTACACCTTGATACTTCGCTTTACGTGTATCAAACTATTATATGACATTATGGTGTTTATTGGTCGTGACTTTTTAAAATTATATTTTATATCATTATTAATTAATTTTCATATATTTTACTTTGAATTATATGTATTATTATTATTTTATTTTAAATATTTATAGTTATTATATACATATTACAGTAGGGGTGTCACAGATGTAGTTGTAGTACCTACGGTGTAGTTCCTGTGGCACCCCATAAAAGCGCAACCAAATGACAAGGGATTTCTCCTAATAAAGAAAAATAGTTTTCATTCAAACATAAATTTTGTGTTTCCTTCCATGAAATAGGAAATATTTAAAGTAATAAATAAAACAATTGTTTTATTATTAATTTTAATGATCGGCAGCTGACCATTAATCTATATTCGTGGTTGCCATGTTTTGTTCTTGGAATGTGAGGCGAACGTAGCCTTGAGCATTCGAAATAATTATACTTATCTATAACAATTAATATTTAAAAAATATGAAAATGTAATGTCTGTACATTGAAGATAGTTGCAAAAAATATATTAGGGTTAGGCTACACGCATTCTCTAGGACCCCGGGAAGCTTAACGAGAGCCAAAGGATTAGTTCCCTTGCCTCTCATACAATTTTGTTAATTAATCTTAATATATATAAATTACGTGTCACGTTATTTGTCCGCGATGGACTCCTAAACTACTTGACCGATTTTAATCAAATTTGCACACCCTGTGCAGTTTGACCCGACTTGAAAGATAGGATAGCTTACATTTGGATCCGGTAGGTGGCGCTGGAATCGGGTTCTAAATTTTATTTCTTCAGGGCAGAACAACGTCTGCCGGGACAGCTACTACTTTATAAATCAATCCAATTGTTATTAATTAGTGTGCTTTTTGAAGTGAAACTTCTTTAGAATCGTTGTAATTTGAAACTCGATGAAAAGAAGAAGCGAAATGAAAAAGCGACACTAAACTCCTAGATATATTTTGTTATTTTCGTAATTTTGGTAGTTTTTATAGTATAGTAGTTTTCGTAGCCTCCTCACTCTTGTCTACTAAGCGTTGAAGTTTGGCTTCTACTGCATGTGAACTGCACACACATACATTTTTTTTATTAGGATATATTTATTTTTTAGTTTTTATTTCATAGTTATTATCGAGCTATTAACATTATACTATTTTTCTTATAGGTTATATTCATTTTACACTTATACGTTTTGAAAATTAATGTTTCATTTTTTTATAAATGGTCTTATGACAACGTGATTTAGAAGGTGGACATTGATAACGCGTGCCGTGTCGGACTATGTTTCGGCACAGCAAAATACTAAGTGCCAATCTCATTTCTGAAATTACGGCATTACAATTTTTGTATATGTTTTCTAATTTGGAATAAATATTTTCTTTCTTTCAGCTATGTCGGGCTCCCAGAAGCCGGCTCTGCATACACCTTCCCTCAGGAAGGAGTAGTGACGTCGGCCACCAGACTACCCACTACTACACTACCATCTACCAGCGTCCATCTGTGTCTTGGTGAAGCGTGGAATCTGTCTCAATGCAAATCGTCATGACGGGATGCCCCTGGAATAAGAGCTCCATACGTCCAATAGATGTGGTTCACCGGGAAGGTCCCCGACATCAACCCTACCCCACTCATGATAAGCAGCTTAACGTAGCGGAGCCCTGTTCGTCGTCAGAAATGAAGGTCTGCTAGCTACACCCCCTCCGTCAGCCTCTCGGCCGCCTTCTTCTGCAGCATGACGTCCTCGTAGAAAGGGGCCGCCGAAGAAGGCAGGCATTAGGGTCAATGTGCCGTCACTTAACTTACGCTGCGTACATGTTGAGCGAACGATTACCAATGCATACGATTCGCTGGGTTTCGTTCGTTCAATATGTACCTACATTTCGTCAAACAGTCGAATGTATGGATTCCTTTAATTTTAACGCATACCGTTCATTAGCCTTAGTTGGCCTAATGTATACGCGGCATTTGGCTTCAACATAAAGCGCAACTTGTGGATATTAACGGTCTTATTCATATTGAGTTAGTGTAAGTTTATATGCTTCTTTAATGTCCTTAAAAGATTGCGAAGCGGTGTACATAGAATAAGAAGTAGATTTAAATTATGACTTACATGAGTTACTTACCTTCAAAAAAGTGTTCTCCAGTGGAACTTATTTTGAATAAAAACTTTTGAATTTGAATAAACTTATGTATCGCAATATGAATAAGACCGAGATGAATAAATCTATACTAGTGATTATGTAAAATTTTAACCAACAGTGAGTTAGTAAAAATATTAAAAAACCGACATTAATGAAAACATAATATTTGATACAAGAAAATTCACGCAATCTGTGATAATAATTTCGGCTTTTTGCCAAATAATAAAACATAAATTGCATATTATATTTGTTAAGTCATTGTTATTTTTACATAATTTCCACTACTTTGCAGTAAGAACGCATTATTATGCGGCAAACAGTACAGTTCAGCCGTTTTTGACCACTTTCCCTTATGAAGAAAGTGTTTAGTGCTAATAAGAGGGTTTTGTTTGAATTGTATGGCTGTTTGTTTGTCCATACTTTCTATATTCCAAGTTATAGTAAAAAGTTTAATAACTAATGACTAAGCAAATTTCAGTAATAGCAACATTTACAGTTTTACACTACTTATAATTCCGATCGGCAGATTTCGTTTGCACAGAAAAGTGCAGACCGATTTCCGACTTGTAAATAATCTATATTGAACTTTATTCGCAAGCGGAATTAGCAGTGTTGCTTGCCATGCATTCTTAGCTCTGTTCCGCTTACACGATTTGTACACTATCGCGCGCTACTACATTTGGTCTACTGTACAGGTATCGGGGCAAATAATTAGTTGTGTAAAACTGTAACAAATAACCACATAATGGTTATTTGTTACGGAGTAGGTATACTTGGATAGACAATCGCCCTGTCTCAGATAAATAAAATGGGTAGATATAACCCCACGATCACCGAGCAAAGCCGGCTAAAAGAAGCCGATCTCTCCGCAGTACGTTACGAGAAGTTATTATAAAATAGAATAGAATAGAATAGACTTTATTGCATAACATTAAGATACAATCCAAGAAGTTTAAGTAGAGAAGACAATAGTCGGTCTTATTACTAAAAGCAATTTCTTCCAGATAACCTTAGGATGGATTAGACAAAAATTGTGCAAGATGTGGGTTTTGCAATATAACTAGAATAAAAAAGTATATATATAAAATTTTTAAATGGCAAGTATAATAGACATAGAAATAAGTCAAATATCATATATTTAGTATTTTGGACTTCAGCCGTTCGAAGAACGCCCATTTTAAAGTTTCATAGAAACACTGATGAAGTAACTTGGTAATTGTATCTAAATAATTTATATCATAATAAAACACCATAATTTCCTTATTTCTTTAGAAACGTAACATGACAGGAACGGAGAAAGAATACACTTTCCTGCGGCCAGGCGGCGTGTCATAAAAGGGGACAAAACAGCCAAGATCCAGGTGGTAGGATATTTGCCCGTCTGGATGCATACTACCCCTTTTCTACAGTATGTCGTCATAATAACCTAGAGTTGTGTTCCGGCATTACTGGACCGGTTCCAGTCTCCCTTTACAGAGTAGCAGCAAATTGATAGCACCATTGGTGTTACAAATTTCCATGCTTTCCATCAGTTGGCCCATTTAACTGTCTGCTGAACTCATGAAATTAAAAAAACATGATGACATTATGTTCCACATGAAGCTCAGAACGACCACGTTCACAACCGCGATTTTTCCAGTTCCATATGCTTGCTATCGTTACAATTGTAAATTCAAGTGGAACAGATTATTCGACACACCTCTTAACTAAGGTGAGCACTGAGTGAGCGAACATCATGACGTCATAGTGACATTTTCGCGGCGACCATAACGACTATGGTCGGTACGTGGAACGGCTAAAAGAGCATTTTGGGTATTATAAGGTACAAGAGGAACGCGCGTTTTTCAACACTTCTTTTTCATAAATCGCCAACTCACGTCACTAATTCGTTACTTGGCAATTGATGTTTAATCGAAAAGTTTAAACATATATCCATAATAAAAAGACAAAGAAACATAAAATGTATTTTTTTAAATAATAAATGTTTATATATAAAATTCTTCTGTGCGTTACTGAACTTCGATTTCGATGAATTTTTTGTATGTGTTCAGGAGGATTCAAGAATGGTTTTAATTCACAATTGCACCCGGTAGGTGGCACTGCAATCGGGTTCTAAATTTTACTTCTTCAGAGCAGGACAACGTCTGCCGGGATAGCTAGTCGTTTTATTTTAATCGGTTCGGTATTTTGTGACTTCCTTCATCGATTTCAATTTTTAACTGTATAATCATCGATTGTTCACGTAACTACTACAATCAGTTTGTATTATGCTCTCGCTTTGTTTACGGACTTCGATTTTATTGCCTCCTTGTAAAACCCAAAACAGGTAACAATAAAACCCCGCCCCTTAAAACTGATGTTTTACTTGTGCGCGTGACATTGCGCTGTTAGCGAAAGTTTTTGCCATTCGATTTTAGCCTTAAGGGTGGTACACCGCCGCGTTGGTCGATTGTACATAGACTAGGAAGTAAAATGAAATATTAACTAACTTATATGTATGACCTTCAAAAATGTTCTCAAGTTTAGAATACAAACTTGATTTTGAATTATATTCGATTATATAATAGTAATTTCTCGTAACGTATTGCTACGCGAATGGCTTCTTATTCCAAAATCGACTTTCTTTAGCTGACATCATTCTGAGACCTTGGGGCTCGGTAAACTAAAAATAGATTTTCTCTTAACAACATAAATTACAGTATATAAATAACATGTTGCGTTGATTCAGAGTTCACCTTCAGAGGCAAATAATTACTTCTGTTTTGAATAAGTTATCTTATAGCAACTGTTTCACAAGATGGATCAAGCAAACAACGCGCTAAGCTCGCTTGGCCAAGTTTTTACGTTTACACGTTAGGAAATATGAGTGGCATACGTTTCATATTTATTATATTTTATCATTGCTGACCGTGGCCTGCGCAGTGGGCCGCGACGATTTTGCAGATCAAACAAACCTATGCGCATGGCTGTGCATGGAAGAGGAATACCAAAGAATTATAAACGGGCTAGATCATGCCGATATACATAAGTAGAATTGGTTTTATTAATTATTATTATTATTTAATTAAGTAGAGTAAACGCGGTCGAGATACGAGCACTGCGCAAAATCTGCGGAGTGACGCTCGCAAACCGCGTTCGTAATACCGAAGTAAGAAAGAGAGTTGGTCTGAAAGAGAGTACGGAGTGAAGGTAAGGAAAAGAATGCTCCGGTGGTTCGGGCATGTGGAAAGAATGCATGATGAAAGAATGACTAAACAGATATACAATGCAAAAGTAGATGGATGCAGAAGTCGTGGAAGGCCACGACACACCTTCCATGATCAAATTGATCGTGTACTAGCAGAAGGTGATGTCAGGAGCCTTAAGAACAGACGATCGTGCATGACAAGAGGTATGAATGTCAAAGAAGCAAGTGAGGTGTGTAAGAATAAGCCTAAATGGCGCTCTGTTGTTCGTGCCTACCCCGCAAGGGAACTGGCGTGAAGTTATGTATGTATAATAAATAATAAATAATAGCAGCCCATAAATGTCCCACTGCTGGGCTCGGGCCTCCCACTATAGGGGGGGGAACAGACAGTATACCCGCCACGCTTGTCCAAGGCGGCTTGGCAGGTTTGACACATCGGTTATCTCGATGTGCAGGTTGCATCACGATGTTTTCCTTCACCGTTATTAGCACGTGGTAATCGTAACAATATGCACATTAGGTCAGAAAACTGCCTAAGCGGTGCATGCGTTCCGGCCAGGATCGAACCCGCGCCCTTCGGGTCTGGGACGCGTGCGCTAGCCATTACGCTACTACGACATGTATGTATGTATGTATTTAATTAACAAAATTGGGTCGTTTTGGTCTTATGCCAAAAGGAAGGTGTGCACTGAAAATCAGCGTTGTGTCGGATATTATTCCGGCACAGCAATATGCTGAATGCAAACCTTGTTTGCTGAAAATGCGGCGTACAAATTCTCAAAATATGCTTTGTGTATAAAAATGTAGAAGGAATGTAATTACGTCGCTATTTCTTCAAATAAAGCTTCTCTTTATTTCGTATAGTTCGCAAAATTAGCAAGCTGGGGTAAAAGTAAATATAGAAATATATTTTATTTAGATATCTCTTTGTTATCTATATTATAACGTAGATCTATTAGTATGTAATATATGTATATATTTATTATACGTTTACACAAAATATAGGTCGCTCTATCAAATTTAATAGCAAAACCCTAAATTTAAAGTACTTTTTTGTTTGCTTATATAACTGTAATATACGCTGTCGGCTTTTTCAATAAATAAATTAATTTATTTTTGATAAGACAGCTTAGGGTCTCAAAGTAGTATCTTGTGTTCAAAGTATTTGTTGCCTAAGAAAAATAACGACACTCGCCCAGTAAAAAAGGTAACCAGAAACGATCTGCAATCACAATAGGGGCCACAAAATTCATGCAATTGAAAAGAATCCAAGCAGAACTTCAGTTTATAACTAAACTAGAGTTAAGTCAACCTCTAAGTAGTGCGTGCGTGTTGTTTAAATATGTTACAACACAGGTTACATTGTATTAAATTTTTACATACACATACATACATACATAACTTCACGCCAGTTCCCTTGCGGGGTAGGCACGAACCACAGAGCGCCATTTAGGCTTATTCTTACACACCTCACTTGCTTCTTTGACATTCATAACTCTTGTCATGCACGCTCGTCTGTTCTTAAGGCTCCTGACATCACCTTCTGCTAGTACACTTAAATTTTTATGTTAGTGCTATTTGCCCCGAAAGATTCTCTTCATTTTATATCGCAAACTATTGGGATAGTCTCCCGGATGAAAAGTTTCTATGCCCATTTTCGGTATGTATTAAAACTACATATGTACATGAAAATGACTAAGTCAACCAAAACGGCCAAATCGACCAAATCTACCAAATCTACCCAATCTACTAAATTGACGAAAATGCCAAATCACAAAAAACCAAAACCTATCCCACTTTCTGGGATAACCTTTGCATAAATCTATCCTAAAATATATCCCATTATCCGGGATGAAAAATATCCCTTGTCCACCTTCGCTATTAAAAATACATGTTTTATATACCGAATTTCAGCCAAATCGGTCCAGTAGTCTTTCCGTAAAAGCATAATAAACAGAGAGACAAATATATTTTTATCCCGGTAACTATCCCATTTTTCGGAATAAAAACTATCCTATGTTTATCCTCGGCACTGAAAATATATATATTATATACTAAGTTTCAGCTAAATCGGTCCAGTAGTTTTTCTGTGAAAACGAAACAGTGATAATAATAGGGATTGGGAAATCAACAGCTAACACAGAAACTTAGAATGAAATCGCTTATAAATAATAATAATGCCAATGACAGGTTTACTTATATTGAATATAAATAAATAAATCGACAGACAAACACACACATTACATACCTCCAAACTAAAAAATTATGCATGTGTTATGATTAATAAACAACCGACTAGTCTGGGGCCGATCCCAGACACCCAGACCACAGTAAATAACAGAAAGTTCATTCACGAAATTTACCATGCCAGGAATCGAACCCAGAGCATCTGCGTTGTAGTGAGGTCGTCGGTACGGCTTACCCCGCTCAACCACATATGGCGTAATATAACCGATAATTAAAATAATATTGCGAAAATGTGTGAAGTCTCGGTGTCAGTAAGTTTACAATAAAACAGTTGGTGGACAACAGGAGAACCTAAAATGCCGCAAATGGTTACATATATGCGGCTTTTGGGGTCGACCGTCGAGACCCTGGGACCATGGGGGCCTGAGGCGCACAAACTTTATCGAGACATAGCGAAACGCCTGGTATACGTCTCACGTGACCAAAAGACTGGTCGGTACCTCGGACAACGCATTAGCTTTGTCATACAGCGAGGTAATGTAGCCAGTCTTTTGGCACGTTTCCAATTGACAGCGGTTTGGCACTAGATGCTATAGTTTAATTTTAATTTGTATATATAGTTTTATTTAGTTTATTTATGAATTTATGACCCTTTTAAATTATGACAATAGTTTATTCTTTTCTCAATATTTACTAAGACATATATTATACAAGTTTATACATGTATTTGTATTAAGTCTGCGGTCAACATAATAAAGCCTACGTTCATAAAACTTAACGGCAAGTCAAAGCACCCTTCACCAGGCAGTTATGGCTTATCCGGTTTTTGCAAGTATGCTTTAAATTTACTGTTAACTTAAAACAATTACGTTTTCCTCATACATACATAAAATTAACAGCTATTGTAAACATTCCCTTCGCTTTCTTAGATTTCGGATTTCTACCAAATACAAATGTATAAGTGTGGATTTTTAGTAAAAACTCTTTTGTTCTTCAATGGATTCCACGATTAGCGTTGAGCCAGTATTGGAAACTTGTAGAGGTTTGCTAAATAATTATATTTAAAAAAAAAATGTTTGTATTTTGTTAATAAAGAATATTAATTTGTGGCCAGTATTATCTGCTATTCTTAAAGTACTCAAGATGGTAATACGATCAAATTAAAACGATTCTCGAATGTACGAAGCTTCATAAGGTCTCGTGACGCTTCAATTACAACTTCATATTGGCGCAAGCCAAAAACATTTTTGATTGAATAAAAATGACAACAACAACAGTCTGACATTATCAATGAAAGTAATGAAACATAATCTCGAAACTTCCACAACTTTCATCGAGCTCTACATGTTATTTAAAATTCGAAACTTGTAATTACACGTGTAATAATAACATGTATTTTTAAGATTTCTCATTTACTAGGAAGTCCGTGCCATTAACTTCGAGAAAAAAAAAATTATAGGGAAAACGCTTTAATAATCGATACCGGTATTTGATTTATATATTTGACATTGAATACGACCACTTTCACCGTCGGCACGCGAAAGTGTGGCAAGTTCGGTTCATGCATTTCCGATTATCACGATAAATAGCTATTTAATATGCATCAGCATATTTTTATATCAAAATCGTGATATGATAATGTTTCACTAGAAAGTTGTTTGTGATACCTAGCATAAAGAGTTGATGATTGTTTATTATGGTGTTTGAGATTTAGATGATTAAATTCTATTTTTAATATGTAGTTATGTATGTAAAGCTGATTTATGTTGGCTTAACATTTTCGAAATTCATCAGTATTTAGATATCACTCATGACTACGGCTTTCAACAGACTTCCGCTCGTATAAATCATGGATATTGACTATTCCATTCCCTGGGATAAAATATATCCTGTTTCTCTTCCTGCTATCATTCTTTAGCCAAACAAACGTAATTTTAATTAAATTTATATTATGGCATGGATTCAAAATGGAATATCAAGAAAGTTTCAACAATAAACGTCTTTGCTTAATTTTGTTTAACGAGCTTTTTTTTATGTAAATAAAAAAGCAACATAAGTTTTAATTCGTATGTATATATTATATTACTTATATATTATATATTTGTTGTATATTGTTATAAATATTTGAAGTATAGCAGGAAAGCAAAACTATTAAAGGTAAAGTAAGATTTTTTGAACTTACCTATAAAGTTGGCCAGTAATAACAAGCATCCTCCTAACATAACAGTCTTCATTTTTTCATCCAAATTATAACACTTTCACTATGAAATCAACACTTAATTTGCACTTGCATTACGATTCAAATAATTCATTCAACGAGTTCTCATTAGAAATAAAATAAAACACTACACATTTATTTAAAATATTATTTGATGATACTCTTGTGTGATGCAATACGAAACTTTTTATTTTTTAAATACGAAAGTTGCCGCCAATATTTTGACAAATGGTTACGCGCGTCGGGCCATGTCGTTCGAAAGTCAAACTGCGACTGGCTGATTCAACAGGTGCGCATGCCCGTAACCGGCCAAAGCACCGTATAACCTTGCCATATTAAAGAACAATTAATTATCCGTTATCACTCTTGTATTTTTTTGTGGTATATTAATCTCCATGGTTTATACTTCACCATAATTGTTTATACAAAACCTTAGGGTAGTCTGGTGGCTATTTTCCAAGGATTTTTCGGCTGAGCCTTAAGCGTTCTCAATGCTAAACTGTAATGGATTTTCTACTTAAGGATTAAGATACTAGAAGCTATCAACAAACCACCCCAATATATTATATCACCATCGAGAGGTAAGGAACAGAGCTCGAGCGTTAAACGTGGAAGGAGATGCCATCTTGAGAATGACCCGCCGTTTACGATGGGAGAGTTGCGAACCGCCATGAAGATTTTAAACCCAAGAAGGCGCCTGGAGAAGCTGGAATAACATCCGACATAAATGTGAGCATGCAGTAGACGCAGCACCAGATTTTACCCTATCACTGGCAAATAAGTGTTTGGAACTTATTATCCGTGCAGGAACGGAGAAAGAATACAATTTCCTGCGGCTGGGCGGCCTGTCGTAATAGGCGACTTAACAACCCACAGCCAGGTGGTAGGGCATTTGCCCGACTGGATGGCTACCACCCCTGGTCTAAAGTATGTCGCCATAACAACCTTGAGTTGTGTTCTGGCATTAGTGACCAGGTTCCAGTTTCCCTTAAGAGAGCAGCAGCGCATTTGTAGCAACTTTGGTGTTGCAAATATCCATAGGCGATGGTAACCGCTTTCCATCAAGTGGGCCGTCTGCCTGTCTGCTGATCTCCTGCAATAAAAAAATAAAAAAACTTGGGCACTTCCCGAACATCTGTAAGAGAGCCACTGTGGTAATAATAAAAAAACCAGGAAAAAATAATTATAACACTGCAAAATCGTATCAGCCTACAGGTCTTCGGCCAGTGATGGGAAAGTTGTTTGATATAATGCTGGTAGTGCACCTCGTACCGAAGTTAAGCTTCCGGCAGTACGGTTTCCTGCCCTAACGTAGCACAGAGGACTCGCACTATGATCTGATAAGTCATATTCGAAGAAAGTTTACAGATAAGAAACTTGTAACGTTTGTCTCATTGGAGATAGAGGGAGCTTTCGATAGCGCTTGGTGTCCGATGATTAGAATCCGGCTGGCCGAAAATAATTACCCAAGAAATATCCAGAGGGTTTTGGGCAGTTACATGCAGAATAGACTGGAGAGCAAGTCACCAAGGCCGCAAATAAAGGATGCGTACAGGGGTCTATTGGTGGGCCGATTCTTTGGGATCTGTTGCTTGATCCATTACCACATAGATTGGAAAGTATGGACGTATAAGTTCAAACCTATGCCGATGACGTAGTGTTAGTGTTCGATGGTGGAGCGACAAGACAATTCCACGCTCGCTTATGTTCAGGAGTGGGATGTACGTAATAAGCTGAAGTTCGCACCACACAAAACCTGTACGATGGTAATCACGCGAAGGCTTAAGTACGACACCCCAAGACTGAGCACGGGCTCGGTTGACATTGGCATGTCGCGGCAAGTAAGGATCCTGAGGCTGACTATCGACTACGCAATGACGTCAACGCCCACCAAGGCAATGTTTGCGATCGGGCAGTGGGCGTCTACAATCAGCTGTCGAGAGCAGCCAAAGTCAGCCTGAGTGCAAACCCAGATGTGATCATGTCCATACACCGCCGTAGTTGAATGGATCGTCATGTATGCCGCTAGCTCCTGGGCTCCGGCTAAGGCCAAGCTAGGGGTGCGTAAGCAGCTAGGCACTGTACAGTGGGAGGTTCACTGTGAAGCCACAGCTTCACAGTGAAGGGCCTATCGCACTGTCTCCCTAAACTCGTCAATGGTGCTCGCAGAAATACTCCCACCTCAAGCTTTCTTCTTTTTTTTTAAGGAATGTTTTATTTTTAATGTTTTTTTATAAAAGAATAATTGTATATATTTTTTGAAGTGAAGCGTCTTTAGAATCGTCCTGATTTGAAACTCGATTAAACGAAAAAACGACTTTAAAAAGAGATAAACACATAAATCTATAGGACTAAGCCTGCAAGAGAATGAAATATATTATACTATATTGTATTTAATTTAGTTACAAGAAACTCTTAGATGCCACCCGTGATCAGAAGGCTGGCTCATATTTCGCCCAACAAATAAGCATCGCCATACAGCGCGGCAATGCAGCCAGCCTTCTGGGCATGCTCCCATCTGGCAGCGATTTGTTACACAGTCTATAATCGCTTGTACTTTATACTACTTAGTTTATTTTAGTTTTTAGAAGTCGGTTCAATGTAAACTACGCTATATAAAAATCTAAAATGAATTAAACTAAATAGTGATATCAACAGATCACAACTTAATATTCTTTAGTGTTCTAATAATCTGAAAAATAACTGTCTAATACTCCACACACCTATTACGGTGTAGACTGAATTTTTCTTTAACATTTTATTTAGTTAAAGATAGAGTTGGAAATGATTTGAAGTTTTTCGTTAATATTTCAAATTTCGTGTTTTAAAGCTGAATAAATTTATTAATTTTAATAATTACATATAATCGAATACAACGCAAGAAAACTTAACATATTTGTATTGTAATCTACTCATAGTCTCTCAAGACTATAAGTAGAATACTAAGCCTAGATCACCGTCTTAAAGCTTAAATATATTATAATGATATAATATGTGACGTCATGAAATTTAGAATCCCACCCACCCCTTGTTACACTTTGTTTCACTTCTACTGCGTGTGAACAGCACTGCACACACAATTTTTTTTATAAAATAACAATTTCAAAAAAGATGAATAAAACTTTTGAATATTTTTTTTATTTATTTTTTATTGCAGGAGTTCAGCAGACAGGCAGACGGTTCGCTAGATGGCAAGCGGTTACTATCGCCTATGGACATTTGCAACAGCAAAGATGCTACAAATGTGCTGCTGCTCTCTTAAGGGACACTGGAACCTAGTCACTAAAGCCGGAACACAACTCAAGGTTGTTATGGCGACATACTTTAAACCAGGGGTGGTAGCCATCCAGTCGGGCAAATGTCCTACCACCTGGCTTGGAGTTGTTTTGTCGCCTCTTACGACAGGCCGCCCCAACGCAGGAAATTGTATTCTTTCTCCGTTCCTGCACGGATACATATAAATAAATACATGTAATAAAATGTAAAAACATTTTGCAATAATTTAAGCATCTGCCTAAAATAATTAACAAGTTAATAAATAGATAATGAACCATTGATCATATCTCAAAATTTGTGTGTTACTGCCTCAAAGAAGCAAGTACAGTGCGGTTTTAATATTAAAAAAGTCTTGCGGAATTTGTGGTGCTTTTCTTTAGCAAGAGATGGATTCACAGTAACGTTTTTACTTAAAAATTTTTTTAAAGCGCAGCTTTCTGTTGGTATTATATAGATGGTAATATTGTCTTTCTAGGTTAAATTACATAACAATATCTATTAAACTAAAATCAACTCCATGGTTTTCTGTTCGATGTTTTTTTACAGGAATTGATTCTTACAAGTTACAGAATTGGTGTAATAGATACACTACATGTTTTTCTTCTCCAAAATCAGTTGATTCGATTCCTATGTAGGGTAATTAATACCGCTTTAGTTTTTATCAATATTGGCCCCGTGACTACTTTGAGTATTTTTCGCTATACTTACCTTATAGTTGTAGATTTTGCCGTAGAGACTCATTGGAGAAATTCACGCTTTATGTCCCACTGCTGGGCTCGCGCCACCCTACGAGTAGTTTTAAAGAAAGGGACATTATAACCACTATGCTTCAACAAGGCAACTTGGCGGGTTTAACATATCGGTTATCTCGTGTGCAGGTTTCATCACGATGTTTTGTTTCACCGTAAACACGTGACGATTGTAACAATATACACATTTGGATAAAGAAACTGCCTAAAAGTGCATAATTTTCGACCAGGATTGAACCCGCGTCTTTTCTATTTGTGACCCGGGAGCTCTAACCACTCAGCTACGGCTTACATATTACTATATTCTTCTATATATTACTGTGCATATATCCATCCGACTATCTTACTGTCCTAAAGCACATATATTTATCCATTTGTTTACCTTATCATTGGTAAAAAATTGACATTAGGTACTTCTGTGCAGTTTACGTAAAATTTTAACCAATGCTGATATTAGACGAATCAACAAAATTGAATCAATTTATATCTATGCAATTTAATTAACGGGCACAATACTGAAATGACACGATAGTATTCAATAACATTAAATGTTTCAAATAATTATGTTTTTATTACTTTGGTTGATTAACTAAATTTAAAAACAGAAATGAAGCTGTATAAGAGTCGGCCATTGACCATGCAAGATAGTAAAGTAATCGGACAGGGCGTAACTACGTTCTAAGTCTCAGCCTACATAAAAAGCGCGGGGCACATGGGAGGAGGGTGGTTTTAGTGGGTAGTGGTTGTTGCCCGTGCAACTTCACCGAGTCTTCACACAAGCTGGTTGATTACTGTTTGGATTGCCCTTATTAAAGTGTAAAGCCTCCATGACCAACTATGGTCTAATCCCTTACAAAGGACCCAGTATTGTGCGTAAATAGCATTTCCCCCGCCTTAAAAAAAAAAGATAGTAAAGTAATATCAGCTCGGAACTTGCAGAGCGTCTTAATGTACATTCACTTTTAGAATACGAGATAGGTGAGAAAACACACCGTTCTAAAATTTCACAGTGACTACATGCGAATTGAAGTCACACATGAATAGCTGCATGCAATTGCGCTGGGAATTAATTACCTACCAACAGATCCACAAGGACGCCTCACAATGTACCGTGTGGAAAACGAGCCGAAAACTGTAACCATTGTTGGCACTCCCGCACGGTGATAGCTACTCCCGCATAGTGATTGGCATTCCCGCGCAGTGCTTGACACTTCCGCAGTGATTGGCACTCGCGCACAGTGATTGACGCCCAACTAGGAGTAAAGCCCGCTCGGGCACTGATTCACCAAATTGACTCTCGATTCCATCCAGTAGCCCCGTTTGTATCGTCGACGATCCCATACTAATAGGCGGTTTAGAATCGCTTAGCCTTCGGAAAGATTTTGCGTCTCTCTGCGTATTCTAGCACTTGTACAATGGGAATTGTTCCAAGGAATTGTTGTTCACCTACATTTCTTTAAGTTCCCACGCTCAACTACGCAACGGTCCTGTAGAAGTCTAGAACATTTATTCCGCGTGCAATAATGGTCTGGAGGGATCTTCCCGCCGCGGTGCCCCCTCTGCGCTATGACATGACGTTCTTTAAGTAATTGTGAGTTCTACCCAAATTTCAATATCCAAATTTAGGATAAGATTTAATCGGACACCCAGTAATTAACCTTCATTAAAATAACAATTTGCTATATGAATACAAAGGAAATTAAAATATAGTTACAAATATCTGCACACTATTACCTACACAGGAAAACTTCCAAGGTTTGCCTTCATATTTCCTATAGTTAGATTTCTAATGGAATCACGCTCTATTAAACAAAGTTAATTATATTCATAGTATTATGATGTCAGAAATATCTAAAACCACTGCTAGGAATACTCTTGGTGAGGAATAACATGGTGGTGTAACCTGCACATCGATATAACCGATGTGTCACCCCAGCTTGGACAGTCGTGGAAGGTATACTGCCTGTTCCTCTACAAATGGGAGATCTCAACAATGGGACGTTTATGGGTTGTTATTATTACTGCTAGAATTTGTAAAAAATATGGTCTACCATATGGAAAGTGCTTATCGTTGTCAATGAATTTTTTGAAGTGAAACTTCTATATAGACGGGGGGTATTAGGACTTTTTCTGTCACGAGAAAGCGTTACGGTCGCGTGGAGGGGTGACATAATTTTAGAGTAGAGTATGTATTTTTTTTTTGGTTCCGGATCTAATTCAGTTTATTGTTTGATAAAATGTTTAAATAAAAAATGCATTCATTAAAATGTTCCTAACCTAACCAAATCATAATTTGCAGTAGGTAAACCTGCGAAAAATCGAAATATGTGAAGGGACACACAGTAGAAGTGAAATTTCAACGGACAGGTTTTCAGATTGGACAATCTACCAGTAAAACTTCAAGTTAAAATTTTGTTGCGATTCGTTTTTCCACTTGTCCGTTGCGTTTTGTTTTTCTACTTGTCCGTTTTTTGGTTGGATTGGTTTTTAAGACGTACCATAAATTACGTCATCCGTTAAGAGGGGGAGAGAGTCGACGAAGTGTGACATTGTGAGAGAAGGGGTGGGAGGGGACCTAAATTTCGTGAAGTGACATTTCAAAATCTAATATATTTAGGTTGTAAAACACGAAATTTGAACTATTAACGAAAAATATTTCCAACTCGTGTCTGTATGAGCAGTGTTTAAATTGTTAAAAAATTATTTAAATGGAAATAAAACTACTTACGGAACTGCTGTTTTAATTTAACAATTTCTTGATGTAAAATTGCAAAATTTGTTATGTTACACTAAGATGAGAGGAATCCCACGAATGTGACCAGTGACAAGAACGGGGCAGGGGTCAAAAAATCATGAAATTCGTGTGACGTAAGTTGTAGTTGGCCCCTAGTGTGCTACGACAAAACCTCTCCGTGAATTTCTTTCTAAATTATTGACGTACTATAAATAAATGGTGTTTCGTATTTTGATATTTTTCATTAACCTAAGCAAATTAATGAACTTGATAACCTAATTTAATTCAATTTCCATGTTGGCAAATTCGCAGATAAGACCACTTGATAATAAGTTGTTAGAGAACGTATTATAATTAATATTATATCATTTTAAAACGTAGTGATTATTTATTTAGGTTTATGGCTTGGCAGCTAGGCCTTTGAGTCAGACTTTATATATTATTAAAATGTAGTTTCTTCATTTTCTTAAGCCTATGTATAGCTCCGCTGCACTGTAGGTTATCAGCTGACGCTATTCAACGGGGTTCTTGTGACAACGAAAGGCCACATTTGACTATGCAGTTCACATTTCTCAAAAAAACACATAATTACTATTCAAAGCCATCAATATCCTACAACTACTGTTCATTTTAGAGTAATTTTACACATTTTTAGCAAATAAAACTGCACAGCACATCTCATTTCAGTTCTCGCCAAAAACTCTAAAACGTAGTGAGCTTGTGTAAAGTCCGCGCCACAAAATAGTCCCACAGATGCAGCACTGCAATAGCTGTACTCAATCCTGCCAGAGTAATTATTTGCTAATCCGTAGATCGATACAGATAATTACTGAATAATAAATAGAAAATATTCCATAATTGAAGCTGTAAATTTATTTTCTGACTACTTTACGAACAAAATTGTAATAAATAGCGGACCTGCCACTTGTAGTTCCTTTATTTTCCGCGGGACTTCTTTTGCAGTGTGGACTCATTTTCAGTCTTTACCGGTAAGTGCGAATTAATTCTCTATTTACAATACTTCTCTCTCTATAAAATAGAATAATTAGCTTCTTGAATAAAACTTTCTTTTCTAAGTTCCCGCTAAAACCTTACTTCCATCTACTGTGTTTTTCATTAAACCAAATAGACTATTTTTATAAGCTAACTAGTATTTCCATAGATGGCGCTTACAAAAGTGTCGAGTTATGAATAAGTCATAATAGATGTCATTGTAAGTTATTTTAAAATGGTATTAACATTCAAATATTAAATAATAACTTTTATTTATATTAATACTATTATATTCTTCACTATTTGCGTAAATAGTTCCATTTAATGTAAATTATATAAACAAATTCGTTTCAAAATGTTGGTATCGAGAATGTCAGTCCGTTTTTTTTAAACTATGACATCGGGAAAACAATTTTCATTTACAAATCAACAACTGAAATAAACACAGTTGTTGGAATTTTATTGTAATTTTCTTTTATTAATCTTTATTTACAATAATCTGATAACGCCATCATTAATATCAACGGATTAATTGAAAAGTTGCTGTGCGTCATAGTAGTTTTCACGTCGCCGTCGGTTGGCAGTGAACGGAACGAAGTGTCGTTGTATAGATCGCTCGCTGGGTGGCTGGCTGGAAATAGTGAACCGAAGTATGAGTTTTCGAAATATGTTCGAATAAAAAGTGAATAGTGAGTGACTGTCATCCAGCAAGATGGTTGATGACGTGAGAGATATTACCGAAACCGCTGAAAGCAAAGGTATAATGTGCAATTATAGTTAAAATGTGTCGTTCTAGTGTTTAAAAATGTGATTGAAAAATTGTCTAACCCTAACCCGTGTCGTGGCCCCACGTCGCGGGTTCGCAGCCGCTTTCGAGAATGTCCGCAGTGAAATATTGTCTTTACAGCACAAGTGTTTTGTTTTTTACCTATTTATGGATGTATTTTCGCGTCGTGGTATGTTCTATAATTAGAAAAAACGCCTCGCCATACACTGTAGATGACCAATGAGTGTGTAAAATGTAAGACTCCCGCAAACGTCACTTGTGATCATACCTCAATTTTGATCGAATTGCTTGGTTATTTACCGTTAGAATGTACTTTTGTTTTGTTTTTTGAGGTATTGCAGATAGTTTAAACCCTTTCAATGACGTGTCCGTAGTTATACGGCAACCTGAGTCATGATAAATGATGACTGGCTTTGACGTATTTTGTATGTACATTAATTCGCGCAGTTTGTGCACTCGACTTTCTAGTGTTATCTTATCGAGTATTTTTTATTATGAGCAAAATGCATGAGCTATTTGGAAATTGAGGGACGCAATATTCAGGGAAATCGCGCTACAATCTTGATAACATTGATAATATAAGCTGATTATTATTATACCAAGGGTATGTTGATAAGAAACACTTCATAACGAATTTTAAATCTGCATATAATTCCTACATAAAAAGTCAAACCATGACAAAAATTATTTTATTTTATGTATTATTAATTATTTTTTATCTGTTACCACTTATAATTAATCCAGCTATGCTTTGGTGCTATAAACACCAATAACTGTCAGAAAGCAATTTTCATCATATAGGCTGCCACTCTATGTGATGCTTTTCTGAGTTTGGCATTGCACAACTAGAGATTTAGACAGTATCAAATACTTTTATATTCAAGTTTTATTTTTAAGTAAATATACACTGGGCGAAAGTTACACCTACACTTTCTTACCTGAGTTTTAGCCGAATGGTACATATTGTAAATTGGAGATAACATTCTGCTGAAGCTTTAATGTTTTGACTTAATTATAAAATTGTTGCTTTTGAACAATGAGTATCCTACTGTACACTATTAAGGAAATATATTTTTTATTTTAAATAAAACTATATTGAGTATCACTCTGACCTCATGTTACAATTATCATGTGTCGATAATGAAGGAAAACTTGTGATAAAATCTGCACATTGAGATAACAATTATCAAATGCACCAAATTGTCTCTGGCAAGTGTGGTAGGTATACTATCCGTTCCCACTTGAATTGGGGCTTCCCTCTCCTTGATTGTTAATATTGCTTAATGCAATAATTATTATTACTAATTATCCTCTGACTCCTGAAACAACTCCATGTTCTATGTATAATACTGGCCCACAAAAACAAGTGATCTGTACTTTTGACCAGACTCATCTATTCTATATTCTATGTACTTCGATGCACTGAACTGGTGTATGGATCTAAAGACCGAATCTGGGGTTCCAACCTCAAGTAGTAAATGCACAGCACATCAAAATACATAAGAATAGATGAGTCTGGTAGACCACTTTGTTTGTTGTTGGCCGGTGTAATTATAAAAATGGTCTTCAGCAGAAATTAATGTAAAAAAATGATATAATAATTTTTATTTATTAGCCATTTTTAGAAGCAGATGACTTCCCTATTGATAACTTTAAACAAAAAACAGTACCACTTAGCCTTCTACAGATAATCTGACACCAAAAGAAAACCTGGTTTTGTTAGAAATGTGCTAATATTATTGGCCTTTGAGTGGCAATTTAGTACATTAATCTATGTAGGTCTTGGCCTTACTTTAATGCTGTGACAAACATCATAATGATGTCAAATAAAAGCAAAAAATTACTTCTATTTTTGCCTTCCTGGGAAACCAGACCAATAATATTTCTAGTTATTACTGTAACTAGTTACAAGGTACACACAATTTTTTAAGATCTTTCATGTTCTGGAGCAATTCCTTAATATTAATTATTAACTTAATAATTATAGTAATAGTTTGATTTTTTCATAACACTGTCATAACACCATCATGTTATATGGGTCTGAATGGTGGGCTACTAAAGTGATAAGCCAAAAAGTCTTCACTCAGCTGAGATGAGAATGTTGATATGGATGTGTGGTGATACAAGAAATAAGTGCATAAGAGATCTTTGAAAGTTGCACTTGTGACTGGAAAATTGGGGAGAAGACTGAGGTGGTATGGTGGTGAAAGAAAAGAGAGAGTTTGATTTTTATCAAGTGATTTACATAATAACAAAATATTTTACAGACCATAAGAAAAATCAAAGGATTAATATTTGACAAGAACATTCAAATATTTTGCAATTTGAATAAATGATATCTTACTTTTCAGTGTTTTAAGCAGCTTTTGCATCTTGAATTTTTTGCACCCACTGTTTAAAATTCATAGGGGAGGGGTGTTGGCACATGGATTTTCCGCAAGTTGTGTGGGGATAGTTAAGCAATCTTATTCCATACAAATAAGAGCTATTATTGAATAAATATATACTAGCGGTCTCGGCAGACATTGTCCTGCCCTGAAAAGATAAAATCTAGAACCCAATTCCAGCACCAGCTACTGAGTTTAATTGTGAATCTAAACCACCCCAGGACTCACTCAAACACATAAAATTTCTTTTATTTTATTGCGGGAGTTCAGCAGACAGGCAGGCGGCCCACTTGATGGAAAGAGGTTACCATCGCCTATGGACATATGAACATATGCAATACCAAAGGTGCTACAATTGCGCTGCTGCTCTCTTAAGGGAGATTGGAACTTGTTCACTAATGCCGGAACACAACTCAAGGCTGTTATGGTGGCATAATAGACCAGGGGTGGTAGCCATCCAGTCCATTAAAATCGTAGAACCCGGTACCAGTGCAAAGTATGTTGTTTACATTGATGGGTTACATTATTAAAGTTTTAGTAGGGATCCCTAATTTTTATATAACTTCTATTAATCAGTGATAATGTAGCATTTGAATGGTGAAACAATTTTTGAAAGTGGTTCAGTAGTTTTTGAGTTTATTGCGTACAAACATACAAAAATATTAATCTTCTTTATAATATTAGTATTGATAAGCACATCTATCTTCAAACATTAGAAGATTTTCATACATAAAGCATTCCAATTAGACAAAAAAAATACAAATTAGAAGTGAAATCCTTCTACATTCCTTCATAGTTGTTTGGTCAAACCAAAATTGATATAACCTTTTATTGTGTTGTGTAGGTGTTAATAAAATGCCATAGACCCAAATAAGTGTTATTGGTACATCATCAATATCTTTAGATATAAATAATATGAGAATAGTTGAGGTCCTTGAAAATAGTTGCTACAACACATCAGATAGCTTATCCATTTGAGATTCAGATTTCTCACTTCTGTTGTTGAGTGGGCTAAGCCTTTGCTGGCCTAGTTCACTGGGACGCAGAAGCTCCTGGTTCAATTTCATAGCGTGGTAATTTGTGTATGCAGACTTTCTTCTATTTACTGTGGTCTAGGAGATTCCAAAGTGGTCTGTTATTTAATACCCATAACATAACTTGCGTAGCTTGGGGATAATATACAATGAGTGTTTGTCTGTCTATTATTTTAGACTCCGTAGTTTTTAAGAAAAAGAGGAAGAAGACTGATATATACAATATACATAGAGATGGGTTTTTTTTATTTTTTTATTGCAGGAGTTCAGCAGACAGGCAGACGACCCACTTAGTGGAAAGCGGTTACCATCGCCTATGGACATTTGCAACACCAAAGGTGCTACAAACGCGCTGCTGCTCTCTTAAAGGAGACTGGAACCTGTGATATATTTTTATAATGGTACCATTTTAAAATTACTATGCAACTAGAAATTGGATATTTTGTATCTTGATACTCATCTACTTTATTTTTATGAAATTATAATCACAGATGAATGCGAAGAAAACAAAGGTTATGGTGTTTGAAAGAGAAGAAACCAGAATGAATGCAAGGATAATGGTCGATGATGTTATGCTGGAGCAAGTGAGTGACTTTGTATATCTTGGATGTGCTTTTAGCAGGGATGGAAGGTACACCGCTGATATAGAAAGAAGAGTAAATTTGGGAAATAGTGTGAATGGAGTGTTAGGTAAATTTCTAGGCGCTAAGTACCTCAGCCAGAAGGCCCGCCTTGCCATATACAACGCGGTACTGGTACCTACGCTCACGTATGGAAGCGAGAGTTGGATATGGAAGAGAGAGCATGAAAGTAGAGTAAAGGCGGTCGAGATGCGAGCACTGCACAAAATCTGCGGAGTGACGTTTGCGGACCGCGTTCCTAATACCGAAGTAAGAAAGAGAGTTGGTCTGAAAGAGAGTGTCGGGGTGAAGATAAGAAAAGGAATGCTCTGGTGGTTCGGGCATGTGGAAAGAATGTATGATAAAAGAATGACTAAACAGATATACAATGCAAAAGTGGATGGATGCAGAAGTTGTGGAAGGCCACGACACACCTTCCATGATCAAATTGATCGTGTACTAGCAGAAGGTGATGTCAGGAGCCTTAAGAACAGAGGAGCGTCCATGACAAGAGTTATGAATGTCAAAGAAGCAAGTGAGGTGTGTAAGAATAAGCCTAAATAGCGCTCTGTTGTTCGTGCCTACCCTGCAAGGGAACTGGCGTGAAGCTATGTATGTATAATCACAGATGTGCCTGCACACTGGAGTGAATGGATAAAATTTAATGAAATCCATCATAGAAACCATCTTAAAAATTATCTGAATACAGATCTTACAAATATATGCCTGTGTTATTGAAATTCCATGAATAATTTATATTTGAATCACCAGTTTGTGTTGGAATTGTTCAAATGTTTGAAGATGGGTGTGCTTGTACAAATATTCAATAATAGCTCTTATTTTAGTATGTAATAGAGTTGGTTCTTGCATGATAAATCAAGATGAATTGCTTATTTTAGTAATCTTAATGGCTCTTAAGTAACTTAGGTATTTACTTGTTTGTAGATAGTTTAGAAAGTTTCTTACGGATAAGTAAATGTCTAGATATGTTCTAGAATTTCCCACTTTTTTTTTGCAAAAGATTGTTCAGTTTATTGATATAGCTACATGTGCGCCTGACATAGTAGCTACAATCATACAATCAGCACAATTTTATGATTATGATTATGTTATTAGAAATTATATTTATGAATGTCAAGTTGAAAGCAGTTTAAGTATAAATGTCAAATACAAGAATCAGAAGTATTATGTGTAGGTCATATAAGTGTAGAAATTGAATGCATTTGCATTGTATAGAAACACTTATCCACTAGCCAGTTTAAAAGCTTTATACATACATACATACATACATAACTTCACGCCAGTTCCCTTGCGGGGTAGGCACGAACAACAGAGTGCTAAAAGCTTTATATTAAATAAATTACCATTATATTCTTTTTATCCTACAGGGTGAAGGTAAGGAAAGGAATGCTCCGGTGGTTCGGGCATGTGGAAAGAATGCATGATGAAAGAATGACTAAACAGATATACAATGCAAAAGTGGATGGATGCAGAAGTCGTGGAAGGCCACGACACACCTTCCATGATCAAATTGACTGTGTACTAGCAGAAGGTGATGTCAGGAGCCTTAAGAACAGACGACATGCATGACAAGAGTTATGAATGTCAAAGAAGCAAGTGAGGTGTGTAAGAATAAGCCTAAATGGCACTCTGTTGTTCGTGCCTACCCCGCAAGGGAACTGGCATGAAGTTATGTATGTATGTATATTCTTTAATGGTTTGAAATAGTTTATTTAGCATTTCTATTCTATTCTTGTTGGTAATGGCTCCAACGCCTTAGGCATTGATTTTGCCAATGTCAGAGTGATAGCGATAGGTGTTAAATATAGGAAGAAGAAAAACTTCAACGGACAAGAGGAAAAACGAATGGCAACGGATAAGTTTTTCCACTTGTTCGTTGAAGTTTCACTTGTACTATGTGTCCCAGCACACATTTCGATTTTTCGCAGGTTTACTGCAAATTATGATTTGGTTAGGTTTTAGGTACATTTTAATTAATTCATTTTTTATTTAAACATATTTTATTTTGTCAAACAAAGGAACCAATAAAAACATCGATAGTCTACTCTTAAATTATGCCGCCTCTCCACGGGCCGTAACGCTATTTCGTGACAGAAAAAATCCTAATACCCCTCTCGTCTATATAGAAGTTTCACTTAAAAAAAAAGGATACATTTTGATGGACGGTATTCTTGTTCTGGTAACCTGAGGACAAGATTAGTAAAACGCTGTTATTTTGCCATTACAAACGGACAGTTCAATTTTATTTATCTGTATAGATGGACTGGATGGCTACCACCCCTGGTCTAAAGTATGTCGCCATAACAACCTTGAGTTGTGTTCTAGCATTAGTGACCAGGTTCCAGTCTCCCTTAAGAGAGCAGCAGCGCATTTGTAGCACCTTTGGTGTTGCAAGTGTTCATAGGCGATGATGACCGCTTTCCATCAAGTGGGCCGTCTGCCTGTCTGCTGAACTCCCGCAATAAAAAAATAAAACAAAAAGTTAACAGGAGTGAACATAATTTATGGAGATATGTTGCTTTGTGAATTTTTATAATAATAATAAATAAAATAATAATCGGCGTTATCCGCAGTGAATATTGAAAAACTATCAAAATTTTTAAACATTTTTTCGCAAGTTTTCGCTTTAAATCTATCATTGGAATTGATAGAATACCGAAACTAGGCAAACGTACAATTGTGACGATAGTGTCCGGCGATTTTGATGAGAGATTAATAGCAGAATTGGGCCGCAGTTTATTGTCGCATCTTCTCTTTAAAAGTTTTAAACAGAAACAACATTTTGCGAAGTGGTTTACATAGAGTAAGGAAGTAGATTTAATTTTTAGACCCTGGAACGTCGGACTTTTTTGGTACAATAAGATAAACAGTAAAAATAATATATTATTTACTAGCTGCGCCCCGCAGTTTCACCCGCGTGCTTATGGAAAATTGTGATAATGATGATAGAATAAATTGTAGCCTATGTGTTACTCTGATGTGTAAGCTATATGATTGTAGTTTCATCAAATTACATTCAGTAGTTTTTGCGTGAAAGAGTAACAAACTAGTAGGATAAATAGAATCGTCGTCAGCCATTTGCAGTACACTGCTGGACGTAGGCCTCCCCAAGACGGCGCCACTCATCCCTGTCCTCCGATTTCCTCAGCCAGCGCCTACCGGCGAGCTTGCATAGGTTGTCGGTCCATCGGGCCTGAGGGCGTCCGACACTACGTTTACCGAGGCGCGGTCTCCACAGGATAAATAGAATACTTCAGTTGAATTCTTCACTATACTTCACAGGAAACGTGACTAGTGGCAAATTCCGGATTTTACCATTGCCCAACACGTGACATGAGGGTAGCTAGAAAGTTCACGACTCGGACGGTTGTATGTTGTTGTTGTATGTGGTTTTTTTTTCTCTAGGATCGGCGTGGGCGTAACTACGTTCTAAGTCTCATGCCTTTCCTGCCATAAGCGCGGGGCATCGGAGGAGGGTGGTTTTAGTGGGTATTAGCCATTTGGGCTCGAGTCTCCACACAAGCCGGTTGATTATTGTCTGGATTGCCCCTTCTGGGAATGCCTCCATGATCTACTATGGTCTAATCCCTTGCAAAGGACTAAGGTATTGTGCGTAAATAGCATTTCCACCGCCTGAAAAAAAAATGAGTGTGATTTTTTTTCCAAAGAAACTTAGTTTGGATAAAGACTTGAATATCCTAAAAATGAACAGTTGTCGCGAGACACACATCAAATTTACGCAAATTAAACCACATGGAATGTCCTAGTATTTTATAATCCATACTGACAAGAAAAATACCTTGCCTGAGTAAGCATGAACAACATTATTAACTTTACGCAGTGAACTCTAAGGACTCCGTTCCCACGGCTATCGGTAGCTGATAGTGGAAATACAACTTTATCCACTCGGGTATAAGAGCGCAATATTAAGCGTAGGTGCGGCTAAGGTGTCTGTCCGCTTGACTTTAGATGTCGTCGACAAGGGCGTATGAAACGCTTGAGTGGTTAGTGAAATTTAAATATTATCTTTAATTCTGTGAAACAATATTATCAGTTCATATAAACCGTTTAATGAAAATTGCTAATATGATAATGATAGGATAAAAAATGTTTTAGCTATGAACCAAACAGTCCATTGAAACGAAGTTTATAAGTTTTGACAGCTTCTTTGGTCTAATATTATTTAAATTTATTCGCGTGCTTGGCTTTCTAGGATTCGGAGTTCCATGTTCGATTCACATTAGGATAAACAATGTTTGAAATGATCTTCTGGTTATCCACGTCGGTTGATTTAAGTGCTACTGGAATTGTAGCATTAAAAAGCTCTAAAACTCTTTTAATCTTAAATAGCTAGGACCTTGGATATTGTTAATTAAATCCGTTTAGAATCAAAATTGACTGTCATTATTAATTTTAAATAACGCGATTGTTAAGCTAGAACTAGATACAACTTCGGCCACGTACGCGATCTGGGCACGTCAGAATCCATACATATAAAGCGGCTAGTTGTTTAGAGTTTACGTTGCATTCAAGCTATGCAATACGACGCTACGTAGTCGACGCCTGTCTAGCGATCCTAGACTTTCGTCGGTTGGTAGTGTACGACAGCGTATAGCTCTATGTCCGAGATGTTTGACGTTTTATTACCCGAGCGCCATCTATCAAAAGTTGAAGATGGAAATATGCTACAACTATTAGTATTATACGAGTTGATGTGCACACCAACCTTCCACGTCTAATTCCTTTATCTTACCGTACGTGCAATCTCCTTACTATCGGTTAAAATTTGTCAAGCTTATAAGTAATGTCAAAATGCAACCGATGCGGCAATGGTAAAGCAAGTGCATGAATAGTAAGATACAGGAATTGGCCACTAGAAGTATGCGACGGCCTAATGTAGTTGTAGCTTTATTGTGTTCTAAAATACGTTCATTTTTCTATTTATAAAGGTGTCGCGGTTCTCAACGTAAGTTACACCAAAGCTTTATAATTTGTACAAGTAATCTTTAGCATTGAATATAACTGAGAAAGAATTAATAGTCGCATTGAATATTGATGAGTGAGTGACTATGATCGCCCACATATCACATTTCAACAGGTGTTTTTTTTAATAACGCCTACTTAGTGTAGTGTCTGGCTCATTGAGAAACGCATGTTAAGTTACGGCCACCGAATCGTATTTAATTAGATAATTTGTTGATTTTATTACATATGTCTTGACGCTTTGAACAGCGATGGCGCCTGTAATTAAATTAATGTTATTGATGCTTTTTAATATTTATGGTATGTATATCTATCGTTAGGTAAACTTCTAGGCGCTAAGAACCTCAGCCAGAAGGCCCAGCTTGCCATACACAACGCGGTGCTGGTACCTACGCTCGCGTATGGAAGCGAGAGTTGGGTATGGAAGAGAGAGCATGAAAGTAGAGTAAACGCGGTCGAGATGCGAGCACTGCGCAAAATATGCGGGGTGACGCTCGCAGACCGCGTTCGTAATACCGAAGTAAGAAAGAGAGTTGGTCTGAAAGAGAGTGTCGGGGTGAAGGTAAGGAAAGGAATGCTCCGGTAATTCGGGCATGTGGAAAGAATGCACGATGAAAGAATGACTAAACAGATATACAATGCAAAAGTGGATGGATGCATAAGTCGTGGAAGGCCACGACACACCTTCCGTGATCAAATTGATCGTGTACTAGCAAAAGGTGATGTCAGGAGCCTTAAGAACAGACGAGTGTGCGTGACAAGAGTTATGAATGTCAAAGAAGCAAGTGAAGTGTGTAAGAATAAGCCTGAATGGCGCTCTGTTGTTCGTGCCTACCCCTCAAGGGAACTGGCGTGAATGTTATGTATGTATGTATATTCCTTATAGGAACATCGTAGAATTATTCCTCCATATTAAGTTCTGGCCTCACGAAGAAAATCCTTTTTGTATCAGCCGATAGCCCCATAATCCGTTTATCGTCTCTAACCTCGTGATAACGCGAGATGGTATGCAGTTTTACGTAACAACCAATAATAGGTGTTGTGTTTACATTATATTCGCAAACCGGCTTATCTGGTCGAGATTATTTGCCGACAGAATACGTTGACGCGGTCACGCATGCATACTTATGTTTTTCATTATTTCGTGTTTGATTTGTATTATAAAGATGTCTTTGAATCTTGGTGAAGTTCTCGTTATGTTGGAATAGACTGGTTGGATTTCTTACAAGCTTTGTACTAAATCAAGTATCTTGTATTCAAATTCAAAAGTTTTTATTCAAACTAAGTCCCACTGTAGATTATACACATAAGTTGAAAATTAACTTCACCTCTTACTTCGCTATGTGTATGTTTAAGGAGAAGAAGCGGCGGCAAGGAACTGACACTTTTAGCTAGAAATTCTTTTACTTCGTATTTGTCTACCTCAGGTCTTTTTCTAAAGAAATGAATGGCGCTCTGTTGTTCGTGCCTACCCCGCAAGGGAACTGGCGTGAAGTTACGCATGTATGTAGGTCTTTTTCTAAGTACAGATACAATACTATCGGTCTTATTCATATTAAGTTGAAAGTAAGTTTGTAGACTTCTTTAAGGTTCTTAAAGAAGACTATATACTTAATCTAGCTTATTATGAATGAGATCGTATAATTTTAGTATAGTGTCACCTGTTGTCTTGCTTTGTATAGATGGTGTTTTAGAAATCTGGAATATGTGATTTTTAGAGGATTTTTGATGGCTTGAAAATATCCCTAACTCCATACTATGTATAAGAACTAAATTTCCGTTTCTTTATTTCTATATTTGCGTCCATGACAAGAGCTATGAATGTCAAAGAAGCGAGTGAGGTGTGTAAGAATAAGCCTGAATGGCGCTCTGTTGTTCGTGCCTACCCCGCAAGGGAACTGGCGTGAAGCTACGTATGTATGTTATTTCTATATCAATTTTTTTTTTTTTTTTTTTTTTTTTTTTTTATTATTGCAGGAGTTCAGCAGACAGGCAGACGGCCCACTTGGTGGAAAGCGGTTACCATCGCCTATGGACATTTGCAACACCAAAGGTGCTACAAATGCGCTGCTGCTCTCTTAAAGGAGACTGGAACCTGGTCATTAATGCCGGAACACAACACAAGGTTGTTATGGCGGCATACTCTAGACCAGCATCAAGCAGAAAGTCAATCTTATTCCCTTAATCATAAACAACCTTTAAAGGCCAAATTATTTTGGAAGCTCCTGTTCAAATCATAAACGATTTTAAACTTGGGACTTTATGAATCAGAAATATCATGGAATGTAATGAAACTTCATCATATGATGGCATTTACCTGATGTCAGATTCTCCAGCGTCATAATGAGTCAATGCTATACCGGTCATGCCGTAAATACGCCCACCAGTATACCGTATTGATATTGTACCAAGAGACTGATATGACTAAGGTCATAGATATTAATTATGCTAATAGCGGTATGATGAAGTCTATAGATTTCGTGATGGAAATTTTAAATCTCAACTGTCACTGCTGTCTATTTTAATCTATTCTCAGCTTTTAATTCCTTTTTCTTGGTTTGACCTCTCATCCAAAACAACACAAAGCGTCTGAAAAGGAAAGACATTCGAATCTAGTCACAAATAGAGTAACATCAGAGCAGACGTCTTCACTAGAAGCTACGCTGCATTTTATTACTGCATAGCCACCAACAATTCTGTTTATAGATACAACTAATTTCCGATATAAACTGGAGAAAATATATTGATATTAACAGTTGTGTCCAAGTCATCGTTTGCGTGTACCCTGGATTTTAGATTCATATATTCTGAAACCGGCATAATAATGAAACGTAACCTGTAACCTAAAAAAAATATCCTGTTTTAATCCCTAAAATGTTTATTGAAACTCGTTGAGCCGTTTTAGAAAAAAATCGAGACAGATTACCGGATAAGGATTCTAGAAACGGTTGCTCATGATTAGACATAACAGCAGTTTTCACTTTAATTTTGGCATTTATATTGAAATCACGGCCAGACACTATAATCTTATCCGTTGATATATTATTATGAACAACTCTAGATTCGATCTCAGTATCAACTTAACCTGAGTATTTAGGTACGACTACAGTGAGCTGTGCAAGTGGATTTATTACTAGAGTATATACAGGCTAGTTACCTACCTGATAGAAAATGAGTATTATCGCCTAAGGTCATTGCAACACCAGAGGTGTTACCATTGTGTTTCTGACATAGAAGGAATTTTATGACACCTTTATTTAAAAAGCCTCTATAATCGTGGCGCTGTGGGATATCCTCGGCTAGGAAGAGACTCATTCCGAATTTCTGGTGCAGAAGAGAGACAGAATTTTTCTTTAAACGATAACTTCCAATTAAAAATTCAAGCGAAAATTGTAAATGAAACCTAAACTAATATGATCAAGGTTTTGTTGATCAAATCCACTTTTACTGTTCAGTGACAATGTGAAGTTTTTTCACTGTCAGTCTTTAAAATATGCAATAATGAACGGTTTTTATGCGAAACTTTTGAACGACCGTGACATACAAAAAAGGCTTGCTATAAAATATAAAAAAAACTCAGAATTGTTATCTATACAAATAAATAAAATTGAAGTGTGTGTTTGGAATCTACAATATTATAAAATGACTAGCTGTTCCGGCAGACGTTGTTCTGCCCTGAAGAAATAAAATTTAGAACCCGATTGCAGCGCCACCTACCGGGTCCAATTGTGAATCTAAACCATCCTCGAATCCACTTGAACACAAAAAAAAAAAACATTCAAATCGGTCCAGCCGTCAGGAGGGGTTATTCGGCCTGATCCAAAATTCCGCATTCCGAAAATGCAATTTTTAGAATTTTTGTCTGTCCGGATGTTCTGGCTAATCTCTGAAACGGCTGGACAAATTT
Source organism: Dendrolimus kikuchii (assembly GCA_019925095.2). Taxonomy (NCBI): domain Eukaryota; kingdom Metazoa; phylum Arthropoda; class Insecta; order Lepidoptera; family Lasiocampidae; genus Dendrolimus; species Dendrolimus kikuchii. Next base: position 17,050,968 of record CM034408.1, read on the forward strand.
GGACGGGACTTTTACTGGCAGATAGCTGATGTTATAAGGAGTAACTTAGGCTACGTTTTTTAGGGTTCCGGGAAAAAAAACTTCATACCAATGAAGTCGCGGGCACAGCTAGTGTAATACAAGAATTTTGTGTTCCACATCTCAGGGTGATATTTTTAGGTTTTCTGCTTTTATAATGTTCAAATTTTGTTCCTGTTAGAGATATGTCTTCAAATGAATCAAGTCGACGGCATTTTGTTACCTGTTGCTTATGGTTATACTATTTAAATCGCGGTTGTATTCAGAATGTTAGCTCAAACCTAGTTATATCTATTGCTAAATGTTACAAAAATTTTAGGTGAATAATTGTCAGCATTTAAAACTATGGTCAGGATACAAGTGTTAAATATACTAGCTCGTGGATATAACTACATACTTGGTTATTGTGTAGAAAGAAAGCCGCAATATTTATGTTATTATGCTATCGTCAGATTTTTTTATTCATGTTTTAAGCATTTTTAGCCTTTTTGTTCGATCCACCTATAACATCGACTAATCAGAAGAATATTTTATAATTTAACGTCCGGTCTGAATATAAAACTGGGCTTTGATTGGAGCCTTGGAGCATATTGTCGTTCGTTTACAATCTGACGGTTAGATATTCGAGAGACTAAAGGTCCGTTATCTCTTCGCAATGTATTGACAGTTTATAATCTGAATAGTTATATTAACTCACGGTTCTTGCAATATCCCGGTGATGTTTTTTTATGTTTATTTGTAGGCAAACTGGTCCACTTGATGGCAAGTGGCTACCATCGCCCATGGACATCTGCAACACTAAGGGAGTCGATGCGTTGCCTACCTCGTTCAGATTTTAAGTATCTGTTTACGCTCTTTTTGAAAAGCCCCATATTGTGACGCTCTGGGAAAACCACGGGAGGGAGTTCATTCCATAATTTGCGTGATGTACTGTCGGCGGAATAGTGCAAGAACCGCGACTTTCATACTTTACTTTATTGAGTCCATAAATTGTGTGTTAATTAAACTGTTTTAAACAGCATCCATTTGAGATGGAATTTAATTGTATAGGTATTTTTATTATTAAGATATCTTATTACGTTTGGCGAATTCTTGTATCATTATTTCCACATCAAGGTTGTGATTAGACATTGCTTTGATAAATGTCATTATTTTATAAGTTAGTTTTGTGATTTCATTATATACTTACATTCTTTCGTGTTAGTAGGGAATACTCTAGCTCATCTAGCATGAAAGAAGAATGGCAATCTTAATACGTAATTCTTGCAAGAACGGAGAGAGAAAACGGCCTGTTTGTGAGAGGTGACAAAAGAACCCACAGGACATTTGCCTGTCCGGTTGGCTACCACTCCTGGTCTAAAGCAGGCTGCCATAATCATCTCGCGTCGTGTTCCGGCATCAACGATCAGGATTGTTGATTGTTGTTGTTGCAAACGTCTTAAGCAAAGGCGAAGGTAACCACTTTCCATCAGGTGGGCCGTTTACCTGTTTGAATAGAGATTCAGAGGTACCTTTTACTGGGTAATTATCAATCCCAGTGTTTTTCTGATTATTGTCAGTTTCGATTTTACAATCACCAGATAAATTTTATAAAATATAATACATGAAAAAATTAAAAATTTCAGTTGCATGAATAAAACAATTGTATGGTTTCATTATTGGATTCAGTCGGGTTATAATTAATTCGATAGCTTTTTGAAAAAATGACCTTTAGACATAGGTACCCGGCATATATCGTTGATCCTATTTGGTTTTCAAAATGGGTCATATTTTAGTTAGTTTAAGTTGAATATAATAAACCAATAATTAATTTTCATTGTTGGATATGAGCCAGATACTACGATGTGCTAGAAAAGTTGTTAAAAGTTACTGAGTTCGCTTCAGCCTCGTTGAGTGCTCTACTTTGGAATTATTGACTACTTGAGTGGGGAAGATAATGTGACTTAGTATCCAACTTATCTATTTGTGATCAGAAAAACTTACTCTACGAAATGGATCGTACTATTTGTTCATCTATAGTATCGAGCCTCTAACGCTTTTTATCGTAAGCGACATTTGGACCTTAAGTATATTTTTTGTTGCAAAAGTTATTTTAAACTATTATTTTGTTTTAAGACTTTCAGTTTTTGATTCAGTAGGGTCTAATCTATATATTAATACGTGAAGCAAAAACTTTGTACCCCTTTTTACGAAAATTGCGCGGATGGAGGAGTATGAAATTTCGCACACTTATAGTTTATATAGAGAAGAAGCAACGAATGATAATATTGTTTAAAAAATATGCATAAAAATACATTAATCCATGTAAAAAAAACATTACAGACACCACCATGCATTTGACACACACACGCGTATATTATACTCTTTTGTTTATTGTTGCCTTGGCGAAATCTGTGATTGTAGAAGTATAGTCTGTGACAACAAATTATTATGGTCGAATTTCGACCACGGGCGACCACTAGTCTAACTAAAACTGAAAAGTTTAAAACACAATAACAGTTTGAAATAACTTTTGCAAGAAAAAATATACTTAAGTCCATATGTCGCTTACGATAAAATGGCTATAAAGGCTCTATATTATAAATTTATAAAATTGTAAAAGTATAGTCTCTTGTTTCAAACATTTTTGTGTTTGTTCGGGATTCACGTAAAAACTACTTCGCCGGTTTCGATGCGGTTTTCGCTGATCGATAGTAAATTTCCGGACTTAAAAGTCTGCGGTGCTTTATATCCCGAGAATCCTACGGGAATTTACTTGGGAGAGGTTTAAAGTGGTCAGATCGCAAAAAAAGTTCTGATGCGAAATTTTCACTGGTCGATCAAATATTTAGGGCCGCTTGCATAACCATCGCCTTTAAATAAAATTAGTTAATCATATTAAACTGCCTAAATACGTTTTACACAAAACGTATTGACAGTTCTTTAAACGTATTTAGCGGCATATTTTGCGTTGTGCAAGACGCTAATTGTATTTAAGGGTGTTAAATGCGTTTTGTGTTTCTTAAATAAATTTAAGCAACCTTATGCAAGCGGCCCTTAGTAAAGCAATTGTAGTTGTGTATGTTTTAGTAACATTACTTATCCCCAGTTTTTACAGGAATATCCGGGATTCATGTATTTTCATACTAGAAATTCCCTTAGCCTGCTGAAAATACCCTTTGGTTTTATATTTAGCAAATTAACTATAATCATTGGACAGGCAGTCCAAATGGACAAAGTCGCGGGCAAATGCTAGTATAATATATGAGATATATACACATTTGATTATATTATTGTTACGAGTTACGCAGGACTCGAATTAAAATGCCGTTAGAATTACTATAGAGTTTATTTGAACAATACAAACACGTAATATTTTCTTAAGTTTTCGCGACTTGTATGTACAAACACGTATAAAACGGGTACAAATATACTGGATACAACCAGTAACACTACTTGTTACAATTTGCACGATCAATAACACGCGCAAAGTCTGTCACTATGTCGCTTGTTGAATGTACACGTCTTGCTGTTATCGTAATCGTCGCTCGACTGCCTCACCCCTCCGTTGGATCATTGTTTTATACTAAACTGTACAATAGAACAAAAGACCGTGTCCACCGAGTTAATCCGCACACCTGGCAAGCAAGGATTAGTTCGACACTAATGACGGCCATAAAAAAAGTAGAAAAACAATAGTATGTTTTTCTGAACTACAAATTCTAAACACAAAGTAATTAAAAGAATTCCTAAATCCGGTGGCAATAAAACTGCGTTTTACGACCTGCAGGTGTGCGCATTTGTGTCGGTATGTAACATTATTTTAGTTTTCAGTTTTTAGCAGTTTTCCTTTGCAGTTGTATTTTCACACAAAATGTATTATACGTAGATAGGTATAGGTTTAGTGAATAATCGTTGTAGTACGAGTATATTGATTGTTTTTAAACAAAGCATTTGTTTGTTTGTGCATTTGTATTGAAATTTCAATTGTTTGCTGACGTTTACTTTTTCCAGCTGTCACGTAAACGCCATCGTTTGGTGTTTATTAGTCAAAGGCATGTACAATTTGACTGAGGCATTTGCTTTAAGATTGTTTAGAAACTTAGATATTTACTTGTCTTAAGAGGCGACAGTACAACCCACAGCCCGTTTGGATGGCTACCACACCTGGTCTAGTGTATGTCGCCATAACAACCTTGAATTTTGTTTCGGCATTAGTGGCCAGGCTCCAGTCAGTCGTCTTTTAGAGTGCGCATCGCATTCGTACCACCTTTGGTGTTACAAATTGTCCATAGGCGATGGTAAACGCTTTCTATCAAGTGGGCCGTCTGCCTGTCTGCTGAACTCATGCAAAATAAAAATAAAATGAGACTTGCTAGAAGCACAAATTGAGCAGATCCATATTTAATATGAAGATTTTAGTCTTTCTTGTGATAGTTTGTAATTTTTAAACATATCAAAACTTGTCACTAAAAATTTCGGCTATTGCTGGAAATATTCTTTCCGACTATGCTCCTCCTGTTTTTATCAAAATGAACAATAATTTTAGTATATTGATTGTATCTATTGTATGTTTGTGCGAAAAATATAAAATATTCAGTATATAAATATTGTTTTTCAACTTACGAAAAGAACTCTTTCATTTGAGATCAGTCAAAGAACTAGAATTCGAATGAAGCTCGATTTAACATCTTTTTTATGTTTAAGGCTTGGCAACTAGGCCTTTAAGCCAGGCGCCGTTGTATAGTAGGCTACAATCAACGTCAGTCAACGAAGTTCTTGTGAAAACTCGAAAGGCCACATTTGGCTATATAGTTCACATTTCTCGCAAAAACACATAATTACTACTCAAAAACTATCAATATTTTTTAGAAAATAAAACTGCACAGCACAACGCCCCCTTTCAGTTCCCGCTAAAAACTCTGATTTAACATCTGAACGTTAAAATTTACTAGATTAATTCAAAAGACTGTGTAGCCAGAACCATAAAATATTCGTAACAAATAAAGTCTATTCTTATTTCTAGAACACACCATCATGCCATATGAGTTTTTTTGGCGAGAACTGACGATGTACTGTGCCGTTTTATTTCCTAAAATGGTCTAAAATTGCTTTTAAATTAATAATAGTTTCGAGTTGTCACTAGATCTCCTTTCAATGACATCGGTTGAAAATCTAAAATACAGCTGAGACTTACACGCCGAAGTTAGCTGAACTAAGATCCTTTGCCTAGCATTGTGGTGAATTGTACTACTACTAGTATCATCATGGTACTGATACAGCAATGAACGGACATTCCGCATTCGTAAACAAAACACGTGGACGTTCATATATTTCTACTTTATTGATTATACTGCCTCGCGTGACTTTGGTTCTATGCGTTTGTAGTTTACATTGAAGTATGGGTCGACACGTGTGGTTTAGCTGGGGTTTATGTAAGGGGTTGTTCCTCATAAACTTTAAGCTTACATAGTAATGATTTTAGTCAATAAAGGGCTCAGGCGGTAAGCGCTGTGGACTGCGTCCGGCGAATGCGTTGATGAAGGCGTCTGAGAGAGATCACAATAGTGCATTTTCATAATAAAGCTATCATCGGTCGCGAATTGCGTAACGCCATACCAAACCTACAGCGTTTCTAATAGACCACAGCTTCACCATTTAAGGCTTCTATCAACTCCAACGTCCTTGATGGTTTGTCGGTACTAATATTTTGGGCGATAGCGGAGGCTCTATAGACAGACAAACCGACAAGAAATCTGAAAAAAAGCTGCATCGTTTATATTATAGTCTATTTAAGTTGTTTTTTTTAATGTACAGACGCAACATATTTAGAATTTTATAATAGTCAAAATAAATGTAACTTTAATGCTATATTTGTATAAATTGTAGTTAATCTAATTATTATGAATTATGTTGTTGGTCTGAAAATATCCCTTTCGATTGTGAAATTTTTCTTGTTTTAAAATAAAAATATAATTTTCAGTGGCATAATATCTCTTGAGAATCTAAATCCGACACATTCCCGTGTATAGATTATATTTAAACATCCGCGTTCCACAGACTGAAGTGATTTATATTGTCAAATTATCTCGCTGTTTAGTTTTTTTTAATTAAAGCAACACCATGAATAAATAACATTTGGATTTACAAGCGCCCAGTACAGTAAATCATATGGTATTTTTCGGTAATTTGATTTTTATTATTATTCCGACGTTTCGGCCACTTTTCAGTAGCCGTTTTATCCGTGCAGGAACGGAGAAAGAATACAATTTCCTGCGGCCGGGCGGCCTGTCGTAAGAGGCGACTTAACAACCCACAGCCAGGTGGTAGGGCATTTGCCCGACTGGATGGCTACCACCCCTGGTCTTAAGTATGTCGCCATAACAACCTTGAGTTGTGTTCCGGCATTAGTGACCAGGTTCCAGTCTCCCTTAAGAGAGCAGCAGCACATTTGTAGCAACTTTGGTGTTGCAAATGACCATAGGCGTAGGTAATCGCTTTCCATCAAGTGGGCCGTCTGCCTGTCTGCTGATCTCCTGCAATAAAAAAAAGTTATAAATAGTGTAACTAACACGACTTTCTTTTATATATATATATAGATATAGGTGTAAAGATATGGCGCTGAATGAGTCCTAGCAGTAAACCGACGATTTATATGAAACACGATACCCTTCCTTAACGGTCGTTTTACTTAGGTAACGTTTTACTCAATTTAAAAGCAATATAGTGTTCGCTTACATTCCGTATGGCAAGCCCTCGGCTGGTGCTTTGACCCAATTAATTCTGATCACGTTATAAAGCGAGTTTGAATACCGAGTATAGTGCTGATCTACTAGCCAAAGGCATCTTAAACTTAGACACGGCTAGCTTTTCAACATAATTAATAAATGCCTAGACGTAATTAATCATTAAAAAAGCCGTGGTAGCTTAATGGCTAGCGTACGCGTCCCAAATAAATATATTATGTTACGAGTTGCAGGACTCGAATTAAAATACCGTTGGAATTATTATAGACTATACAAACACGTATACTACAGGTACAAATATAACTGAACGCAACCAGTCCAAACGTAATGCACAATTCAATAACACACGCAAAGTCCGTTACCAAATAGATTACGAAATGTACACAGGTCTTACTTCGCTTGTGGTTATCGCTAGACTGGCGATCTCTCCATTCGGTCATTGCTTTATACTGCACCGATACAATATGTCTGCCCGACCGCGTAGACCGAATTTCTAAGAATCAGTTCGACACACCTGGCTAATGACTGCCATAAAAGATTACAATACACAATAAGCTGTTTTCTAATCACAAATTTTAAACACAAAGTAAACAAAAAAAAAACCAAATGCGGAAAGGTAATATAGTGTGCTTTTATGGTATGCATGTGTGAATTCACTTTTATCGGCGTGTAGGCGTAACTAAATATATATATATGTAATATTTTAGAAATTATGTATAAATATTTTGGAATCAAGAAACATTTATTAGTAATAAGAAAATTTTGTAAACCATTTTTTGAAAAGAAAAAAGAGCAACAAAACAAAAAAGGAATAAAAGAAAGAAGATACAATAAAAAACATATACAAACCCCCTGAAGTTATAAGTGCGAGTAATCTCGCTTGCTCGGAGAGGAATAAAGTACAATCCTGGCCACAGATGGTTTCAAATATAAAATGGATATAATATAGCTTTGAAAATATATCGTCGCATATATTCCATCAAAATTAGTATATATAGAAGAATAAGAAGAAAAACACAGAAACAAGTAACATATTGCTTTTCGGATAGCAACGAGTATGACAAGAGACATTTCATTATAGACTATGGAAATGTAAATAACACAAGTTTCTGAATAAGATGAAAATATTAGAATAATTGGAGAGTACACTCTTTATATATACAAATACGTAATTATAAATACATACATACATACATACATAACTTCACGCCAGTTCCCTCGCGGGGTAGGCACGAACAACAGAGTGCCATTTAGGCTTATTCTTACACACCTCACTTGCCTCTTTGACATTCATAACTCTTGTCATGCAAGCAATTATAAATAAGTATCTATTATTAGTTAGTATTATTATATAGTATAATATACAATATTATCTATATATGTAATATGTAGTCATTATAAGGATTTTTAAAAAATATTGTATAAAGTCAAGTGAGTTGAAAGTGTAGTGCCAGTGATGCTGACCATCGCCTTGTTAGAGACAACAGTGCTGACAATAAAATAAAAAAATCCTGGCCAGAAGCGTACACTACTTAGACAGTTTGCTGATCTAATGTGCATGTTACAATTACCACGTGCTATGGTGAAGGAAAACATCGTGATGAAACCTTAAATAGCCAATGTGTCAAACGTGCCAAGCCGCCTTGCACAAGCGTGGCACCAGCCACGCTTGTCCAAGGCGTCTGGCTACTGTCTCTAATACTGTCTGTTCCCCTTTAATGGAAGGAGCAGGCGGAGAACGAGCCCAGCAGTGGGATGTTTATAGGATGTTATTATATTATCATTATATATAGGTCATAATATTCTTAAAAAAATAGAAAGGTGCATTGGATCGTCCTAGATATAAAAGTGCTAAGAACGTTTTTGAGGTACTTATGCTTTATTAAGTCGGGGTCGCGATATATAACACGCACACACGCACACACGCACACGCACACACGCACAACCTACATAACAATATAACTCTATTTGTTATGTTTGTTGACATTGAAATTTTCCATAATAATGCCAATGCGTAGAACGTTTTTCTTTATATCGTTTTGTGATAGACGTTGTGTGCGTACTCAGAGTAATGGTGCGGTGACCCGGAAATTAATCCCGGCTTCCGACACTTAAAGGCGTTAATACCACTTCTTTGTATTTAATGAGTCTTAAATTTCCATCGCTTTGATATTGTTATTTGTTGTTTTTATACACCGTATGTTTTCGTCACGTATAATTCCTGGCACAGATCTTGAACGATCGGCGAAATAGTGGAGATCACTTGGCGCATTGAGCATGGCCAACATGATGTGATTTATCGACGTATCGATAAATTCGGTGTGTCGATATATCGATAGATGTTCTTCGAAGTATGAAGTACCTGAGGGTTACTCTCAGACGTCTTTCGTCGTTCGTTTTTACAAGCTTTTATTTAACTTGCAATAGATGTATGTATGTAAGTTCGGGTGGAATCTTGCAAGTTAAATTTGACAAGCTTCCCCCGGTTTCCGATTGAGCTGAAATTTTGCATGTGTCATATCGCGTGACAATGCAATAATATGTACCATGGAGCTGATCTGATAATGGAGTCGGAAGGTGGCCATAGGAACTCCTGTACTAAACAAGATAGACCCGTCGTGTTTGAGCTCGTTTTACTTGTCTTGGATAGCACTCTGCTGCTACATGATATGCAGGATCTCAAAAGCTTGTATTTAAAAACCTTTTTAAATAAGCTTATTACATTGTATGTTCTATTTATTTTTATGTTATATAGACCGCTAGCTGTTACCCGCGACTTCGTCCGCGTGGACTTTTTTTTCGCGGAACCCTAATTTTGAATGTATCCTAAGTTACTCGTTATAACATCAGCTATCAACCAGTGAAAGTCCCGTCAAAATCGATCCAGCCGTTTCAGAGATTAACCGAAACAGACAGACAGACAAATTATTATTAAAAATTGATTTTTTGATATAAGTACCTTATATACTTTCATATGCATTTAGTAAAAGGCATTTTGACATTACAAACAGCCACTTAAATTTTATTTATTTGTATACAATTATGAGGTGTACGGAGAAAGAATACAATTTCCTGCAGCCGGGCGGCCTGTCGTAAAAGGCGACAAAACAACCCACAGCCAGGTGGTTAGGTATTTGCCCGCCTGGAGCTACCACCCCTGGTCTAGAAAATGTCGCCATAAGAATCTTGAGTTGTGTTCTGACATTAGTGGCCAGGTTTCAGTCTTCTATTAGAGAGCGGCAGCACATTGGTAGCCTTTGGTATCACAAAAGTTCATAGGCGATGAAACCGCTTTTCGTCAGGTGGCCCGTCAGCCTGTCTGCTGAACTCTTGCAATAAAAAAACGTGCGTCTCCGGACGACCGACAGAAGTGATAATCTAAATTCTAAACTAATCTAGGTTAAACTATTTCATAATTGTTTTAAGTTGAGAATAGCTTAGGTTATTACTTAACGTTATGCCTAACAACACACATAAATATATATATAGTAAATTTATATATACATAAATATATAATTGTATATTATAATAATTTATAAATATACTAGCTGTCCCGGCAGACGTTTTCTGCCCTGAAGAAATAAAATTTAGAACTCGATTGCAGCGCCACCTACCGGGTCCAAATGTAAGCTATCCTATATTTCAAGTCGGATCAAATTGCACACGGTGTGCAAATTTTATTAAAATCGGTCAAGTAGTTTAGGAGTCCATCGCGGACAAACAACGTGACACGTAATTTATAGATATTAAGATATAGAGTATAAAAATATATAGTAAGCGTCTGTCCGAAATACGGCTAGCGCTGTGGGTTAGAGTGAGAGAGGAGGAGTCTGCCTACCGCTGCCGTCTGCGTGAGAGAAAGGGAAGTTAGACATACTGGAGCCGTAACGCATCACGTAACGAAGCGGTTTACCCTCCCATAAGAAGTTATCACTTCAAAAATTACTTGGCACCGACTATAGAGTCTATTGTGAAAAATGTCACCCAACCAACTATAATAATACTCCTATTAACGCAAAACTTTCACTAACATGTCGTGCGTCAATAAACGTGAATATCATCCATAGCTTTATGGGCAATAAAGTAGACGTTCAGAATTGGACCTTGTCGAATCGGCTCTTGGTTGGTGCAGAGAAAGGGTATTTCATGAGATTACGCATTATATAGGAGGTTTTATCGTTTCTTTCATCATTTTATATGTGTCTGCGGATATTATTTAGGTTGCGATATGTTTCGGCCATTAACATGAAAAATGCAAAGAAATCATATAAAGATAATACACGTTTCTGTTTAGAACTTATAGTTCAGCAGACTGTAAATCGCTTAGCTGGTGTATGCGCGTATATCTAGATAAAATGGAAACTGCACTTCACTTGGACTATATTTTATATTAATTGAATAGCAGATAATATTTCACATCAACAGTTCAATAGCAACTGACAATATTATTAGACACATGGGTTTTATTATAAAATAATTAGGCTTCCATACAGCCAGTGTCTATGTAGGTTTCCTACAGTTTCAGTCCCTTCATGTTAAAAAAAATCTCAACTAAAACTTTCAACCAACGTCTTATTATCCAGAGCATATGTATGTTTTTAATCTTAATTAGTTAAAAGTACATTTTAACGGTTTAAAGCGGGGCATTTTATTTGATGTTTATTCATTCCGACGTTTCGGCCAGTTTTGAGTAGATTTAAATTAATTATAAATATAAAGTCTTAGTTTTCAATTTTATATATATGGAAGAGAAAATTATTAGTATCTATAATAAGAAGTGATGATATATAGCCTATTATTGTTTAATTGTATGATGATACCGGCAATATCAATACTTAATTAGGTGCATAAGTTGTATAATAAGCTGTTTAAGTAATTAAAGTTTTTTTTTATTATCCCACGGGAACTGTTTAATTTTTCGGGATCAAAAGTATCCTATAGTTGACCAGGGATATAAGCTACCACCATACAAAATTAATTTAAATCGGTTCAGTCGTATTTTAATGTTATATCTCTAAGACGCACCATTTGGTAAAAATAGTAAAAGTACAATTAGGTTATCATAAAGTAAAAAAGAAAACAGATTTATTTCTAGGACATATACAAGTAAAATAAACACATTAAAAGTAATAAATAAAGCACAATAAAAAAAGAGAACACAACCAAAAAGTCTCAGAAGATATACATATTAGGTCCTAAAAATTGGATCAAGCTCAGCAAGAATGTCGATCTGTTAGACCAACGCTGATCTTCCGCTTGTACCTAGAGCGACGTCACGGCAAACTATATATCATACTATTAATAAATAAACATATTATTGTGGTAATAAAGACAAATAGTTCAATAAATTTACAAATACTTATTTATAACATAAAAGCTTTTTTAAATACAAGCTTTTGAGATCCTGGATATCATGTAGCAGCAGAGTGCTAGCCAAGACAAGTAAAACGAGCCCAAACACGACGGGTCTATTTTGTTTAGTACAGGAGTTCCTATGACCACCTTCCGACTCCATCGTCAGATCAGCTCCATGGTACCATATTATTGCATTGTCACGCGATATACATGTGCGTGAAAAATTTCAGTTCAATCGGAAACCGGGAAGTTGGTTAAATTTAACCTGCAAGATTCCACCCGAACTTACATACATCCATTGCACGTTAAATAAAAACTTGTAACAGTTACATACAACACGTATACGTATAATATATACATATAATACATTTAACTATATAAAGTAGCAATAATGCAAGAACCGCAACTTGCAAAACAAGTATTTTACTACAAGAATTTATGAGATAATGCTATCAGACAGAAAAACGATGTAATAATTAGTTTAATTTAGTTTCAGGGATGGTACCTAACCTATATTAATACAGTTAAAAGATAAAACCTTAAATATATAATTTTAAATTTTTTAACCGACTTTAAAAAAGGAGGAGGTTCTCAATTCGTCGGAATCATTTTTTTTTGTTTTTTTTTTATGTACGTTCACCGATTACTCCGAGATTTATGATCCGATTTACGTGATTCTTTTTTTGTTCGACGCGGAATAGCTGCCATTTGGTCCCTTAAAAATTTAACATAGTTTTGCCCAGTAGTTTTCATTTTACAATCATTTTTTTGTTCCCGTTTCTTGGGACCTATATTTTTTAAGGAGCGCGGCACCTTTCGTAGGTCTACCCATACACAGCTAGACACTAAAAAGTAACAAAAAAATAAAAAACTTCGTTTAAAAAAACCGACTTCAAAAACTAATAAACTAAAAAGTATAAAATAATACATACATACATAACTTCACGCCAGTTCCCTTGCGGGGTAGGCACGAACAACAGAGTGCCATTTAGGCTTATTCTTACACACCTCACTTGCCTCTTTGACATTCACAACTCTTGTCATGCAAGCTCGTCTGTTCAATATAAAATAACTTATTTCTAAAGCTATTATTATTAATATATATTATCTAAAACATCTTAAAGTCGGTGTTTAGTAATTTTCAAAATATAGTAATTTTTATGTTTTACTTTGCACCGACTTCAAGATGTTTTAGATAATATATATTAATAATAATAGCTTTAGAAATAAGTTATTTTATACTTTTTAGTTTTTTATCTAAATCGTTAGAGCTGTTTCTGAGATACAAGAATTACACTTAAACTCTCTATTCACAGAAGCCCTAGACCGAGCGAGGCTAGCAAGAGAAAGGCGCGAAGCCGAACAGAGAAAACGACTGGACGAGTTACGAGCACACGCGGCAGCCGCACAAGCACAAAGAGAGAAGAGAGACGAAGAACGAAGAAAAAGACAAGCAGAACAACGCGCCAAAGATGACGATAGGCGGCTACAGGTCAGTTAACGTGAAATATTTAAATATGGATTTCGGTTAGAACGGCGATCAAGAGACCACAATAGTTGTGTCGCTATACCCGGAAGTCGCTATATGCATAAGTAGAAAGGACGAACACAATTGCCAGATAATACAGTCGTCCATTGCGCATGTATATTTCTAAGCGAATGTATGTACGATATGTGTGCCGTTTTTAAAACTCTTTGTATGTCTGTATTATATTTAACTTTCTAAACATATATGAAAAAAACGATATTATTACAACTATATAACTAAGTGACGTGACGCTCGCGGACCGCGTTCGTAATACCGAAGTAAGAAAGAGAGTTGGTCTGAAAGAGAGTGTCGGGGTGAAGGTAAGGAAAGGAATGCTCCGGTGGTTCGGGCATCTGGAAAGAATGCATGATGAAAGAATGACTAAACAGATATACAATGCAAAAGTGGATGGATGCAGAAGTCGTGGAAGGCGACGACACACCTTCCATGATCAAATTGATCGTGTACTAGCGGAGGGTGATGTCAGGAGCCTTAAGAACAGACGAGTGTGCATGACAAGAGTTATGAATGTCAAAGAAGCAAGTGAGGTGTGTAAGAATGGGCCTAAATGGCGCTCTGTTGTTCGTGCCTACCCCGCAAGGGAACTGGCGTGAAGTTATGTATGTATGTATGTATGTATATAACTAATATGTGGATGTAACAAAAAAAATGAATATTCGATTCAATAAATAAAGCTTTTGCATCTTTGTTTGTTGACTCGGTCGCAATATCTGCAAAGACATCTAAGATTTACTTGTTGTTACAAATGGTTCACAAAAACTAGGCGCTATACTGACAAGTGGCGTTACATCCGAAGTAATATTATAATATAATGATAATAACAACCAGAAACCATTCAACACATAACAGGAGCATGCACTACCCTCACACAAACAGACTATACACACAGATGTTTTTATCCGTGCAGGAGCGGAGAAAGAATACAATTTCCTGCGGCCGGGCGGCCTGTCGTAAGAGGCGACTAAACAACCCACAGCCAAGTGGTAGGGCATTTGCCCGACTGGATGGCTACCACCCTGGTCTAGAGCATGCCGCCATAACAACTTTGAGTTGTGTTCCGACATTAGAGACCAGGTTCCAGACTCACTTAGAGCAGCAGCGCATTTGTAGCAACTTTGCTGTTGCAAATGTCCATAGGCGATGGTAACCGCTTTTCATCAAGTGGGCCGTCTGCCTGTCTGCTGATCTCCTGCAATCAAAAAAAGTCTGTTCCACTTGGGTTTTTTTAATAGCTTCAGTGTACAGACGGCATGTTTAGAACTTTATAATATTATAGATATTCTTAGTATCTTATACTGAGTGAGTTATTTTCTTTTTTATTTATTTATGACGGTTCCTCCTATTTTAATACAAAATTTGATGAACGCTCCAAAGATATATTTACTTAACAAGTCTGGCATGTTTTCTACCTTCATTTTTACCTCGGTGTGTATAACTTAACGCTCGGACGATGATAATGACTACCACGTTTCTTTTATTGGTCAACTTTTTTCCATTTCCACTTATTTTGTAATGTCGATGTGCGTTCAAGATAGTGTATAATTTCTAATTTTCACCGTTACTGCGACTATTATTTTACCTGAATGGAGAAAGTAAAGTTGTGGACTTTATTGCGGTGCGCCCGCGCAGCGCCGCGCCGTGGCCGTCGCCAAGGTAGAAAGAGTTCACTTACCGACATGTAGCATGACTTACGACGTGTTATTCAACTTATTACACTGTGCCGGTATGATAGACTTATATATAGAGAGTTTTATCCGTGCAGGAACGGAGAAAGAATACAATTTCCTGCGGCCGGGCGGCCCTCCGTAAGGGGCGACAAAACAACCTACAGCCAGGTGGTAGGGCGTTTCCCCGACTGGATGTCTACCACCTCTGGTCTAAAGTATGTCGCCATAACTATCTCGGGTTGTGTTCCGGCGTTAGTCACCAGGTTCCAGTCTCCCTTAAGAGAGCAGCAGCGCATTTGTAGCGCCTTTGGTGTTACAAAAGTCCATAGGCGATGGTAGCCGCTGAACTCCTGCAATAAATAAAAAAAATCTGTTCAGTTTGTACACTCGCTCTTGCTTGTATTGGTGGTGTGGCTTTCTTGTAGTGGGCGAAGAAAATACACCTTGATGCTTTCAGGGATTTATTCTCGTACTGGTTGAAGCTGCTGATCCCTGGATTCATCTTAGTGGTAGTTGAACTCGTATGTACTAATAGCAACTAGAAAGAAAGAAAATATTTATTTCCAATTGCGACTCACACAATACAAACTAATGATAAGAAACTATACATACAAAAAATGAAAGCCGCAATTTAAGAAATGAGGTTGGCACTCAGTCTTCTGCTGTGCCGAAACATGTTCCGACACAGCACTGGTTTTCAGTGCCCACCTCCAAAATCTCATATGTCCTAAGACCCCAAGTATGTGGATAATCTTAAACTATTACATGAATAAAAAAAATGTATAAGAATTATACAATAATTCTTGTAAATACATGCCTAACAAAACAATGAAATAATAAAAAAAAAACTTGAACGGACAAGTGGAAAAACGAATGGCAACAAAATGTTAACTTGAAGTTTTACGGGCAGATTTTCAAATTGGACAAGTACATTAACAATCTGCCCGTAAAACTTCAAGTTAAAATTTTGTTGCGATTCATTTTGCCACTTCTCCGTTGCCATTCGTTTTTCCACTTGTCCGTTGAAGTTTCACTTCTACTCCCAGCCAGCACACATTTCGATTTTTCGCAGGTTTACTGCAAATTGTGATTTGGTTAGGTTAGGTACATTTTAGTGAATGCATTTTTTATTTAAACATATTTTATTTTATCACACAAAAAAACTGAATTCGATCCGGAACCAAAAAACGCATCCATAGTCTACTCTAAAATTATGCCGCCTCTCGCCACGTCTAGTCTAAATGGATTCCGCTCTTCCACGCGGCCGTAACGCTTTTTCGTGACAGAAAAATTCTAAGATCCCCCGTCTATATAGAAGTTCCACTTCAAAAAAAAAAAACCTATAACTAACAGTTTGTGAATTTATACTGGAAACTGTAAATAACTTTAAGATATGTCAAGTATAACTACAACTTGTAGCGCCTCGATCGCAATATATTTGTGACCGTCATGTATACTACTCTGTACCCTCTGTCTACATTAATGTAAACAGAGGGTACAGTAAGAATTTTGTATTCTTTGAAAAGAGGTTTACATGAGTCTAGAAAATATTAACCATATATAGCGCGTAGACATTTTTTTTGAGCCTTGAAAACTTTATCATCATTTGTATTGTTACAAGTTGGGCCACCTGCATACCTGTAGACAAAGCACATTAATTACCTGCCGCGGCGTTTGAATTAATAACATTGAAACTGTTTTATGACTATCTTCTTTTGTTTACTTTGTGTTTAAAAATTGTAATTAGAAAACAGCCTATTGTGTATTGTTTTTATGGCCGTTCGCAGGGATAATTACGCAGGTGTGCGGATTACGTTTTCTGGGAAATTGCGTCGACGCTTGCCATATAGACAATAGCCCAATGGAGAGATCTTCAGTCTAGCGAGAACCACGATCAAGGCGAGACTTGTGTAGTGCGAGACCTATATAGTGAGGGACTTTGCGCGTGTTATTGATTCGCGCATTACGTTTGAACTAATTGTGTTCAGTTATATTTGTACCTCGTACCCGCATTCGTAACAGTATTATATACAACATGTTGACGAAGGTTATTTATTAGACGACTAGTTATGCCCTAAAGATTATCCCGAGCTAAAAGTCACTGAAATCATGTAATCTAAATTTAAAAATATCTGCCCAAATTTTGGAAAATACCTTTATTTTTTATTGCAGGAGATCAGCAGACAGGCAGACGGCCCACTTAACGGAAAGCGGTTACCATCGCCTATGGGCATTTGCAACACCAAAGTTGCTACAAATGCGCTGCTGCTCTCTTAAGGGAGACTAGAACCTGGTCACTAATGCCGGAACACAACGCAAGGTTGTTATGGCGACATAGTTTTGACCAGGGGTGGTAGCCATCCAGTTCGGGCAAATGCCCTACCACCTGGCTGTGGGTTGTTAGGTCGCCTCTTATCCGGCAATATTTAGTTATTGACATTTATTACTTTTAAAGCGATTGAGAAATAGCTCGTGGCAACACAGATCAGCGGCGCGGCTCGGACGGAGAGATCCGCCCGGCCGCAGGAAATTGTATTCTTTCTCCGTTCCTGCACGGATAAAACCTCCCATTTATGACCTCCAATTCGATAACCTTTGATTTATCGAAATTAAATTACATGTTTTCTTAAAGAAATATGAGAAAAGTGTTAAACTTACCGATGAAATGACATCTTATCCTTTCCTGTTTTAAAATAGTTCCGACACGTTTTAATGGCGCAGGACGGCATAATGATTTATTTTGCGAGAGCTCTAACCAGTAAAGTAGTCGAAACGACACTAACATGCTTGGGGAGCAAGTGCACCAATTTAGTGCACTTTTTTCTGGCCGTTTTCATGCAATTCATGCTTTATCTAAACGTTTATATGATCTAAAATAAAGGAGTATGGAAGAAATTCGGAGAAAGTGGAAGGAGAGAGTGAATAAGATAAGGTAAATGAATAAAGTAACACAAATCCGGCAGTATTTTTTTTTTTAATTTGTTCATGACCATAGATACAAAGTCTTTCAATCGGATACATTGTTTAAATTGAACTTAAACTAATATAATAAGGAAACTTATGAATTTAACTCAATCTACCTATTACAGACTTAATCGTTATCAAGTTAATTTTACACACAATACATTCTACTAACCAACAAAAATACAACTTATTTACGCTGTATACAAAATAAATAAAATTTTGCTTATTGTATTACAAACTAGCGGTGCCCGCGACGTCGTCCGCGTGGAATTTGCTTTCAAAACCCTCCGATTTTGAAACATTCTTCATTGGTGCTCCGCTCCTATTGGCCTTAGCGTGATGATATATAGCCTATAGCCTTCCTCGATAAATGGGCTATCCAACACTGAAAGAATTTTTCAAATCAGACCAGTAGTTCCTGAGATTAGCGCGTAGTATATTTGGCTACAACACTAATACTTACATTTTAAATATCGCGATATCTTTTGAATGAAACGTCCGAATTGAATAATTCAAAACGTTCTAGAAAGGTGTTGAATTCGTCTTGAATATGGAGTAATTTATTTTGATAAGGATTAATACCAAGGTACAAAATAAAGAGTTTTGGAAGCGACGGCATTTTAATTATTTAAAAAAATAAAAGAAAACACTTATTGTGAGATTACTACAATAGTTAGACATATGGTTACGCGATATTTTTTGTAGACAATTATATGTTCTGCAAAGTGGTAGTACATTGTTTTGTTCTATAATCAATAGTTTTCGCAGCACACGCCGTGTAAGGATTTCTTCGGGTCATTTTTTTTTACACCTTGGGTTACATTATTGGACTTTTAGTAAGGATCCCTAATTTTTTTGAAAATATAATATAGCCTATACCCTTGCTCGATAAATATACTATTCAACACTGAAAGAATTTTTCAAATCGGACCAGCGGTTCCTGTGATTAGCGCGTTTAAACAAACAAACAAACTCTTCAGCTTTATAATATTAGTATAGATATAATCGTACATTGATCTATAGTAACTTTTATGTTTTAGTAGATCCTATACTCGGCGGGGAACACTGTGGACGTGCACTGTCACTGAATGAGATGGGACTGTCATTTACTGCAACAAAGATGACCCGGCAGTAATGTTATCGAATATGGTCACATATCGCTTGTTTGTTTTTTTAATTTTTTTATTATTGCAGGAGTTCAGCAGACAGGCAGACGGCCCACTGGATGGAAAGCGGTTACCATCGCCTATGGACATTTGCAACAGCAAAGATGCTACAAATGCGCTGCTGGTCTCTTAGTGAGTCTCGAACCTGGTCACTAATGCCGGAACACAACTCAAAGTTGTTATGCCGGCATGCTCTAGACCAGTACGTGTACGAACAGGGCATTAACTAAAAAATGATTTTTAAATCTTAACAAGTTCTTATTGAATTTTTGTTGTTGTAAATTATAAGAGAACGTATAAGATGTCATGAATGCACTTACGCGATATTGCTATTTACGTAATGAGCATTCTAAAGATTGTAGTTTTGTGAATGACTGTTACGCGTTCGTATAATTTAAAGCGAAATGTTTAAAAAAATAAATTATTTACTCGACGAATTCAGAACCTCCCCCTTTTTAAAAGTCGGTTAAAAGTATTCGATGAAGTTAGTTGACGTTGACGAGTTAAAATAAATATAATAATTAAAAACTAGTGGTCGCCCGTGGTCGAAATTTGACCATAATAATTAAATTAAATTATAAGTTTGAACATTATTAAGATCCTGTTGTCAAAGAATATACTTCTATAATCGCAATTGTCGCTAAGGCTACACTGTTAATTTGACTCTAACAATAAACAAAAGAGTATATAGAAAGAAAGAAAGAAGAAAGAAAACGTTTATTTGCCAAATGCGACATAGACAAAATAGAAAAATAAATGAAACAATATATTTTTATAGGTATATATATAAGCACGCCGCAATTCGGCAAATGAGGTTGGCACTCAGTATATTGCTGTGTCGGAAGATATTCCGCCACAGCACTGATTTTCAGTGCCCACCCCGGAGTCTACAAATATATATATATATATGCGTGTATGTGTCAAATACATGGTAGTGTGTGAAATTTCATACTCCTCCGTCTGCCCAATTTTCGTAAAAATGGGTACAAAGTTTTTGCTGTGTTTTTGCTTCAAGTATTAATTATATAGATGACGCGGTTGAGATACCCAAGTAATCAGTTGTTAATAATTTCATTTAATATATGTTTTTAAATGTATATATAAAAGTGTTTCTGAAATAAAAGAATTATTATTGTTTCACAACTATATTTATGTTCTCATTTTTATGTTTTTGAAACAGATGTATTTAAAAAAAAAGATGTTGCCCGCCGGCAGCAGGGCCTAAGGTCCAGGCTACCGGTGATTAGGCAGGTATATGATGAAGCAGATAATGTTTAATTTTATTAACATATTAAAGCAAAATTCTAAAAATTGCGACGAATTCCGAACCTCCTTTTCATAATGTCGGTTAAAAATAATTGATAAAAGTTGATTCCAACGTACGGATGAGGCAGAGAATGTTCAATTTAATTAATTTCTGTAGTTTAGTGGTCTAAGCGTTGATTCGCGTAGTTCACTACAAGGTGGAGGCTCTGGTTTCGATTCCCGGCAGGGTTAAATACGTACAAGAATTTTCATCATCATTTCAAAGAGTATGTAAGGAGTTCTTTGAAGGTTGCAGCCGTGACTGAAAAATTCAAAAGAAAGAAGACTAAATTGATGTGGGCATGTCATTAGGAGCGATGTACGAGGGTGACACTGAAAGTTCTTAGAAAATCAAAAACTGAGCAAACTAGCAAGTTATTATTTTTATTATATCTTTCCAAAGTAGTTTCCATTCACATCAATACATCGCTGCATTCGATAGAACCACCGAGAAAAGCACTTTGCCCACTCGTCCTTAGGGGTCTCTTCGATGGCCTTCTGGAACGCAGCCACTTCTTCCTTGGCGTCCATAAAATGTTTTCCTCGAAGTTTTTCTTTTATTTTCGGGAATAAATAAAAATCGCAAGGTGCGAGGTCGGGGCTATATGGCGGGTGACCCAGCAATTCCACGTCTGACGACGCCAAATAGTCGATCGTTCGCCCGGCGGTGTGCGAGGAGCCGTTGTCGTGGTGAAAGAGGATCCTACTGCGAGGTCGTTTCTCTCGAACTTTTTCCAAGACAAGTGGCAAGCATTTGTTAGTATACCACTCTGCAGTAACTGACTTTTGATCTTCTAAAACAATTGTCGCATAATGACCGGTCCTTCCGAAGAATGAGGCCACCATATTTTTTCCTACACTTCGACCTCTCTTCAATTTAGTTGGCAACTCCTCGGAAGAAACACCCACTGAGCAGATTGTCTTTTGGTTTCCGGATCATAGCAATAAATCCAGCTTTCGTCACCCGTAAGTATGACGAACACAGCTTTTGAGTCACCTCCGTTAAATCTTTGTATCATTTCACGGCACCAATCAACACGACGGAGTTTTTGGGCCTCAGTCAAATAATGAGGTATCCACCGGGCACAAAGCTTCCTAACGGCTAAATGTTTGTGGAGGATTTTGTGCACTTGAGTCATACCGATGCCTGAACTTGTCCGAATCTGCTGATAGGTTACTCTTGGATCAGTCTCTATCATACACCGCACAACACTGATGTTATCTTCAGTCGTCGCCGTAAAAGGCCGTCCCTCACGCAGAGCATCATTGAGATTGGTGCGACCACGTTTAAACTCATTAAACCAGTTATAAACAGTGGCCCGAGAAGGGGCTTCATCGTGAAAGGCCAAACGAAGTCTGTCATAACATTCTTGTTGACTTAAATGACATCGAAAGTGATAAAAAATTATAGAACGAAAATTTTCTCGCGTTAAATTCATACTGGCGTGACACAGACAAATTTCAATTTGCCGCCAAATCGTAAAACAAATGACAAATGAATGAAATTAGTACTCAATAATATTAGCAAAGAGTTCTATTTTCAAAATTTAAACTTATTTTTTTATTATATTCTTTAAAAGTGGCCCGTTCTAAAAACTATCAGTGTCGCCCTCGTAAGTCATGTGACAAACAGAAATGTTAAACTGGAAGATTGATGAATACAAGTGTAAAGGTAGACCAAAAAAGAGATACATGGATTACGTGAAGGATGACATGATGATTTATGATGTGAGTGAGGTGACAAAGGACGTATGCCAGAATTGAAGAGAATGGAAGGAAAAGAAATATTACGCGGACATCAAATGATTGGTAGAGAAGGTGCAAGAAAAGAGAGAGGTACCTACGCTGGTAAGAAGGGAAATACAATCAATACAAACAATTAATTAAGTTGGAAACAGCATGTCTTAAAATAACCTTAATACGTTAAAACATGAGAAAATTATGATGTTTTTATGGAGCAAGATTTGTTTTATTGGTCTTCTTAAAAAGTTGGTACATCGAAAAAGTATTACTGTCCCGACCTGATTATGATTGGGAGAAGGTTCAAGAAAAGCGAGACAGCGAGACTGTGACAGACATGTTACTGTGTTTGCAATTCGATCGGTGTATGAATGTTATATCAATTTTCAGTCCATCATCGTCGATTTCGTGGTTTCAATTAAAATATTACGTGTTCCAATTAGCATGTTGCAACAGCTCTTACTTCCCAATGATATTACACAGCTCGTTGTAACTTTCACAAACGCTTTATAATTGTTTCTGTTTATGGTCTTAATTGATTCCGTTGTCTTTTGTATTTTCGTCTGACTACGTCATGTCTGGCTTGATTGGGTTGAATCACTATTGTTTGGGGTTCTATATGAATTGTTTTTTTATATGTCCATATAGGCAACAATGATTCGCCTGATGATAAGTGGTTAACGTCGTTAATGTTCTTTTTCCTTCAGTTTTAATTCCTCCTTCTTTAAATTTAAACGTGAAATTCGGGATATTATTTGCACTAATATTTCTGGCATAATTGCATAATAATTTTGTTACTTAGCTACCGTAAAACTGACATTATAGTAAGTCGTACTAATAATATTAACCCCTAAATATCTTGTCAAATAGTACATGATGTGCTCACATGTTTAGAGTTACGGCTTAGACCTAATAATTGATACATAATATGAAATATGTAACTTTTAGCTGTTTCTTGTTTTGTGTGTCAAATAAATAAATAATTTACGTCTGTAACAATAAAAAATTCGTTACTTTTCCTACATTATTAGCATATTAAATATTTAATTTGCTCTTTCTGTTGAGTTCGATATTGTAGCGCTCTAGGAGAATCGCTATATCACCAGAGGTTATCAACAGTATGCCAGCAACGTAAACTGATATACTTTGGCCACATTGTCCGAAAGTACTCGTACAGTATGGAGAGATTTGTGGTTACTGGGAACTTTAAAGGCAAGAGGCCTTGCGGTGGATGTCCAAATAGGTGGATTGACCAGATTGCTGAACAGCTGGACATATCAATAAAGTCGGCCGTCCACTATGCTCAAACAGAACAAAGAGAAGAGAGACAAGACAAGAGAACAAAGTCACTATCCTCAGCAGCGAGTGAACGATTTAGAAGGAGAACCACCAGAGTTCTTGCTACAGCTAGTACACGTACGGCGTGAAAGAACGAAGTCACGCTCTAAATAATTCTCAAGTGTCGATGATGAATCCCTTATCGTTGGCAGGTACATTTGTTATGTTTTTATAAAGATCTTGTTGACTACCCTCACCTAAGTACTAAGCATATTCATTAATATCATGATAATCATACCTAGCGTTATATTCTTAGGTCCGCTCTCGTTCTAGGGCAAGGCGTTTATTAACGCGTATAGCATCGCTCATAACTTCAGGCCAGCACTTTTTGGGTCTCTTTTTGAAAATACGACATTAGTGTATACATTTGTTTCCCATAAGTACACAGACAGTACTAGGAGCGTAAGACTATGCTCTTGCAGTTTATCTTTTATATCACAAACATGGTTTACTGCAAATATGGGCGTTACTGAAACTGTAAATCCTTGTTACTCCACATAGGTATCAGTAGCGTATTCATCTCCGTGACGCACCACCTTCTGCTTGTATCATTGAAATACAGGCGGCGAATATTTATTATTTTAATGTTGTTTCAAATTGAATTACTTTAATGTAATTATCAGTATCAACTTTCTTCAATTACGATGATAATTTAAAAAAAATATTGCTGCTTAAATAGTAATGCTTTGTTTATTTTAATTACTTTTTCTTAACAGAATCTAACTGTATTTATTGTTAATGGATGAGTTTAGGAAAATTTATTACCAGATAAGATAATTCCGTTGGGCCTCCGTCGGCCATATCGTAAGCACGCCACGGTCAATTTATAGCTCATGACCTCATAATTGACAATGGGCCGTCATGTAAGCGGTGACCCACTCACCTGGAGCGGCGCACTGTTTGATCAGATTACTCTATTTACATGGAATTTGTCTATTGTTTGTACGTTTATCGAGGATATCCGTGTGTCAAATTGTAGACTAGAAGCCTTATTACCACATAATTGTGTGAATTGTATTTGATTTTGTAAACTATAGAGATGCTACCGTACTTTTTTGTTTCATCTTTTTTATAGTTGGTTCTATATCTTACGATTCATTAACTCGCCAAAATGTAACCATACCTCTATGGGGCTTATGGCAAGTTTTATCCGATATTAAGGCAAATCAACGGTTAGTGTTTAAACCTCATTGGATCATATCCTTTTTAGAGGGGTTCTTTAATTTAAACTCTTTTTTTTTCTTTTGTTTGAACTTCTGTCAATATGTTATCTTCTTTTTATTGGTCTGTAAAATTGAATATAGATTATATAATATAACATCGTTTTTTTTAATATATTGATTAAACCGTTTCATAGCTTAACACTATTCTGTGTATGCAAACACGGCATGCATAATATAATTGATTGTCAACGGACTATGTATGTATGGTCTTAGGGTGGTAAAAAATCTTAATAATAAATAATATGTATTACACGGTGGTTCGGGCATGTGGAAAGAATGCATGATGAAAGAATGACTAAACAGATATACAATGCAAAAGTGGATGGATGCAGAAGTCGTGGAAGGCCACGACACACCTTCCATGATCAAATTGATCGTGTAATAGCAGAAGGTGATGTCAGGAGCCTTAAGAACAGACGAGCGTGCATGACAAGAGTTATGAATGTCAAAGAAGCAAGTGAGGTGTGTAAGAATGGGCCTAAATGGCGCTCTGTTGTTCGTGCCTACCCCTCAAGAACTAGCCTATAACTCATGCCAACTGTCTTAAGATACTTTTTATCCCAATAAATGACGTCGCTTCCGTGGGATAGACGAATACAGCAAAATAGGTGGCACTGTGTTCGCGTTTATATGATACCGCCATTGCAATTGACTAGCAAACATGTTGCGGCCATGGAAACGCGAACGAAGTTTTGCTAACATATGCTAGTACATTAAGCCGAATTAAATGGATTATTTCACTTTTTCTATGAATTAACCAAAGTGTCATTTCAATGTCATGTTTCGAAATTTTATTTAGGACAGTTAAACTAATATAAAAGTAAGTTGTTAACAAAAATAGACTTAAAAACAAAACTTGTCCTAAAAGGAGCATCAGTCTCAGCATAGAGCTAGTCTGTTGACCAGCGCTGATCTTCCACTGAGCTCATAAGGTAGCGGGAACGTGAGCGTATGTCACGGCTCCGCTCCCGCCAAAGGAGGACGCGCCGGCACCGGAGGGCCAGTATGGACCTTCGGCCACCGTGAGCGGGCGGCGTGGGTGGGGCTCCTTGGGGTATAGGGGTTCTCACTCACCTGCACATGCCGTCGAGATGAGAGCGCGAGTGTTCTGCGCGCGCTCATTTCTCTTCCGGTGGGGCGAGTTACAAACCGCCCCACTCCGAACTAGACCTAGACGATGCCGGAGGACAAAAGATACCCGCAGCCCTGGCATAAGGTGCAGGACAGAACACCCAGGGGTTTTAATGGATATTCCCAACTCGGGAGTGTTATGTATTAGAGCCCATAAGGTATCGTCACATCACGATACACCATTACATAGCATTATTATAACAGCAATAAAATCCTATACACATATATATATATGCAGGCAAATTATACTATTAACTGCGTGTACTATATACATATCCTTCAGTTCGTACCTTTCAATCAAATTGATTCAATATTGATCAGTCTAATATCAGCATTACGAGCCTCTTCGCCGCGTGTTTCCATTAGTATACAACTGACGTTTTCATTACATAACCGCGTCCTTGCTCAGATGATGTCATGCGCTCTCACTTGCACATACTGTTCTTATGGCTAATTTAAATTTACAATGATTCAATTAAATAACAATTGAACAAAAACAGTACACGGTATAATAATAATGAGTGGTCGAATGAATTTCGACCGTAATTCATTAATTTCTTATGTCTGAATGTGAATGAGTTTCTTTTTTGAAACTGAATCACTGCATTGATTGCACATATTTTTAAAATTGCAACTGTTTAAAAAACTGTCAAACTTGGCTATGCGACTGTTTGACGATAGACTATTAGGCTATGTTTTTGAAATTTTCACTGTGAATTTTTATTTTATTTAGGGCCGATATCTCAATTATCATATAAAAGTTATTCATAGAATAAAGTATAACATGGAGAAATTAAAAATGTTAGTTGCATGAATTAAGCAGTTGAATAGTTTCAGTTTTGAATTTACTCAGCTTATAATTTATTCGACTGGTATTTTTTATCTGATGATTGAGAAAACGGTCGTTATTAGAGGAACAACAAACACCTACAATATGACGTCTATGTAAATGAAAACAAATGTTTGTATGTTTGTCCTCTATGCGCTCTGTAAACCATTGATCAGATTGTTATGAAAGTTTGGTAGAGTTTTGTGAAGACGCCCACGAGAGTTTCTGGCCCAAAAACAGGATGGATATACAACCAAACAATTTTTTTTTAATTTAAGTAGCATTGCAACGCATGCCATGTGCAGCTTACACAATAAAATCCGGTAACAATATTAAAAACAACAACATTATATTTTCTTAAGTTTTCGCGCCTATACTAGACTAGACTAACTATAAATAATAACCATAAACAAAATTAAAATGAACAAGTCGGCGGTAGTCTAAATAAAACTTTAGCAATCCTCTTTGACATTTGATATCTTTGTCTTCCGTTATCACGGCCACTGCAAACTGGCCGAAACGTCGGATTAATAAAAATCAAATAAATTACCGCGCTTAAAACCGTTAAAACGTAATTTCAACAACATTATCCACAGAAGACATTTATAAGATTCATAATAGAATAGAATATACTTTATTGTATAATCAAATTAATATAACAATACACAAAAGCAGCTTAGAATTAGGTAAAAATGGCGGTCTTATCGCTGATAGCGATCTGTTCCAGACAACTTTGGATCGAGAGAGTCGAGAGAGAAATATGACACAAAAGCTGAGAAGGGTTTTTGTTGTACACACAATATTCTAAAACCCTTTAAATGTAGAATTATTTACAGTATTTTTTTTATATGCCACATACAGACATTTATATACATACATACTTAAATACATCTTAATATATATAAATTACGTGTCACGTTGTTTGTCCGCGATGGACTCCTAAATTACTTGACCGATTTTAATCAAATTTGCACACCGTGTGCATTTTGATCCGACTTGAAAAATAGGATAGCTTACATTTGGACCCAGTAGGTGGCGCTGCAATCAGGTTCTAAATTTTATTTCTTCAGGGCAGAACAACGTCTGCCGGGACAGCTAGTATAATATAAATTATAATAACAGCCCATAAATGTCGTACTGCTGGGCTCGGGCCTCCCATTATAGGGTGAACTTACAGTATACCCGTCACGCTTGTCCAAGGCGGCCTGGCAGGTTTGACACATCGGTTATCTCGATGTGCAGGTTGCATCACGATGTTTTCCTTCACTTCTGTTAGCGTGTGGTAATTGTAACAATATGCACATTAGGTCAGAAAACTGCCTAAGTGGTGCATGCGTTCCGGCCAGGATCGAACTCGCGCCCTTTGAGTTTGGGAAGCTTGCGCTAGCCATTACGCTTTCACGACTTAATACATACATCATACTGATTTCATACACAGGTCTAAGTAATACGTCAGATTTTTTTTATATACCTTAAGGTAGTGATCACGATCACACGGGGGAAAAAAAAAGTAGTCTCCTGGCAGTGGAAGAGGCCGATGGGCCACCGCCTGCCGGGGCCAGCGGAGAGGCTAGGCTATTTACCCGTGGCCCTGGCATTAAAG
Organism: Dendrolimus kikuchii; assembly: GCA_019925095.2. Lineage (NCBI taxonomy): Eukaryota > Metazoa > Arthropoda > Insecta > Lepidoptera > Lasiocampidae > Dendrolimus > Dendrolimus kikuchii. The sequence continues at coordinate 17,079,581 of CM034408.1, forward strand.
GCGAAGGACGGAATACCGAGGGGTTTTAGTGGGTATCCCTAACTGTGCTGTGGCAATAGCATCTTTAGCTTTGGCTAGAGGTACTAGTGCCACCCCGACATAGTGAATCCCACACACCGGCAACGATTTCCCGAATTCACTGCGCGGCTTATGGCCCTCAATCGGGTTTCCCCGTGTAAAAAAAACAAGTTTATTCAAAAGATGATGGGCGCGTTCCTTTAGTATCTCACAACGCCCAGAATGCTCCGTCTGCCGTTCCACTAGGCGACCGCGGTCGTGGTCGTGGCAAAAACGTCACTAATGACGTCATCATTTTCGAGCACACAACTCACACAACGACACATGTCAAGAGGTGGGTCGAATAACCGTTCCACTTGAGTTTTGCGATTGTAACGCCGGCAAGCAAGTGGAACGGGAAAAATCGCGGTCGTGAACGTGGTCGTTTTGAGTCTCTAATGGAACGTAGCCGATATAGAATGGGCTTGTTTCACTTCTAGTGGTAGCATAGTCAAAATTGGACAGCTTGAACACTGAATGATTGATTGTGGAACTCGATTGTATTGAGCGGTGTTTCCTGTCTGATGTTCACCGATGATCTGAGAAATGTCTCCTGATTCAGATTGAAAACTGGAAAGGTTCCTTGAGATAGGAAGGAGACTTGGGACTAAACAATATTTGCTACAGAATAGACAGGATACATATATTCCGGCGAAGGCTGATAGGGAGCCACTTGGGCTTAGTACGAAATCGGGATATGTGTTCTTTTTTTATTGCAGGAGATCAGCAGACAGGCAGACGACCCACTTGATGAAAAGCGGTTACCATCTCCTATCGACATTTGCAACAGCAAAGTTGCTACAAATACGCTGCTGCTCTCTTAAGGGAGACTGGAACCTGGTCGGTCACTAATGCCAGAACACAAGTCAAGGTTGTTATGGCGACATATTTTAGACCAGGGGCGGTAGCCATCCAGTCGAGCAAATACCCTACCACCTGGCTGTGGGTTTTTTTTGTCGCCTCTTACGACAGGCCGCCAGGCCGCAGGAAGTTGTATTCTTACTCCGTTCCTGCACGGATGGAATGGAATATGTGGTCATATTTGCGTAAACCAAATATAAAACGGATACAGAAATTTTGGAGTCGTTCAGGTTTATCAAGTTGGTATTCTGCTAAGTCTAAACAGCTGGCTTATGCATAGTCTAAGATGGGTAAAAGATTTAGAAGAAAAGTACTTGTGTGCAGTTCACACGCGGTAGAAGTGAAACAAAGTGTGACAAAGGGTGGAAGGGATTCTAAGTTTCATGACGTCACATTTCATAGATGGTGATGTCAGGAGCCTTAAGAACAGACGAGCGTGCATGACAAGAGTTATGAATGTCAAAGAAGCAAGTGAGGTGTGTAAGAATAAGCCTGAATGGCGCTCTGTTGTTCGTGCCTACCCCGCAAGGGAACTGGCGTGAAGTTCTGTATGTATGTATGTACATTTCATAGATACATTATATCGTTATAATAATGTATTTAATCTTTAAAACACGAAATTTGAATTATTAACGAAAACCTTCCAAACATTTCCAACTCTATCTGTATGAGCAGTGTTTAGATTATCAAATATAATGTCTTCTATCTCATTCTCTCGCCGGCTTATAGATATCTAGACCTATAGATTTATGTGTTTATCTCTTTTTAGTGTCGCTTTTTCGTTTCTTCGAGTTTCAAATCACAACGATTCTAAAGAAGTTTCACTTCAAAACAAGAGGATCTAAATTATTTTAGACGGCCTCTGTGGTTGAGCGGGCTAAGCCTTTGCCGGCTTACCTCACTGCAACGCAGAGGCTCCGGGTTCGATTCCTGGTATAGTAAATTTGGGAAACGTATTTTCTCCGCTATTTACTATGGTCTGGGTGTCTGAGATCGGCCCCAGAGTAGTCCCGTTGTATATTATCCATAACACAAGCGTAACTTGCTTAATTTGGGGATATACAATGTGTGTGTTTGTCTGTCGATTATTATTATTATTATAATGGAATATCACAATAAGAAAGTGAAATACCAATATTCTGGCGCTTACGATGTTTTAGTCGATATCGTAGTGTGTTAAATAGTTAGACAATCAATCGTATCGATTGGGCAATTGCAGTTTCTGAAATTGCTTATATCTAGCGCAAATACATTAAATTTAATATTATTGTCACTTATTACGTATGTATGTTGGATAATAATGTGCGAGGCGCGATTTATTTTATTAAGACAGTAAATAAGCGAATATTGCTTAAATCATTCGAAATTGAACCCTTATGTAATCGCCGTGTCCAGCAGCTGTCCGTTTGTCCTTGTATTTTTCTCGGAAGCAACTGGGTGTACATGAATGAAAGGAGACGGGGACTTTTGGGTCTAAGAAATGTAACGAGTTAAAGTTAATAAAGTCACATATAAATTCAGTTATCAAATACCATAATCGATTTATGCGAATGAATTTAATAACATAGAAGCACTTACGCCACGCGATCAATTCATTCAAATAACTAAATCCACTACAATTATGAAAAATATCAACATAATAAAAAAATATTAAAATCACTCGCATCTTTTTTATCCGTGCGGGAATTCAGAAAGAATACAATTTAATGCGGCCGGGCGGCCTGTCGTAAGAGCCGATAAAACAACCCACATCCAGGTGGTAGGGCATTTGCCCGACTGGATGACTACCAACCCTGGTCTAAAGTATGTCGCCATAACAACCTTGAGTTGTGTTCCGGCATTAGTGACCAGGTTCCAGACTCTCTTAAGAGAGCAGCAGCGCATTTGTTGCACCTTTGGTGTTGCAAATGACCATAGGCGATGGTAACCACTTTCCATCAAGTGGGCCGTCTGCCTGTCTGCTGAACTCCTGCAATAAAAAAAAAATGAAAAAAAAGCTATTTAATCTGGGCCCAACAATGTGTGAAAGTGTATCAGTCTCCTTTGACAGAAAGATGTAGTTAGTCTTATGATTCGCGCAACAAAGTTGTGTAGTGGAAATTGGGAAAAAGCAAAGATCTAGAATGGCCGCCATACACACAAATAAGGGTTGTTTTTTCTTCAGTTTACATAGTCATGTTCGATGTCGCTAGTCAAATATTGAAAAAACAGAACAATATTTCTTAATGACTTTTTTATGTTTATGGCTTGGCAACTAGGCCTTTAAGCCAGGCGAAGTTATATTGTAGGCTACAATCCACACCATTCAACGGAGTTCTTGTGAAAACTCGAAAGGCCACATTTGACTATACAGTTCACATTTCTCACAAAACATAATTACTACTCAAAAACTATCAATATCCTACAACTATTGTCCATTTTAGAGTAATTTTACACATTTTTAGAAAGTAAAACTGCACAGCACAACATCTCCTTTCAGTTCCCGCCAAAAACTCCTTCTTAATGACTTTGTTAATGAACTCAATAGAGAGGTGAGATATTTTACTTTCCGAAGTCGTGAAAATTTTAAACGTGGAAGTTAAAAATTCTGAAAAAAAATTATGGTTATAGTTAAAAAAAATACTTTCAATAAAAATTGCTTCGAACAAAGTCTGTTGAGTAGTTTGGGGAGATACAGGGGTATTTTCGATGTTGTCGATATTTTTTTATGGTTCCATAGACACATAACGAATATGAGGCGTATTTGTTACCTCTACGAAATCTTTCATAGTTTGTGGCCTACCACGCGCTTACTACATTTATTGTCTATACTATAATATTGTTACGAGTTACGCACTACTCGAATTAAAATGACGTTGGAATTACTATAGATTTTGTTGGAACTATACAAACTCGTATAACATAGGTACAAATATAACTAGGTACTACTAGTACAAACTGCACGATTCAATAACACGCGCAAAGTCCGTCACTATATCGCTAGTCGAATGTACGTCTTGCTCGTATCATACGCTTGACTGCCCCACCCCTCCGTTCGGGCATTGTTTTATAGTAAACTGTACAATACACAATCGATTACGTGGGCGGGGTTCTTGCAAGAAAATGTAATTTGCACATCTGCGAACGGCCAAGAAAGTCGAAAACAATAACAATAAGGATTAGTTCGACATTAATGACGGCCATAAACAAGTAGAAAAACAACAGCATGTTTTTCTTAATTACAAATTCTAAACACAAAGTAAACAAAAGAATTCCTAGATCCGGGAACGCAATAAACTGCGCTTTACGACAGGCAGCTGTGCGTTTATCTTCGACGGCATGTAACAATATTATAAATGCGTAAGTAACTCTCTGTCTATAACGCTTTTTCAGGAAAGCCACGTGACCAATTATGCTGAAATTTAGTGTACAGAATAAACATAGGATACTTTTCATCGCGGAACATGGGATAGTTTCCGTGATAAAATTAATTAAATTTTCCAGATATGAATAGCGCCTAGATACAATTTTAATGCAATGTAACCTGTGTGAATGCTTGCTGTCATAATAATAAAGTATTTACCTAGTGTAGTTACATAGAAATAACTCGAGACGGTTTGCTAAGTAAGCAAAACCACATTTGATTTTCCAAAGCCATCTTGAACGCGCATCGGGCACGGATGTCGCGACAGTTTTAAGTGCCTCTACATCGTGGAATGCATAGTCCTGAAGGAAGTGACTGTAAGCTATTTTTGTCTCAGCTCCTTGACGCCCAACCGTTGGGTTATTTTTGATATATTTTTGATCCAACGACGAGAAAGTTATTTCAGTAAGACGAGCTATTCCATCAATGTACGGAACGCTGATGTTAAAGGTAGAATAGAACTTTTAGATTCACTCGATTTTATGTTGGTCGATAAATGTTTCTTCAATGCAGTATAGTTGGTTTTTGTATTTGCCCACCCACGTATTTAGTAATACAATAAGGAGACGGATACGCTTACGTACATTTTTTTTAGGCACAGATTGTAAAAAGATAAGAGCGAAGAGAATTTAGTTATTTTGAATGAATTAATAATGTGGTGTAAGTGGTTTTATGTTATTAATCGTTGAAATTCATGTAGTTACATAAATCGATTATATTGTTACGAATTGCGGGACTCGAATTAAAATACCGTTAGAATTATTATTATTAGAACTATACAAACACGTATAACACAGGTACAAATATAACCGAACACAACAAATACAGTAGGTCGTAATTCAATAAAACGCGCAAAGTCCGTCACTAATAGATTCCCGAATGTCCACACGTCTCACTTTAATCGTGGTTCTCACTCGACTACCCCCTCTCCCCATCAGGCCGTCGTTTTATAACTCACAAATATAAATGTGCCCGTATCGTAGTTGACCTAATCCGCAAGACCTGGCTAATGATTCGGCCGCAAGTGGCCATAAACGAGTACAATAAAACAATAGGCTGTGCTCTAGAAACGTATGCCAATAAATAAGCAAACCAAAGAAGACGATCATAAAAGAATTACAATCAGTTCAAATGCCGACAGGTAATAAAATGTGTTTTTACAGATATGAAGGTGGAATTTGTTTTAGTCGCAACCTAAGTTGTAACAATATATTTTATTTGTGGCCCTATTTTTAGGATTTCTCGCCTTAAAGATAGTATTTAAGGCTGATATTTTGTCATTTTGTAATAGAAAAATATAACGCTTTTTAAGCCATATCTCAATTACATTTATTTTACTCTGTACTTGACGTATTATCTATAATTACTGTATAATTTTAGAAAAAAAAAAAAAATTAATGTCTGTGGATTGAGTGGATTACACTAGTGTGTTTTTGCTAATTAGTTGGTTTTCAACTTTTAATTACTATTTGTTACTATTACTATTATTTTATTTTTATCTTTACTTTTTTTTTTAGAATAAAAACATGTTTTTAAGCAAATAAATGATTTTATTTGATTTGCCCATAAGTTTCTGCCTGCTTCCGTATTAATAATATATATAATAAGCCTGTGTTATGTGTAATATACAACGGACCACTACAGGGCCTGCCAACAGCACTTCAGACCATAGTAAATAACTGAAAGTTCGTTGACCAAATTTACAATGCCCGGGAGTCGAATCCGGAGCTCTTTCCGTTCGAGGAGCTAGGCCAGAAAATGCTTTGTCTACTCAATGATAGGGGAGAGCAAGTAGAAATTAAAATCCGTAAGTCTACTACAGCTTCCAAAGTACTTTTTGTGAATGTTAAAGAAGATACAGCGCAACAAACTCCGTAGCAATATATGTTCTTTATAGAAAAATATATATGAAAAATAAAAATCTAGGTCCCGATTCCAGCGCTACCTACTGGGTCTAACTGTAGATTCAAACCACCGAGGGACCCACTCAAATAAACCTAAAAAAAATCGTCAAAATGATGAAACCTGTTTCCAACGCCATCTACCGGGTACAGTTGTGAATCTAAACCGTTCTTGGATCCAATTGAATGCATATAAAAAATATATTTGAAAAAGCACGGTTATACGTTTCTGTCAAAATTTCAAAAAAACGTTTGACATGAGATTTATGGTGGCATCAAAGAAAGAGTTTGATTTAAGTATGGTGCCATTTATTTGATGCTTATGTAATTTAGTTGACAGCAGAACTCATACTAACCGTTTTCTTGGTTTGAAAAAAATGATTATAAATTAAAATGAAACCTATCATATGTCCTAAATTGGAACAAATCCACCAAATAAAACATCAAAATCGGTTCAGTAGTTTCGGAGTTCACCGCGGTCAAATACTGACACGGAATTTTTATATATATAGATATACATTCGTGATCTTTTTATTAATGTATTTTGCTAATACAATCTATCTACAAATATATCCTATAATTCTCCTCGTTTATAAAAGTACACATTTACCATATTTAAGACAATCGATGAACGACAAACAAACATCCAAAGTTACTTTCATATTTATATATTAGTACGAATTTAGTCGTGGAAGGCCACGGCACAACCTCCATGATCAAATTGATCGTGTACCAGCAGAAGGTGATGTCAGGAGCCTTAAGAACAGACGAGCGTGCATGACAAGAGTTATGAATGTCAAAGAAGCAAGTGAGGTGTGTAAGAATAAGCCTAAATGGCGCTCTGTTGTTCGTGCCTACATATATGTATGTATGTATGTATGTATGTATGTATGTATGTAGTACGAATTTGCAAAAGCATACATTGCATTTTTATATTCCGAAAACATGAAAAGAAAATGTTTACGTAAGTTTTTGTGTTTGATATCTAGCATCGTAGAGATAATACTTATCTGAATCACGATAAAAAGAAATGTCTCAAGGACGCTGCAGAGCGAATAACAGCAAATTGAAGTGTACTTCGCTTATGCAATAACTCGTTACCTTGTTTCTTAACGTGACTAAAAGATTAAGAGGAACGAGACTAACAAGGTGATATGGAGACGTGTATTGAGGAGGGATGAGTCATGTGACAACAGGAATATTAAACTATAATAATAATGGTACAACTTAGGTTCCGACAAAAACAAATTCCACTTTCATATCTGTAAAAACACATTTTATTACCTGTCGGCATTTGAACTAGTTGTAATTCTTTTATGATCGTCTTCTTTTGTTTACTTATTTATTGGCATATGTTTCTAGAAAACAGTCTATTGTTCTATTGTAATCGTTTACGGCCGCTTGCGGCTGAATCATTAGCCATGTGTTACGGATTACGTCGACTACGATACGGGCACATTTGCATTTGTGAGGTATAAAACGACGGCTTCATGAAGAGAGGGGGCAGTACAGCGACAACTGCGATCGAGACGTGACGTGTGTACAATCGGGAATATAATAGTGACGGAATTTGCGCGTTTTATTGAATTACGATCTTCTGCATTACGTTTGGATTTGTTGTATTCGTTTATACCTGTGTTATATAATTCCAACGGCATTTTAATTCGAGTCTCGCAACTCGTAACAATAATAATAAAATGATTTATTTGCCTCAAAAATAAATAACAATCTTAATTATAGTATGAGAGACATTACAAATTTGCGGTCTTAAAAACTAAATAATTGTTTGTGCTTCTACTAGCTCCAAAACTAGTATTAAATGTATCTTTGGAGCTACTAGTGTTCTCTGCTGCATTATCTACTTATATAATAACAAAGTTAGTCCTTACTAAACAAGTGTGTATGTTTGTTCGTGTATGTGTGTGTGTTGTGTATGTATGTGGTGCAGAGTGAATGGTGTGTTTACTCTTCAATCCGTGAGAATTCTTCTGTTTCGTTATAGTCAAAAGTTAATAGCCAATGTTTCAATTTGTACTTTATTTCGAATTTACTTAGCGAGACTATCTTGATGATGTGATCGATTTTGTTGTATATTCAAATTCAAATTCAAAAGTTATTCAAAATAAGTACCATTGGGGAACACTTTTTGAAGGTCATACATGTAAGTTAAAATTTAATTTTTACTTCCTATTCTATGTACACCGCTTCGCAACGTGTTGATGCTGTAAAGGAGAAGAAGCGGCAAGAAACTCCCCAGCAACACGTCTAACTAAATATTGTACCTCTTTATATTCCATATTCTATTTATATCTCAAATTCATTTTTTTATAAGTTTTGTACAGAAGTATGTTACAGAATTACTTTTTGAAGAATTAATGGAGTTGTAGCAAACAATGCATACTCAATAAGACCAAGACAATAAAAGGAAAGAAAAATAATGTTATAGTTATAATAATGACATGACGTGCTAAAATGTTATGCTGCAATATGTCTCCACAAATTCCTTACAAGCATGGCAAGATAAAAAAAAATGTCAGCTCGTTGGAAATGGAACTGGAAGGTTGATGGTTACAAATGTAAAGTTAAATCATGGTTGATCGTGTGAACGATGACATTATGATTTGTAGTGTGACAGAGAACGTATGCCAGAGTTGAGGAGTATAGAAGGAAAAGAATTTTATTTTTGAGGCAGGGCGAAATACATTTCGTACACTACCGGGTCCTTTACTGTGATTAGACCAAAGCAATGAGACTTATCCACTGCAGATGGGGCAGATAACAGAGTCAATTTCCAGCTTGTATGGAGATTCAGCAAGGTACCCCTATTAAAGAGGTAACCCATGGGCTAATACTCCACTAAAACCACCTTCCTCCCATGTGCCCCGCGCTCATGGTAGGAATAGCGTGAGACTCAGAACGTAGTTACGCCCACGCTGATCCTGCGCATCAGCGCTTGAGAATGCCCCGGGAGAGGCAAACTCACTTCGTCAACAGGAGTTGGTTCCTCTGCTCTCCAGATGCTGGAGGACCCCAGGAAAAGACATATTGTGTCAAACCCAAATTATTGGGAACAGGTTAAAGAAAAGCGAGATGTAGACTAAAACATAAATATTGAACCGACTTCTTTCTACAACATCTTGAAGTCAGTGCCTAGTGAAACATAAAAAAACAACAAGAAATTTTGCAAAATATAGTAATTTTTATGTTTTACTTCGCACCGACTTCAAGACGTTGTAGAAAGAAGTTGGTTATATGATAACCTTGAGTTGTGTTCCGGCATAGAGAGCGGCAGCGCATTGGTAGCCATAGGCGATGTTAACCGCTTTCCAAGGTGCTCCGTCTGCCTGTCTGCTGATCTAATACAATAAATTTAAAAAAAAAAACTAACATGGTAGTTTTTGGCAGGAACTGAAAGGAGATGTGCTGTGCAGTTTTATTTTCTAAAAATTACTTAAAATGAACAGTAGCTGTAGAGGATATTGATAGTTTTTGAATAGTAATTATGTGTTTTTGTGAGAAATGTGAACTGTATAGTCAAACGTATTTTCTCCGTTATTTACTATGGTCTGGGTGTCTGGGATCGGCCCCAGAGTAATCCGTTGTGTATTACCCATAACACAAGCGTAACTTGCTTAATTTGGGGATATACAATATGTGGTGGCCTTTCGAGTTGTCACAAGCACTCCGTTGAATGGCGTCAGTTGATAACCTACAGTTTAGCTGAGCTATATTTACATAAGCTTAAGAAAATGAAGAAACTATATTGTAATCTAAGATCTGGTCTAAAGGCCTAGCTGCCAAGCCATAATCGTAAATAAATAAACTATAATGTGTTGTTCTTATGGTTAGTTCTACTTTCGCTGGATGGCGTTACGAACATTCATTAATAGTGTTCCTGCGGGATATAAAGAAACCTGAATCGATTAACAATATCTATAATAACGGTCGAGATGCGAGCAATGCGCAAAATCTGCGGAGTGACTCTCGCGGACCGCGTTCGTAATACCGAAGTAAGAAAGAGAGTTGGTCTGAAAGAGAGTGTCGGGGTGAAGGTAAGGAAAGGAATGCTCCGGTGGTTCGGGCATGTGGAAAGAATGCACGATGAAAGAATAACTAAACAGATATACAATGCAAAAGTGGATGGATGCAGAAGTCGTGGAAGGCCACGACACACCTTCCATGATCAAATTGATCGTGTACTAGCAGAAGGTGATGTCAGGAGCCTTAAGAACAGACGAGCGTGCATGACAAAAGTTATAAATGTCAAAAAAACAAGTGAGGTGTGTAAGAATAAGCCTAAATGGCGCTCTGTTGTTCGTGCCTACCCCGTAAGGGAACTGGCGTGAAGTTATGTATGTATGTATAAACATAACCGAACCCGCGGCCATAAGCTAGTCAAAATGTAATCGGCTATATTATTTTTGATTCACATATAGACCATGGCATTATAAATGACGTACGCATTATTGATTATGTGAGCTTATACAAAACGACCGAACCGTCTGGAACTTTGAACTCGTAACCTTCCCTTTGACTCGCAAGGGTCCCCTGGGATAGATATTATTTGTAATCAGATATGAATATTTACATTGGGCCTAAGTGTATTTATGTATTTTGATATACGTATTTACTATATAAGACAGCTCTTTATTTATACACGTTATTAGAAAAGTGTTGCCTAACCATATAATCAAGTAGCTGCTGCCAGCGGCTTCGCTCGCTTCGATTAATAATAGTCAGTTTGATTAGTTAAAGAAATAAAAAGGTCGCCCCCCCCCCCCCCTAATTTCGAAAAACGTCGATATACGTGTACATTTATTTCTAATCACGAATAGGTATATAAAAATCGTGGTTCTTTGAAAATGACGGATATTCATACAAACTTTCATCCTCTATTTCACCCCTTTAAGGGTTGGATTTTTTAAAATCCTTTCTTAGTGCCCACCTATAGTATAGAAGTAACCAACATTTAAATTTTCGCAGTCCTGGCCCCAATAGTTAGTTAGTTAAAACTTAGAACGCTCAACCATAGAGGCTGTCTATGTATCAAGAAGAAGCGGCGAGAAACCCCCCACCAAAATATCAAGCTAAAAGATCTTTTATTTCATTTTTAACTGTCTTAGTCTCAATAACTTTAATCGCAGGTTTCTATAACTTACTATTCATTTGCTTGGTCTACCATCGGTTGAATTTTGACATTATGAAGTCGTACGCTGAAGGTTTGCCGATGACAACCCCTCCCGCCTCGTCGGCGGTCGTCTAGTTCTTACAGTACTACTTAGACAAGCCCCGGTCCCAGTCGTAGGAAGCGGGAGAAGCGACCATCAGCAAACCTGCGCACGACTTATAGATTGTATGGAGCTTATGTCAAACTTTAGCAAGGCAAATGAACGGTCTGTAAGATATAGGAACCGGGCCTGAAACTAGTATTTGTTATTACAAATTATTTAAAAAGGAAACCTCGACTTTATAATACTAGTTGTTGTAGTTGCGAGAGTTGGGTATGGAAGAGAGAGCATGAAAGTAGAGTAAACGCGGTCGAGATGCGAGCACTGCGCAAAATCTGCGGAGTGACGCTCGTGGACCGCGTTCGTAATACCGAAGTAAGAAAGAGAGTTGGTCTGAAAGAGAGTGTCGGGGTAAAGGTAAGGAAAGGAATGCTCCGGTGGTTCGGGCATGTGGAAAGAATGCATGATGAAAGAATGACTAAACGGATATACAATGCAAAAGTGGATGGACGCAGAAGTCGTGGAAGGCCACGACACACCTTCCATGATCAAATTGATCGTATACTAGCAGGTGATGTCAGGAGCCTTAAGAACAAACGAGCGTACATGACAAGAGTTATGAATGTCAAAGAAACAATTCAGGTGTGTAAGAAAAAGCCTAAATGGCGCTCTGTTGTTCGTGCCTACCCCGCAAGCGAACTGGCGTGAAGTTATGTAATGTAATGTAATGTAAAAGAGAAAAGTGATATTTTTTAAAGAAATATCATTAAAGCGTTACCAACAACACCAGCGTTGCCACGTTAGGGTTGGAAATGAATTTCCATGGGTGATGGTAAGCACTTTTCATCAGCTGAGCCCGTCAGCCTGTAGGCTGTATTTTAACAATTGTAGTAGGGAATACCAGTTGCGTGGAGTTTAAAGTTTATTCCTTTGCCTATCTCAGATTAAAGTTTTAGTACTCATCTAAGTTAAGGTTCGTGGAACCACCAACTTTATCTTTACTGCTCCTACATCTAGTTGAGATTATCCCGAGAGTTGTTACCTAAAGTTTATAAACATGTATAACAAAATACATATACAATTATTCCGCATTTAGTGCGAGCTTTAGTTTTTTTTTTTACATACAGTCGATTATCGATAATTTGACACTAGTTAATTTTATTCTCTCGATTTGATTTGAATGTTCTTCCCGGTTCTCTGAAAAATACCCGATACATTGAATAAAACCAATATTTAATTAGTACATTCGGTAATTTGCCCGCTAACATGCTATATTTTGAAGTGTTTATCATGCACAAGCACGGCTCTGTCGTTTGTTTGATTTCTTTTCAACTCTCACCACTATCGAAAATTCATATAGCAATGATAGAATGAAGTCACTTACGCAACAGAAAATTACGGACTTTTCAAAATGAGCTTTGTGATTAATTGTATAAATGTTTAAATTATTAAATCATCAATTTTGATCAAACTCCGCTGGATTACTTCATTTTTTTCCATTTTCCCTCTTGATCAGACACTCTTGTTAATTTGAAATATTTTTCTGGTCCCTAAGTGTCGAGTTATCGAGAGTCGACTGTATTTATCCGTGCAGGAACGGAGAAAGAATACAATTTCCTGCGGCCGGGCGGCCTATCGTAAGAGGCGACTAAACAACACACAGCCAGGTGGTAGGGCATTTGCCCGACTGGATGGCTAGCACCCCTGGAATAGAGCATGTCACCATAATAGCCTTGAGTTGTGTTCCGGCATTAATGACCGGGTTCCAGTCTCCCTTAAGAGAGCAGCAGCGCATTTGTAGCACCTTTGGTTTTGCAAATGTCCATAGGCGATGGTAACCGCTTTCCATCAGGTCTGCCTGTCTGCTGAACTCCTGCAATAAAAAAAAACCTCTTTTCTTTCACCTTATCCTAATCATTTGGGGTCGTAAGTAGTATCTCTTTTCCTTTCAAAATCAGCCATTTTCTTTGGTTTTCCGTTTGACAATACTTCACAGAAACTGATCTGTATAAGCTACACTATGTTTTGGTATAACAATACAGGCTGTTTTTAATTTTTTCAAAATCAGCCGGTTCGTTCCTGGAGCAGCATAATTGATTTTTCAAAAATCTCTTGATATCACTTTAGTCTTCGTCAAAATCGAACTCGAGACTTCTTTGAATGTTTGTCGCTATTTCGTGTAGTTTAGAATATGACCCCGAAGGCCCAATTGGGCCCTGAATAATCATTGAACTCCTAAACCGCTGGACCGATTTTGATGAAATTGTTTGTGTTTATATTTCAGGGCAGGACGACGTCTGCCAAGCCCACTAGTGTATGTACATTGTATTGTATTTATTTAACTTTCCATACTTTGAATGAAGTATGATTTTCGTTACATCATAACGGATCTTCCGACGTAATAAGGGGCCATTTATAAATTACGTCACACTTTAAGGAGGGGAGGAGGGCGACGAAGCGTGACATTGTGTGACAAGGGGTGGGAGGGTTTCTAAATTTCGTGAAGTCACATTTCAAAATCGATTTTTTTTTAGCAGCAGTTCAGCAGACAGGCAGACGGCCCACCTGATGGAAAGTGGTTACCATCGCCTATGGATATGTGCAACACCAAAGGTGCTACAAATGCGCTGCTGCTCTCTTAATGGAGACTGGAACGCGGTCACTAATGCCGGAACACAACTCAAGGTTGTTATGGCGACATGCTTTAGACCAGGGGTGGTAGCCATCCAGTCGGGCAAATGCCCTACCACCTGGCTGTGGGTTGTTAAGTGGCCTCTTACGACAGGCCGCCCGGCCGCAGGAAATTGTATTCTTTCTCCGTTCCTACACGGATAAAAAGTCTAATATATATTGTAAGCTTTTAAACACGAAACTTGAACTATTAACAAAAACCTTCAAAATGTTTCCAACTCCATTTGTATGAGCAGTAGTGTTTAAATGGTTAAAAAATAATTTAAATGAAAATAAAACAAATTGTAGAGCTGCTGTTTTAATTTAACTAGTGGTCGCCCGTGGTCGAGATTCGGCCATAATAATTAATTTAAATGATAAGTTTGAACATTATTGAAGTTCTGTTGTCAAAGACTGTACTTCTATAATCGCAGATTTCGCCAAAGTTACACTGTTGATTTGACTTGAGCAATAAACAAAAGAGTATATATGCGTGTGTGTGTGAAATACATGGTAGTGTGTGTAATGTATTTTTTATTCATAATTTAAAAAAAATATTTGCATTCTGCACTCCTTCTCTATATAAACTATAAGTGTGCGAAATGTCATACTCCTCCGTCCGCGCATTTTGCGTAAAAAGGGGTACAAAGTGTTTGCTTCACATTTTTTTTTTTATTGTCGCCTGTTACCCCCCGATGTTCTTCGGAGCCTATATAACCTTAATTTTACTATGTTCACGCTCGCATGCTTTCCGTATTTTTTTTCGTCATTTTTTTTTTATTTGAGTGTGCCTCTGTGTATATGTGCAAGTGTGAAGTGTTGTGTGTATGTGTATGTATTATGTTGGACATTATATATCTAATTAAACTTAAAATGTATATTTAGCTACTTAACCTAATAAATATTATATAACTGTGTATATTTATCTAACTTAACCTAATAAAAGTGTAAAATAAAATAATACAACTATTGATATAAAATTATTATACATACATACATACATAACTTCACGCCAGTTCCCTTGCGGGGTAGGCACGAACAACAGAGTGCCATTTAGGCTTATTCTTACACACCTCACTTGCCTCTTTGACATTCATAACTCTTGTCATGCAAGCTCGTCTGTTCTTAAGGCTCCTGACATCACCTTCTGCTTATGCTTCACATATTAATATATAGATAATTTCTTGATGTAAAATTGCAAAATATGTGATGTCACACTGGGGAGAGAAGTCTCAGGATTGTGAAAAAAATCATGAACTTCGTGTGACATAACTTGTGGATGACCCCTAATTTCAATAACCGTTTCGGTAAAGAGATCGCATCCAATTGTCAGAGCGTAAACTATTTGAATAGCACGCAACGCCCACCTGGGCTGGGTGAACGACTCCAGACCACGATACAGGCCGCCTAGATAAAGTCAAGAACGTTACACTATTGAGGAATGCGGGATGTAATATTCCTATGGGCTAACGTCTTTAAATAGCTCCAAACTGCATAGCGATTCGGAAACACGGGTCGTTGGTTCGGCAATCGTTCGGATTGTGCCGCGTTCACGTTGGTATCTTTTTTGTCGATCCGATTATTGATAGATAGACAGACAGAACGTAAACTTAAAGACTAAAATTATATCTAGTTATGTACAAGGGGTGGTCTTATCGCTAAAGAGCGATCTCTTCCCGACAAGCCCAATTATTAATTGAATATTGTTGTTCAAATCAAATCAAATTAAATTAAATTGTTTTAAACGTGGTTATAAATAATAAAATTACGTTTTGACGGCTTTACGCGCGGTAATTTATTTGATTTTTATTATTCCGATGTTTCGGCCACTTTTCAGTAGCCGTGATCACGGAAGACAAAGATGTCAAGTGTCAATGAGTATTGTTAAAGTTTCTTTTAGCCTACCGCCAACTTGTTCATTTTAATTATTTAGTTTTAATTTTGTTTATGGTTGTTATTTACTCTATGGGAGGCTAATCTAATTTACCACCGCTTCGCAACTGAAAAGTGGCCGAAACGTCGGAATAATAAAAATCAAATAAATCACCGCGCTTAAAACCGTTAAAACGTAGTTTTATTATGTATGCTAGTCGCGAAAACTTAAGAAAATATTACGTGGTTATAAAGTTGGTATTTATATGGTGTAGTGTTCACATGTTTTGCTTAACTTAACAAATATTAAACTCGATTATTAAACACTTAAAACTTATATACTTAAAACTTATATATTAAACACTTAAAACTTATATCGGTGCTGAAACGGACAATTTCCTTGTGGTATGGTAATTTGCCCGTCTTAATGGATACCACTCCTGATTTGGACTATGCCGCCATAACAGCCTTGAGTTGTGTTCCAACAATAGTGGCCAGGTTCCAGTCTCCCTTTAGAGAGTGGCAACACATTGATAGCGCCTTTGGTGTTACAAATATCCACAGGCAATGGTAACCGCTTCCCATCAGGTGGGCCATTTACCTGTCTGCTGAACTTGTGCAATAAAAAAAAATACTGGCACGTAGTGATAAATGTCAAAAAATATCAATAATGTCAAAGTATCTATTTATATCTAGCTGACCCCGCAAACTTCGTACCGCCTCAGAATAAATAAATAAAAAAGCTGAATGATAATTGCAGAATGTTTCAACTTTAGTAAAACAATGTGGTCAAAACTTAACCGGAACGAACATCAAACGTTTCACATTCAAAACCGAAAATTTAAAAAAAAAGCTTCACTTTTAAATTTAATTTGACTTCTGAACGACTTAAATGTAATTGATTTCTAAACGACGGGACGAACATCAAATGTTTGACCGGTAGGAATAGTTTCTAAGGGAAAGCGAAGTTGTTGTTTTTACTATATTCCAAGCATTTTTGTCATATTTACTCACCTTTTAAACGTTCCCTGGACTTCCACAAATAATTCAAAATCAAGATTAATCGAATCAGACCAGCCGTTCTCGAGTTTGAGCGAGACTAACGAACGGCAATTGATTTTTATATATATAGATTGAGGAATTCGTGTCTCTTTTTCGCCTTACTCTATTTCAGAGATACCTTTTATGTGCTTTTGTTTTAATTCGTGCAGGAATAGAGAAAGAAAAGTAATTCTTACGGTCGAGCAACGACTTAAGAGACGACAAAACAACACTCGGCGAGGTGCTAAGGCATTTGTCCAGCTAAATGACGATTACCACCCTGCCTGGTTAAGAGTATGCCACCATAATAACCTTAAGTTGTGTTCCGGCATCAGTGGCCAGGATCTTGTCGTCCCCACTTCGAGGCTGGCAATAGCAATAGCTAGCGTATTTGGTGTTGCCAATGTCCAAAGAGGACGTTAACCGTTTTACATCAAAAGAAAGGGAATAAAAATACAAAAACAAGATCCTACTATTTTATATACTAGCTGATGCCCGCGATTTCGTCCGCGTGGTGCGATTTTTTAACTATCTCACGGGAACTCTTTAATTTTGCGGGATCAAAAGTATCCTATATGTTGACCAGGTATATAAGCTACCACCATACAAAATTTCATTTAAATCGGTCCAGTCGTTTCGGAGATTAGCCGGTACAAACAGACAGACAAACAGAGAAACAAAAAATTTAAAAAAAATCTAAATTGGTTCTATTTCACTTCTTACATCCACCTGACTCGGTTTTTAGCATTTTTTTTCATTGTACAGAAATTCGGCCTCTACAGATTTATTATATGTATATATTGTATGTCTTTAAATACCACGGGCCATAAAAATGGCCCGGACTTTTGGAGGACTTGCGTGGGGCCATGGGGAGGCGAACACGTAGAGGCCCCTTGATAAATTTAATCTGTGGCGTGACACTGACCGTCTATTATCCCTGTCTACACCATATGTATATTATTATTATTTATTTTATTATAATATTATAAACGCGGAAGTTTGTAAGAATGTATGGATCTATGTTTGTTACTCTTTCACGGAAAAACTACTGAATGGATTTAGGCTATAATTTATAAAAATAAGCAAGGATAAATATATCTACATACATACATACATACATAACTTCACGCCAGTTCCCTTGCGGGGTAGTCACGAACAACAGAGTGCCATTTAGTCTTATTCTTACACACCTCACTTGCCTCTTTGACATTCATAACTCTTGTCATGCAAGCTCGTCTGTTTTTAAGGCTCCTGACATCACCTTCTGCTAGTACACGATCAATTTGATCATGGAAGGTGTGTCGTGGCCTTCCACGACTTCTGCATCCATCCACTTTTGCATTGTATATCTGTTTAGTCATTCTTTCATCGTGCATTCTTTCCACATGCCCGAACCACCGGAGCATTCCTTTCCTTACCTTCACCCCGACACTCTCTTTCAGACCAACTCTCTTTCTTACTTCGGTATTACGAACGCGGTCCGCGAGCGTCACTCCGCATAAATATATCTATATATAAAAAATAACATTTTGCATCAGGTGGGCCGCCAGTCGTATGCGTCGTTATTAAATCAATAAAATTGTTTATTCCTTTCTTTTATCTGTGTGAAACCCACCAATCCATGGGGCACGTAACACCGGTTTAAGTCCGTTCCTCTGATATAGGGTGGCAAGTCTCGCAGTATGATTACACAATGTCAAATTGTTATCATTATTTGAAGGATGCATATAGAGATAAGCAGATAATTCCCTGTTTTCGTCTGTAACGTGAACATTTCACGTGTGATTTTTCAGATGGAAAGTGCTTAGTTTTCTTACTATCTTCGTGTTTGAGAGTTGTTTGCTTTGTGTGAAATTTTCTACATACAATAAGTGATTTGTGTGTATGGCGGTAGGTTTATAATATTACAAGTAAAACTTTCTACCACGGTAGAAGGATACTGGGAAGGTTTCTAGTACTTTATAGTGTTGTCTAGATGGTTAGTTTCACCTTATACGCTAGATGTCGCATGTATCGATTCTTAACATACTAAAAAATTATTTAATTTTTCATTTTGTTTATGGTTATTATTTAATCTATGGGAGCCTAATCTAATTTACTACCGCTTCGCAACATGTTATGGCTTGAAGAGAAGAAGCGGCGCAAGAAACTCTTCAGCAAACATGCCTAGCTCTAATAATTTTATATAATATTAAAATGGGTGGAAGGAAAAATAAAAGTAATTATCAGTCAAGTTGGTTTGTGTTCCGTTGTACGCAGAAAGAGCTCACAGTGTCTTGAGGTCTGGCAGCTGGTTTTTGCTGGGTTTGGGTCTTAATAGTTTTGATAATTGGATCCCAAACAGGTGGTACTTGCCAACCATCTTCTCTTGAAATTTGGGTGTTTTTTGATTTCAATAGCCTCACGCATCATTCTAGGTATGAAACGATTCTCTTTCGCGAGGATTTGTGGGTTATCGAATCTGATGTAGTGGTTGGGTTTATCCAGCGTGTGTTCACTGATCGCAGACTTCGTAGACCTTGTGTGTTTCATGTCAGCAATGTGTTCTTTTACTCGTGTTTTTATGCTCCTCTTTGTTTGCCCAATGTATGACAATCCACACTCACAATCAAGCTTGTAAACCCCTGCATCCTGGAGTGGGATATTGCATTTCACAGGTCTCAGAAATTGGGTAATCTTTTTCTGCGGCTTGAAATATGTTTTGATTGAAGCTCGCCTGAGGATGTGACCAATTCTGTCTGTGACCCCCTTGATGTAGGGTAGGGTAGCAGGGCACCGCTCAACTGAAGGTGGCTTGGGGCCTTTGTGACGTTGGTGTGGAGTCTTCAGCTGATTGCGTTGTAGAACTCGCTTGACATGCTGAAGCTCTCCAGCTATGTGGTTCTCATCAACGCGCAGAAGGTGATGTCAGGAGCCTTAAGAACAGACGAGCGTGCATGACAAGAGTTATGAATGTCAAAGAAGCAAGTGCCTACCCCGCAAGGGAACTGGCGTGAAGTTATGTATGTATGTATGTATGTACAATTCTAAACATGCCGTGTCTGTACATTGAAGCTATTAAAAAAAAGCAACTGGAATAGTCTATATAAACGATGGAGAACACGATGCAATTTTTTCAGATTTTTCCAATTGTCTGCTTGTTCGGGATTCGTGTAAAAACTACTGGGCTAATTTCGATGCGGTTTTCGCTGATCCTTTCTTCAATCAATTCTTAGACTTAAACTCTGCGCTACTTTTTATCCTTTTATCCTGGGAATTATTCTGGGAATATTTAAAATGGCAAAATTAAAAAAAAAAATCTAATTCCAATGTGTTTTTTTTGACTGACTGACTTTATATAATAAAATTTGTGATGTTTTTTATTCCGCTAATTTTCCCTGGAGCGGTTTGTAGTTGTCCGGCTGCATAATAATTAGCTTATTCTAACACAGTTTTCTCTAAAACCATAGCTTACGATCTTTTTAAATGCGTGGTCATTTGTATCCCGGTAATCCCACGGAAACTTCAAGTCAAGCGTGGACAAAGTCGCGGGCATATAGTATATACAATGGAAAATGTACTTAAGTATAAAAAAATCAAGCAAAAAGGTTCTAAAACGAACATGTAGAAGGACGTTTGAGAATAAGCCCTCAGCTCCCTTGGTGTTGCAGATGTCCATGGGCGACAGTAACCACTTTCCATCAAGTAAAGTGACAAACATTAAAAAAAAAAAACATTCACAGAGAAACAATAATTTCTATGAAAATTCACTGTGACATACAGACAGAGACGGACATACATGATAAATATGATAATGAATATATTTATTTCAAAATGGACTCTTACAGCTTCTTATTGAAAGTTGAGTCTACCACAGCTTCCGAAGCAATTTTACTCGTAGTTACTTTTAAAGGAAAAGAAGCGGCGGCGCAACAAACTCGCCAGCATTATATCATATTATGTACATGTATTCATTCGTGGTCTTTTTTTAAATGTAGTTTAAACTATTACAAGGTTTAACAAAATATTTTGTATGAATAATTACTGAAAAAGCATGGTAGCGGTCTCATGTTCCCATTCGGTGCTAGGTCGTTTAGGTAATCTATATATATATATATATATATATATATATATATATATATATATATATTATTATTTATACCGAAGTAAGAAAGAGAGTTGGTCTGAAAGAGAGTGTCGGGGTGAAGGTAAGGAAAGGAATGCTCCGGTGGTTCGGGCATGTGAAAAGAATGCATGATGAAAGAATGACTAAACAGATATACAATGCAAAAGTGGATGGATGCAGAAGTCGTGGAAGGCCACGACACACCTTCCATGATCAAATTGATCGTGTACTAGCGGAGGGTGATGTCAGGAGCCTTAAGAACAGACGAGTGTGCATGACAAGAGTTATGAATGTCAAAGAAGCAAGTGAGGTGTGTAAGAATGGGCCTAAATGGCGCTCTGTTGTTCGTGCCTACCCCGCAAGGGAACTGGCGTGAAGTTATGTATGTATGTATGTATGTATATATTTATTGCTGGAGTGCAGCAGACAGGCAGAGTCCACTTTATAGAAAGCGGTTACCATCGCCTATAGACATTTACAACACCAGAGGTGGTACTAATGCGCTGCTGCTCTCTTAAGGGTCACTGGAACCTGGTCACTAATGCCGGAACACAACTCAAGGTTGTTATGGCGACATGCTTTAGACCAGGGGTGGTAGCCATCCAGTCGGGCAAATGCCCTACCACCTGGCTGTGGGTTATTTAGTCGCCTCTTACGACAGGCCGCCCGGCCGCAGGAAATTGTATTCTTTCTCCGTTCCTGCACGGATACTAATATATAAATCTGAAGAGTTTGTTTGTTTGATTGAACGCGCTAATTTCAGGAACTACTGGTCTGATTTGAAAAGTTCCTTCAGTGTTAGATAGTCCATTTATCGAGGAAGGCTATAGGCTATATATCATCACGCTGAGACCAATAGGAGCGGAGCACCAATGAAGAATGTTTCAAAATCGGAGGGTTTTGAAAACAAAATCCACGCGGACGACGTCGCGGGCACAGCTAGTCTGTAATAAGCTTCCTCGCACAAGCGTTGCTTTACTAATTTACGAAAATAAAGGTAAAATGTTTGCCAAAATAATTACGGAACTGCGAAAACTGTTTATCTTCCAAAAGTTCTGACGTTGCGGGAGACTGACGCGGCACTGACACAGTTGGCAATTATTGCTAGTCATTTTGGCGACACCAAAATAGACCGTTGGGTTTTCCCCATTTTGACATTGACCGTCTGCTGTGCTGATTTGTGGTTTATACGATTTCCTTCCTGTATCTTTGACTTAATATACTACTCCTACTGCTTATAGTTGTAATTCACGACGGCACGCTCTCGACTGTTCGTTCTTTCAGACTCGCACACTATCGCAATATGCATGTACATGTTCAACTACGAATACAGTACGCTCAAAACTTAAATGCATCTCGAGTGAAGTTGCTTCCATGAATTAGCGTGTAGGGCCAATAAGTGTTAACATTAATTACATCTGAGATTGTGGTGCGAAAGAGAGATGACACGCATGCCCGGATAGCGGCCGAGCGAGAGTGCAACACTTCTCAGCTCTGTCTTTGTACCTTATAATTCTGCGCAATAACCTGTACGAACTTCAAAGACGCATTGAAGTTTTGTTCGTTGTATGAAGGCCGTTCGCCTCCCTGGATTGTAATGCAGTATTACTTGTAGAATGTCACTTTAAGTCCATTCTTCTACTATTGGATCAATGTATACATTACTATCTATGATTTTATCTTCACCGTCAATCATTTTAAGATGTTTTATCAGACATATTAATCGCGATACCATTCGTGCGCTCGGTTGGAGAACACACGTCAACTGAAGTGTGTGATGTGTATGTAGTTCTCAATATAAAAGGCGGTGGTCCGTTACAAACGCTGTGGGCTGCGTGCAGCGTAATGCTGTACGCGACAGATGAATTATAGAATAAAATAGATAACACTTTATTCCTTACTAAATATGCAATTACAAAAATGCACGATTACAATATTGTCATAGTAGAAACAATAGGCGGCCTTATCCCTTAAAGCAATCTCTTCCAGGCAACCTAACTTAAGGAATAGTTTCACCTAATCTGGCGATGTGGTTGGTGCTGATTATTAGGTAGAACGTAAACAGACATACTTAAACTACATATTTTATAAATTACTAGCGGCCCCGGCAGACGTTGTCCTGCCTTTAAAAAATAAAATTCTAGAACCCGATCCCAGAGCCACGTACCGATTCTAATTGCGAATCTAAACCATCCGGGTACCCACTCAAACACACAAAAAAAAAATCACCAAAATCGCTCAAGGTGATTAGGAGGATTCCAGAACCCGATCTCAGCGCCACCTACCGGTTCTAATTGCGGATCCAAACCATCCGGGTTCCCACTCAAACACACAAAAACAAAATGACCAAAATCGCTTCCGGTGATTCGGAGGATTTTAGAACCCGATCTTAGCGCCACCTAACGGTTCCAATTGTGGAGCTAAACCATCCCAGGACCCACTCAAACACACACACAAAATTTCATCAAAATCAGTAGTCGTTCTTAAGTTATAAAATTACAACGAAAAGTGGTATTGATTTTTATATACCCTTGGGCTACAGTTCTAGAATATACCGCCGTAACAACCTCGAGTTGTGTTCCGGCATTTGTGGCCAGGTTCCAGTCCACCCTTTGAGGTCATCGACAACTTGGTAACAAGCATCTTTGCTGTTGCAAATGTCCATAGGCGACTGTACCTACTTATGCTGTCCGCTGTGCCGTGATGCACAGCAGACAGTTGCAAAGACTCATATCTTCTTGACAGTTAATAATATTACTGTTATCATCTAGTGCAATTCGAAATCAAGCGAATCAACTAGTTTTTTGATAACTTACTTATTTTATTTTAGATAATAATCGGCAGCATGTTGTATAATAGTTCTAAGCTAAGTTACCCTTGTGTTATGGGTAATACATTGACAGCCTCTCTGTGGTTGAGCGGGCTAAGCCTTTGCCGGGCTAACTCACTGCAACGCAGAGGCTCTGGGTTCGATTCCTGTTATGGTAAATTATAGAAACGAATTTTCTCCGTTAATTGCTATGGTCTAGGTGTTTGTGATCGGCCATCGAGTAGTTTGTGTTATATATTACTCATAACACAAGCGTAACATGCTTAATATACCGATTTAATTTATTTTTAATATACAATGGACCACTTTGGGACAGATCCCAAACACTCAGACTATAGTAACTGAAAGTACGTTTACGAAATTTACCATGCCACGAATCGAACCCGGAGCCTCAGCGATCTAATGAGGCCCCAACCACAGCGATCGCTATAATTAATGTTTATGTAGTTAACGAATCAATTTTGATAATTTACCAATTAATATTTCTGTTGTTGACTGCAGGTGGAAGAACGCAAACGCGCGATATGGGAAGCGTCCATATCGCGCCGCGAGGCGTTGGTGCAGCGGGAACGCGATCGCGCCGAACGGCTAGAGCGGCAACGAGCCGCGCGTTCGGCGCCGCGGCCCGCGTTCGCATTCGGCTCGTCCACACCTCGATTGCTAGAGCCCCTCGACTCGGCCGGTTTCTTCTGGGCTGCGCGCAGGTTTGTGTCCTAATCCAATATACATGTACTTTGAAATATTTAAATTGCAACTTTATAGCGAGCAATTAGGTATTGAAGATGTTGTGTCGAAAGAGGTAGGATATTGAAAAAAAAAACAACTTCTGTAAGAACACTTCAATACTTAACTGGCCCCTGACTTGTTATTTTTTTTTCTTAAATCTATGTCCGCACTAGGAGGCTGTTCTTTCCTTAGCCGACCTTTTACACCAGGGCCCCAACTCTGTAACTTTATCAAAAAAAAAAACCATGCCAGTGCGAGTCAAGATCAATTCGACTGACATGGTCAAATAACCATAGTCTCTAAAATTCACATTAAATGACTCGAGCAAATCAAAATTGATTCAATATTGATCCGGACTGTTTACAAACTACCAAGACTGTCAAAAGTTACGTTTCCAATTCGATTCAATTGCCAATTTGAGTTACAGACTCGGGGCCCTGTAACGTTTGCTCGCGTACACCTCTTGAGGCTGAGCGCGCACTACAATTAATTGACAACAGCAAATTCATTCGTTCACAGCGTATTCCGGTATTGATAAATCGTCGTAGTTCACGCTTAGTTCTAGAGGATTACGCAAGCAAAACTTACAGGTGTAGAATACTGAATTGTCGCTAGTGAAATTTAATTCGACTGTAGGATCGCGCGAATCTAGTCAAATTAATCGCGTATTCGCTAACAGTGTGGACATATCTTTATTTCTTAGATTTATTTACCCCTTAGTAAATCTGGCTTGTTCCTCGAGCTGGCGATAGACATACCAGCAAGTATGCGTACTTATGGCTCGGAGAACTTCTTCACTCGTGTGTCACTTTAAATCTGCAAAGTTTCACAAGTACTTGCTCGTATAGTTTTGCAATTCACGAACGTGAGCAAGCTTTATTTGTGGTATACACGTGTTTGTGTGAGCGTGAGACCAAACGTGGATATGATTGGACGGCACGCTCGCAACTTGATCGTTCCGTCAGATACGCACACTACCCCCAATGTGCATGTACACAATCAACCACAAGTAAACCTGGCTCGCCTTGGTGAATTACAAGAACTATAAGTCTATCACCCGCTTTGAGCTGGATTAAAGCTGCTTTATCGAAAGGTTTTGGCTTCTAGTTTTAGAGAAAAAAAACCAGCTACGGTTAAAATTTTCGAAATTGTTTTGCTTCGCTTAAATTCTAAGTTTCAAAAGGTGTCGGGTATACGTCGAGCACACCTACGTGAATAACTTGTATTTCCCCGAAATTTTGTTTTTTTTCCTGTCACTAATTTTTGTTTTTTTTTTCCACCCTCAACACAGTACCAACCCTATAGATCAGATGAACTTTTTTGAATCACTGTAAGCAGTTTTTTTTTATTTTGATTTTCTGTTATGTGGTTATGTCACTACTAATTTGTTTATAGTTTTTTGGTTTACTAATTTTTGAGTTGCTCTTTTGTATTTAGTTAGTCTGTAATTTTAGTTGATTTTGAGAAAGTAATTTATTAGAAATTGTTGTTGATTAAAATTTGCACAGTAATGTTTTTGTTGTGATAATTTTTTTTTTTAATTTATGTGCTCTTTTATCTTTTATTTTATGAAACCAAGCATGATATTGCATGATTTGAATGTTCTTTGTGTTTGGGTACTCGTGATAAAAATATTGTATGCATTTGGAGCACGGTATAGACTTTTGTATGGGAATGCTTTTTGAAATATACGTTATGTATGAAAAATCATACAAATCTTGCATGCTATGTAAATGTTTACGTATGATAAATATGGTAGGAGATTAATATTTTTTATCATTTTATAAAACTCCGATGCCCGCTAGGTTTTACACCTTTTTTTTCGCACACTACCGGGTCCTTTACTAGGGACTAGGCGAAAGCGACGAGAGGTGTCACCCACGAATGGGCGCATCAGAGTCAAATCGCCGGCTTGTGTGAAGACTCAATACTCCACTAAAACCACCCTCCTCCCATGTGCCCCGCGCTTATGGCAGGAAGAGCGTGAGACTTAGATCGTAGTTATGCCCACGCTGATCCTAGCGCATCAGTGCTTGAAGATTTTACACGACCTGTAGCAAGTAACGTCATATCTTTAACTAGTCAAATCCCGTATTTATTGTTGTTTTTTTTTAATTAGCGAGAACTAGGTATTTTAACACGCGCTCTTTTATATGACGATTGTTTTACAATTTACTATAGAAAAATCATAATAATCGACAGACAAACACACACATTGTGCTATGGGTAATATACAACGGACTACTCTGGGGCAGATCCCAAACACCCAGACCATAGTAAATAACGGAAAATTCGTCCCCGCACCATGCCAGAAATCGAACCCGGTACCTGCGTTGCAGTGAGTACAGCGGTAAAGGCTTAGCCCGCTCAATCGCATACCCATTTTGCTAGGTGAAAAAAATATCACATTGATTTTTTTATAATGCTAATTTCAAGTATACCGTGATTTTCAATTGCAACGATCAAACTGATATTACAAACGTCAAACTGAAAAGTAATGTATTCGTTTTGACACAAAGGCTACGTTCCATTAGAGACTCACAACGACCACGTTCACGACTGCAATTTTACCTGTTCCACTTGATTGCCGGCGTTACAATCGTGGAACGCACCCAAGTGGAACGGTTATTCGACCTTCTGACATGAATCGATCGATAATGATGACGTCATTAGTGATGTTTTCGCCACCAACAACGACCGCGGTCGCCTTGTGGAACGGCTAACGGAGCATTATGGGCGTTGTGAGCTACAAATGGAACGCGCTGTTCGTTGTAAAAACAATTTCAAGCAAGGCTCTCTACTCTATCCATATCTATCTCTCTACTGTATCCGTGCAGGAACGGAGAAAGAATACAATTTCCTGCGGCCGGGCGGCCTGTCGTAAGGTGCGACAAAACAACCCACAGCTAGGTGGTAGGGCGTTTGCCCGACTGGATGGCTACCACCCCTGGTCTAAAGTATGTCGTTATAACAACCTTGAGTTGTGTTCCGACATTAGTGACCAGGTTCCAGTCTCCTTTAAGAGAGCAGCAGCGCATTTGTAGCATCTTTGGTTAACACCAAATGTCCATAGGCGATGGTAACCGCTTTCCATCAAGTGGGCCGTCTGCCTGTCTGCCGAACTCCTGCAATAAAAAAAAACTAAAAAAAAAAATTAACACGTCCAAAATTAAAATAATATTCTTCTGCCATAATTATATTATGCCGTATTTAAGAGCGGTTTATGAGTTTCTCAGTTCCTTGAAAATTATAGGCATGCAAAATCTGCACTAATATTTAAATCTATCGGCATAAGTAAGTCGAGTGGGAAATTTGTGTACAACGGCAATGCGGGCACGCGACCTAAATATTTCAACGTCTAGCTGGTCACTGGAATGTCAGAGTTGAATACTGTTTACTACACGAATAGATCGCTATCATGGCATTTAAGTGAAATAACTATGATACTATTGGTTCGATGCAAATCCAAGTGTTTATCTGCCGATAATTATTATTATTTATTTAATAGATGGTTATATAATATTGTTATGAGTTAGCAGGACTCGAATTATTATGTCGTTAGAATTATTATAGAGTTTATTAGAACTATACAAACACGTATAAGGTACAAATATAACCGAACACAACAAATCCAAACGTAATACAGAAGATCGTAATACAATAAAACGCGCAAAGTCCGTCACTATTAGATTCCCGAATGTATACACGTCACACCCGTATCGTAGTTGAATCTCAAATGCCCCCCTCTCTATCAGGCCGTCGGTTTATACTTCACAAATGCAAAAGAATCCGCAACATCTGGCTAATGAGCGAGTACAATAGGGCAATACAGTTAGTTCAAATGCTGACAGGTAATAAAATGTGCTTCTACAGATCTGCGTGGAATTCGTCTTTATCGGCGCCTAGGTTGTAACAATATGGATGGGTACAAATGTAAAGATAGACCAAAAAACTTGAGAGGTGTGTCAAGGGACACCCGGATGGAACGAAGTTCCTTTCGATTAATTAGTGAAGGAATTGTAATATTTTTTTTTTTTTTTTTAAGTTATAATAATATTTTTTTATTATTAACAAATATAATGTAATATAAACTTAATCACTAGGCTCAATTTTAGTAATAATTGGCTTGTGGTAACTGAAGTAGGAAACATATGTTTGGGATTCTATTTTTTATTATTTATTATGTACACAAAACCTGTATACACTCAACAAAAATAATCGTCGCGACACCACACTGTTCAATGCGAAATAGAAAGACGAAACGAAAATAACTGGCTTGCTTTCTACGAGAGAGAGAGAGACAGACAGAGAAACACGCGCACGCCGCACGGCTTACAACTATAGGAAAAAGTGTCGTTACAACTTTTGGTCTTAATTTTCTCCGTCTAGCCCCCTTTCGCAACGCGCGATAAGTAACTTCGTTCCAAAAAAAAAAAGATGGATGGATTATGTGAAGGATGATATGTGGTGTGACAGAAGATGTATGTTAGGTTCGAGGAGTGTGATAGGAAAAGACATATTGTGTCGACCCCAAATGGGACATGGTTAAAGAAAAGAGAGGTACTTTAGAGACGCTTTTTTATTTAAAAAAATCAAATAAACACAACTAATAAATAAATAAATTGGCAGATAAATATATACATTTTACATCCCCAAACTAAGCAAGTTATGCTTGTGTTATCGGTAGTATACAAGGGGCCACTCTGGGTCTGATCTCAGATACCCTCGTCGTCAGCCAATAACCGTCCACTGCTGGACGTAGGCCTCCTCAAGTCGCGCCACTCATCACGGTCCTCTACCTTCCCCATCCAACGGCTACCAGCGACCTTGCGCAGGTCGTCAGGCCAGAACTCGTGTGCTCCATCGGCCATCGCTTCTGCGACAAATGTGACCGGCCCACTGCCACTTCAACCTGCTAATTTTGCGAGCTATGTCGGTTACCCTGGTTCTCTTACGGATATCCTCATTTCTGACTGTATCCATAAGAGAAACACCCAACATTGCTCGCTTTATAGCCCGTCGAGCGACTTGAAATTTGTGGCCCAGTCCTATTCTCAGTGTCCACGTCTCGGTCTCGTAGGTCAGGACGGGGAGGACGCACTGCTCGAAAACATTCGTCTTCAGGCATTGCGGGATAGTTACGATAAGACTTCGTTGATCCAGACACCCAGACCATAGTAAATAACGGAAAATTTGTTTACGAAATTTACCATGCCAATAATCGAATCCGCTCTGCACTGCAGTTACGTCGGCCCATTAAGGCTTGCCTCGCTCAACCATATAGGGACTCAAATTGCTGAGCTAATTTAAAAAGGCCATTAAACGTAATACAGACAGCATTACATATTTCACACAACAATTAAAATAAATTATAAAACCACGAGCGCCCTTCACACGCCTTTATAAAAAAAAAAAAACACGTAACGACCTTGGCGGAAAGCATGCGAGGCTAATACAACGGGATTACGTCTCTAATTACATTTAATCATGCGATTAAATATAAAGCGGTGATATAATGTAATTCTTATTTCCCAGAAAATAAACAGTCCTCTTATTCTATTACAACATACAGAATGTACAATTATTTATATATTTTAACATGTATGTCCGTCGCTCACATCCACCTACCTCCACGCCGGGCGGCCTGTCGTAAGAAGCGACAAAACAACCCACAGTCAGGTGATAGGGTATTTGCCCGCCTGGATGGCTACCACCCCTTGTGTAGAGAATGCCGCCATAACATCCTTGAGTTGCGTTCCGGAATTATTGGCCAGGTACCACTCTCTCTTAAGAGAGCAGCAGAGCATTTGTGGCACTTTTGGTATTGCAAATGTCCATAGGCGATGGTAACCGCTTTCCATCAAGTGGACAGTCTGCCTGATCGCCAGCTTCGCAAAAAAAAACATTACACGACTCCATAAAGCAACAAAATACATCATAACTAAATATTAAAACTGTACAAGGAACATCACAATCGGTAATTTTTTCTCTATCAATATGACAGTATAATCTATAAGATAGCGATTATTTCATATTTATGACATCATATATTGCATTTAAGTTAAGTATTATTGTAATAACATTTAACCGCTTACCTAATATTTTCGATCGGATATCTTATAAATATTCAAAGTTCTCTTCAACCATATGATATTACCAATATATAATTAATACAATACAATACTCTTTATTGCATAACAACATTGCAGAGAAAAAAATACACAATAAGCTTAAATACTAAAAGGTGGTACAATGGGCGGTCTTATTGCTTAAAGCAGCGCTTTTCAATCCTATTGAATACGCGACCCCTTTACAGGTTGAAAAATTTCCGCGACCCCCTTGGGTCGTAGACAGACAAAAAGTTAGTAATTTAAAAGACTACTTTTATGTTTTTTCTCTATTCATTATTAGGGCCTTATACTCTGCAGAAAGCTGCCGAGCTTAGAAAGTACTTAAGTACGAGGTAGAAATTTATATTGCCTTTTCCCTTTTGTCGGCGACCCCCCGAGCAAAGCTCTGCGACCCCCCCTAGGGGTCCCGACCCACAGATTGGAAAACACTGGTTTAAAGCAATCTCTTCCCGGCAACCTTTAGATGGACAAGATCTAATTGCAAAGATAGCGTTGGCATGCAGTTGAAATAGTTACTAATAATAAGGCAAAATAATTATTATACATATACATACATACATAACTTCACGCCAGTTCCCTTGCGGGGTAGGCACGAACAACAGAGTGCCATTTAGGCTTATTCTTACACACCTCACTTGCCTCTTTGACATTCATAACTCTTGTCATGCAAGCTCGTCTGTTCTTAAGGCTCATGACATCACCTGCTAGTACACGATCAATTTGATCAATATTATACATATACTATAGCTATAAAAATATATACGTACATAGGCATACAAAACATTTTATCCGTGCAGGAACGGAGAAAGAATACAACTTCCTGCGGCCTGGCTGCCTGTCGTAAGAGGCGACTAAACAACCCACAGCCAGGTGATAGGGTATTTGCCCGCCTGGATAGCTACCACTCCTTGTCTAGAGTATGCCGCCATAACATCCTTGAGTTGCGTTCCGGAATTATTGGCCAGGTACCACTCTCTCTTAAGAGAGCAGCAGAGCATTTGTGGCACTTTTGGTGTTGCAAATGTCCATAGGCGATGGTAACCGCTTTCCATCAAGTGGGCCGTCTGCCTGTCTGCTGATCTGCAATAAAAAAAAACAAACAATAAACACGTTACACGGTTAGATAATGCTCCCTCACAAGTCTGCCGGCAGAACATTCCAGAGATGCACAGCCTGAACAGAGAACGACCTTGCGTATTAATGTGAAATAACTCTGTTTATTTTAACGACTAAACCACTGAAGGAACTTAATTAAATTTGGCACGGGAATATATTAGTATCATGGCGACGGTTCTAGGCTACCTTGTCCCTCATAAAACATTGAAAGCAATGGAATAGGGTGTGTAAGTTTGTTTGGTTAGCTCATAATTATTCAATTTAGGGAGATAAACATTCGTATTTAGACTTGATGAGAAATAAAAAAATAACCGTCTTATTCATATTCAGTTAGACGATATTTGTAGGCATCTTTAAAATGACTCGTGGAAAAGTGTTATTCATAAACACATATTAGCTTTAACGGATTATCTAAATATAGTTGGCTACCCTGATATAATATACGTACATATTATGAATGTTTCATATAAATTTGATTTTAATTTCATATACATATCTATCACTTATTCAGCGATAGTAATATATACAGAAGCAATTTGTTACTATATACTCCTCAGCTAGCAAGCTAATATTAAATTCCTATATAATAACTTGTCATGTAAGGGTGTTTATAGTAACTAGAATCAAGGAAGCATGAAGCCTATCTGAACAGCATATTCAATATGTCCCTTGTATAGCTAGGTAGTAGTGTGAAATTTGCAAATAGCAGTCACTTCGCGCCGATTCCGCGTCAACCCGTTAGCCAACCGCAGGCATGCTAGGGTTGTGCAACTTTGAAAAATAAAAATTATATTTTTTTTTACCGAAAATCGTTTGATTGATGTTAAAGTTAGAACAAAACCAAAAAGTGCCTATATAGTTAGACTGTAAGCGGCTCGACTTTTTCGTTTCAAACCCTGTCATCCAGGGCTTGAAACCAGTTTCAAATTAACCGGTTTTAATTGGTCATAACCGGTTTTAGTCAACTAGTTCGTTTGAAGTGTAAACCTTAAAAAGAGCGTATGAAACCTGCATTATACGGTTATTCTGCGAGAATTACTTTCTCGTTCTAACTTTCTAAACCTGTGTATGTGTTCAACTGAAGACTCGGTATACCACATGGCTGCGCTTTGAAGGTGTGCGGCAAGAAGAGTTAGAAATCATTTAAAACCGGTTTATTCAACAAAGTTTCTTTAGCAAACGGTTGTTACCATAAACCTTGAGGTTAAAATTAGATCAAAGTTGAAATGTGTCTATATATTTTTTTTAATGCATGAGTTCAGCAACCAGCCAGACGGCCCACTTCATGGAAAGCGGTTACCATCGCCTATGGACATTTGTAACACCAAAGGTGCTACAAATGCGTTGCTGCTCTCTTAAGGGAACTGGATCCTAGTCACTAATGCCAGAACACAACTCAAGGTTGTTATGGCGTCACACTCTAGACCAGGGGTGGTAGCCATCCAGTCGGGCAAATGCCCTACCACCTGACTGTGGGTTGTTCTGTCGCCTGTTACGACAGGCCACCCGGCCGCAGGAAATTGCATTCTTTCTCCTTTCCTGCACGGATAATATAATGTATATGTATAAACTTGGTCTTATTTATATTGAGTTAGATTAAGTTTGTAAGCTTCTATAAGGTTCTTAAAGAAGCGTACAAACTTATCCAACTTAATATGAATAAATCCGTTAGGCTGTAACCGGTTCCACTTTTCTCTGACTTTCCAAGCCCTGCCAGCGACTACTCCTAATCAACGTGCCAGCCCTATCGCGTAAAGCGTAAGGCGACTCGGCCACTTCCTGCGGCACGGTCCGATGACCTGAATGACGTTACCTTCCTTCCTATAATTAACCAAACCCCATTGTCTGCATGTGACAATAGCCTTAATGCAACACGTCAACTTGTCAATTGTGAAATTTAAAAATAACAAAATTTCACCCGACGACATTTGCTTTCAATTGACTAAAATGGATAGCGTGTTAAAAAGGTTAGATACATACATACATACATACATAACTTCACGCCAGTTCCCTTGCGGGGTAGGCACGAACAACAGAGCGCCATTTAGGTTTATTCTTACACACCTCACTTGCTTCTTTGACATTCATAACTCTTGTCATGCACGCTCGTCTGTTCTTAAGGCTCCTGACATCACCTTCTGCTAAAACACGATCAATTTGATCATGAAAGGTGTGTCGTGGCCTTCCACGACTTCTGCATCCATCCACTTTTGTATTGTATATCTGTTTAGTCATTCTTTCATCATGCATTCTTTCCACATGCCCGAACCACCGGAGCATTCCTTTCCTCCAAAAAGGTTAGATGCTTCTAGAATTTTCTTTTTTAGTCGATTGTTTGTATTAAGGGTCGTTTACTATTTCCGAAAAGTTTCCCTGTTACACTGCATTGTGTGTAGGACCAGGATTAAAGCTTGCAGCTTAGTTATAATTATGTAGATTATATATAGGAGAATTTTTCAAGTGGGCCTTCAGGGCCAAATCCTAAACTATATGAAATAACGACAGGAGTCTCGGGACCCGATTTTGGCGGAAAGTAAAGTGGTATAATTACTATTAATTACATTTTTTTTTTTAATCAATTACCTTAGGGTAATAAGCCGGTACAGGTCAGGAATCGAATGGGATGATTTCAGGAAAAAACACATTCTGTATTATTCTGTGCACACCACGGGTCGTAACAATGGCCCGGACTTTTGGAGGGCTTGCGGGGAAGGCCAACACGTAGAGGCCCCTTGACAAATTTAATGTAAATATGGCGTGACACTTACCGGCCATTAGCCGATTATCCCTGTCTACACCATATAATAATGCACACAAGGACAAGCCCCGGCCAGTGTAGGACCGTGTCTGGGCATATGGGGAGACTATGACGTCTGCCAATTGCAATGTTGCAGACGGTGACTCGCCACTCCCGGCATGGGCCCCAAAAAATGCCATGGAAGACAGGGGCAACATGGGTTCGAGTAGCTAACCGGGTATAGAGAGGTGGGATGCAGGTTCTTCGAAGCTACTTCTGAAGTTATGCCATTTATCACTTCCACCCCTAGAGCTTGAGTCTTAGCTCTAGCGATCTCCACTCCGTGCCGGCTGACTAAGGCAAGCACGGAGGCGGGGGCCTTGAATAGGCCCCCGTAATCAGGTCCGAGGTGTCGCTAATCACCTAAGGCTTCGCCACAAGCCTTCCTGGCGGTGTATAAATAATTATACCAAACCATAGTGTAGCTTGCAAAGATCATTTTTCGTATAGGAATTTAGGTTAGTGCAATAATATGGTTTTTTTTTTGAGTAAGCGAGTCGATTCGTGACCACGGAATATGATTTTTCAAAAATCTAATGAGATTGATACTTTAGATTTCATAAAACTCGACCCATAAACTCCTTTGAGTATCTTTCGCTAGTTATATCTTAGAGTTTTGGATTTAGCCACAGAGGCTCACTTGAAAATTTCAGTCTGTATTATATTCGAAAGGCTCTGGTTTAATGTCTAATTATTCGCAATGAATTAACTAAAAGAATCGTAATATAAGTGTAATGCATATATGTAATTATTGTATAACTTGAAAGAAGCAACGAGAAATCATTTAATTTATTTTTATATTTTAAAAACTGGAACTAGATTGTTTTTATTACATTTCCTAATGTCTTCTTCCATTAAAATAAAATTTTATTTGGCGAAATTAACATTGCACGATTTTTATGAGTTGCGTGTAACATGTGTGATGATGTAGAATGTAGATTATATTAATGTTTACCCCCTTATCCATAATAGTTATAAGATGTTTATAGGCTCGTTAAAATACAGTTAATAAGTGTTATTCATAATCGCATTCGCAATGGTATTATGAAAAATACTTCTTTAACTAGTCTATAAACCTTGTTTAACTATTATTAAAAAGTCCCTATGTAGCTAGATGGCGCCATGGATCATTTTTCTCATGCATTCACATTTTATTGTTTAAACTATATTTTTAGACTAAAGATTGAAAGAAAATGACTTTCGACTGGTGCCTATTCGCTTGAAGATTATTTTAAAACTTGAATATTCATGAATACTTGTCCCTAATTAAAGGAAGTTGTATAAATAAGTGAATTAAAGAACGAACAACCTCTTTGATGTTCACTACAAACTTGAACCTCGACAATTAATATAATGGGTAGCTTTATCACTCATAGCGTTCTCTTTTAGACAACCACGTGTCCCAGGAAATTTAAAAAGAAACAAAATAACACATTGATCGTATACCAACGGAATTAACTCATTTCTATGATACTAGCATTTGTCCACGTTGGACAGGTAACAGTTGTTTTGCTAAATATAAAATCAAATATTGTTTTCAGCGGGGTTTTTTTTTATTGCAGGAGATCAGCAGACAGGCACACGGCCCATTTGATGGAAAGCGGTTACCATCGCCTGTGGACTTTTGCAACTCCAGAGTTGCAACAAATGCGCTGCTGCTCTCTTAAGGAAAACTGGAACCTGGTCACTAATGCCGGAACACAACTCAAGGTTGTTATGGCGACATACTTTAGACCAGGGGTGGTAGTCATACAGTCGGGGAAATGCCCTACCACCTTGCTGTAGGTTGTTTTGTCGCCTCTTACGATACGCTTAGCCACATTCATTTTTATTTATATAGATAGATTAAGATTACTGGAAGAGCTTGGTAGGGATCGCATTATTCCCATTCGGTGCGCTCATCTAGAAATCGTCGTATAAGCTTTCTCGCACGAAAGTTGCTTTACTAATTTTTTAAACTTGTTTACCAAAAGCTCTTGCACGTTTACTGGGATTTTGTTGAAGAGCATTTATATTTACATACATACATATTGTCACACCTGTTTACCCATTGCGGTAGGCAGAGACGATGGATCTCCATCTGCTACGATCCTGACAAACACTTTTCGCTTCATCAACTTTCATTAATCTTTTCATACATACACTCTTATTTAAACAACTTTTTATATGCCCTTTCTTCAAAATATCTTCAATTTGATCATAGTCTCACGTCTCGGTCTACAGGCACCGACTATATCAGTCACATTGCTGTCATACACTTGTTTTGTGATTGTGCTTTCATTAATTCTCTCTACAAGCCCAAACCGCCTTAACATTCCTTTTTCAACTCTTGTCACTACATCGTCTTTCAATCCACAACGCTCCCTTATCACACTATCTCTTATCATATCACTTACATTAACCTTACATATACTTCTCAAAGCTCTCATTTCAACTGCATCCTACTTTCATGTTTCTTCTGCCATATCCGTTATATTTTGGCCCACGAAACTATAAAAACCGGCCATTACTAATTACTCGGTGCTTAGTTGATTTTTGTAATGAGCATTGTTTCTGCAAATGTGTTTCAGGGCGGCATCAACAACAAATGTGATGTTCGCGTCTGCGCCTCTCACAAGACGAGCTTCGGCGTTACAGCTGGACACATCTGACACTGACAATAAAGGTACGCCTTCAGTTTAATCATCACCTAAGCAGAAGCGATTGAATTTCTGTCTAAGATTGAATGACGCTCTAGATATTGTATTCGTCCATACTTCCATATTTATTTTGATTTTATTCTTGCATGGATGTGATTGGATGTGCTTTTAGCAGGGATGGAAGGTACACCGCTGATATAGAAAGAAGAGTGAATTTGGGGAATAGTGTGAATGGAGCGTTAGGCAAACTTCTAGGCGCTAAGAACCTCAGCCAGAACGCCCAGCTTTCCATACACAACGCGGTGCTGGTACCTACGCTCATGTATGGAAGCGAGAGTTGGGTATGGAAGAGAGAGCATGAAAGTACGAGTAAACGCGGTCGAGATGCGAGCACTGCGCAAAATCTGCGGAGTGACGCTCGCGGACCGCGTTCGCAATACCGAAGTAAGAAAGAGAGTTGGTCTGAAAGAGAGTGTCGGGGTGAAGGTAAAGAACGGAATGCTCCGGTGGTTCGGGCATGTAGAAAGAATGACTAAACAGATATACAATGCAAAAGTGGATGGATGCAGAAGTCGTGGAAGGCCAAGACACACCTTCCATGATCAAATTGATCGTGTACTAGCAGAAGGTGGATGTCAGGAGCCTTAAGAACAGACGAGCGTGCATGACAAGAGCTATGAATGTCAAAGAAGCAGGTGAGGTGTGTAAGAATAAGCCTGAATGGAGCTCTGTTATTCGTGCCTACCCCGCAAGAGAACTGGCGTGAAGTTATGTATGTATCTATGAATTCAGCAGACAGGAACACAGGGAACATTATCCGTGCAGGGACGGAGAAAGAATATAATTTCCTGCGGCCGGGCGGCCTGTCGTAAGAGGCCCGACTGAATGGCTACCACCCCTCGATTAGGGTTTGCCGCCATAACAATCTTGAGTTGTGTTCCGGTATTAGTGGCTAGGTTCCAGTCTCCGTTAAGAGAGCAGCAGCGCATTTGTAGCGTCTTTGGTGTTGCAAATGTCCATAGACGATGGTAACCGCTTTCCATCAAGTGGGCCTCCTGCTTGTCTGCTGAACTCCTGCAATAAAAAAAGACAGGCAGATGGCCCACCTGTTGGAAAGCGGTTAGCATCGCCTATGGACATTTGTAACACCGAAAGTGCTAGCAATGTGCTGCCGCTCACTAAAGGTGGACTGGAACCTGGCCACTATTGCCGGAACGTAACTCAAAGATGTGATAGTGGCACACTCTAAACCAGGGGTGGTAGCCATCCAGAATTTTCTAAATACAACAGTAATTATGTCTACCTGTCTGTTAGGCTTTACCGGTAAAACCACGGTATCGATTTAGCTGAAATTTGGTATATACGTAGTCTCAATCTCAAGAAGGGGCATTGGATACTTTTTATGCCGGTTAATAGGATAGTTATTTTTTGCAGGAAGTATCGAAATTGGCGGTAGGCTAAATAAAACTTTAAACAATACTCGTTGACACTTGACATCTTTGTCTTCCGTGATCACGGCCACTGAATAAACGTTTTATTATGTATACAAGTCGTGAAAACTTAAGATGTCTTTTGATTTAGTCATGATACTCTGTTTAAATTTAAAGGAACTAGTTAAGAGTTTTAATCGACTGACTTGATCTAAAACATAAATATTACTAAAATGTTCGTAGAAAGTTGTATTGCAGTTTTTACATACATACATACAGAACTTCACGCCAGTTCCCTTGCGGGGTAGACACGAACAACGGAGCGCCATTTAGGCTTATTCTTACACACCTCACTTGCTTCTTTGACATTCATAACTCTTGTCATGCACGCTCGTCTGTTCTTAAGGTTCCTGACATCACCTTCTGCTATTGGAGTTTTTCTATATCAAAAATCGAGAAAGAACTAAGTAGACAGTAGTAGTGTTTAGAAACTCCCAGATATACGTTTTTATTACTGGGATTTTGTTATTCTTAGTACCTATTCTCAAAGCAAACCAGTATATGGATCTATGTGGCAATGCTTTAGGAATGCAAAGAGCACCAACCAACACCTTAAACACTACAGGTGTTTACCTAGTTTACTTATCAAAGTCCTCCCTTATTAGTTGTAAGTTGTTACTATTTTTAAGTGTCTGTCGCTTTGAATTTTCGTTGTATGAAAAATACATTATTATCATGCTTCATATAATATGTTGTAAATAATGCCAATTTGTTAATTCTGCTGCCTCATCAGGATTCGTGATGTTTTCAAGTTACTGTAAGTTGAAATACATTTTTCTTGCTTTTGAATATTTCAATAGAACTTATACTCTTATTCATCAGAAATAGAAATTAAGAAGCATGATCTTATCGCTTTGATCTTTCAAAAATTAGGTGCTTTTGAAGTAATTAAGGATTTTTGGTTCTTTATATTATTGAATAGATTAATGCTGATATTAGACGATGAGCAAAATTGAATCAATGTGGTTGAAGGGCACAGAACTGAAAGTACACAACGATAGATAGATAACACTTTATTGTACACCATTACAGAAAACACAGAAAAACTTATAGTCTAAAAATATTCTAAATGTGCGCAAGCATTTTTGGTCATTATATTATTGAATAGATTAATGCTGATATTAGACGATGAGCAAAATTGAATCAATGTGTTTGAAGGGCACAGAACTGAAAGTACACAACGATAGATAGATAACACTTTATTGTACACCATTACAGATAACACAGAAAAACTTATAGTCTAAAAATATTCTAAATGTGCGCAAGCATTTTTGGTCATTATATTATTGAATAGATTAATGCTGATATTAGACGATGAGCAAAATTGAATCAATGTGTTTGAAGGGCACAGAACTGAAAGCACACAACGATGGATAGATAGATAACACTTTATTGTACACCATTACAGAAAACACAGAAAAACTTATAGCCTAAAAATATTCTAAATTGCACAAGCACTTTTTGTCATTATATTATTGAATAGATTAATGCTGATATTAGACGATGAGCAAAATTGAATCAATGTGTTTGAAGGGCACAGAACTGAAAGTACACAACGATAGATAGATAACACTTTATTGTACACCATTACAGAAAACACAGAAAAACTTATAGTCTAAAAATATTCTAAATGTGCGCAAGCATTTTTGGTCATTATATTATTGAATAGATTAATGCTGATATTAGACGATGAGCAAAATTGAATCAATGTGTTTGAAGGGCACAGAACTGAAAGTACACAACGATAGATAGATAACACTTTATTGTACACCATTACAGAAAACACAGAAAAACTTATAGTCTAAAAATATTCTAAATTGCACAAGCACTTTTTGTCATTATATTATTGAATAGATTAATGCTGATATTAGACGATGAGCAAAATTGAATCAATGTGGTTGAAGGTCATAGAACTGAAAACACACAACGATAGATAGATAGATAACACTTTATTGTACACCATTACAGAAAACACAGAAAAACTTATAGCCTAAAAATATTATGTACACCATTTTTATGTTAGTGCCATTTGCCCCCGAAAAATTCACTTTATTTTATATCGCAAACTCGATGCTTGATATATTCTCATGCCGATCTCTTGGCATGAGTATACATGTCCATTTTCGGCATTAAAACTACATTTAAACAAAATTAAAATAAAAACGATCCAGTATTCCCAGTGTTTTCCGAAAACTTAACAGAAAGACATATCGAGTTACTATCGCATTTTTATAGACGATGCATTTTTATATCTATGAACTTGAGAAATGATTGGTCTCATCCAAACTTGCATCCTCTATTACAAACAGTCCTAGTTTTATTTATCTATCCCCCGTCAATGAAAACTACAAAAATGTCAAAAGGGACATCAGCAAAAAGGACAAAAAGCGCAACATGGACAAAAAGGACAAAAGAGAGTCGAAGAGCAAAAGAGCAAAAAAGCAAAAGGGCAAAAGGGCAAAAGGGCAATAGGGCAAAAGGGCAAAAGGGCAAATGGGCAAAAGGGCAAAAGGGCAAAATGGTAAAAGGGCAAAATGGTAAAAGGGCAAAAGGGCAAAATGGCAAAAGGGCAAAAGGGCAAAATGGTAAAAGGGCAAAAAAGCAAAAGGGCAAAAGGGTAAAAGGGCAAAAGGGCAAACGGGCCCAAGGGCAAAAGGGCAAAATGGCAAAAGGGCAAAAGGGCAAAAGGGCAAAGGGGCAAAAGGGCAAAAGGTGAAAAGGGCAAAAGGGCAAAAAGGACAAAACAACCAAAATGTTGAAAATGGCAAATCACAAAACCAACCAAAGCCTGTCCCACTTTTGGGATAATCTTTACATAAATCTATCCCAAAATCTATCCCATTATCCGGGATGAAAAATATCCCATGTCCACCCTCGGTATTCAAATTAAATATGTACCGAGTATCAGCCAAATCGGTCCAAAAGTCTTTCCGTAAAAGGATAACAAACAGAGAGACAAATATCCTTTTGAAAGTTCTTAGAAAATCAAAAACTGAGAAAACTAGCAAGTTATTATTTTTATTATATCTTTTCAAAATAGTTTCTGTTCACATCAATACATCGCTGCATTCGATAGAACCACCGAGAAAAGCACTTTGCCCACTCGTCCTTAGGGGTCTCTTCGATGGCCTTCTGGAACGCAGCCACTGCTTCCTTGGCGTCCATAAAATGTTTTCCTCGAAGTTTTTCTTTTATTTTCGGGAATAAATAAAAATTGCAAGGTGCGAGGTCGGGGCTATATGGCGGGTGACCCAGCAATTCCACGTCTGACGACGCCAAATAGTCGATCGTTCGCCCGGCGGTGTGCGAGGAGGCGTTGTCGTGGTGAAGGAGGATCCTACTGCGAGGTCGTTTCTCTCGAACTTTTTCCAAGACAAGTGGCAAACATTTGTTAGTATACCACTCTGCAGTAACTGACTTTTGATCTTCTAAAACAATTGTCGCATAATGACCGGTCCTTCCGAAGAATGAGGCCACCATATTTTTTCCTACACTTCGACCTCTCTTCAATTTAGTTGGCAACTCCTCGGAAGGAAACACCCACTGAGCAGATTGTCTTTTGGTTTCCGGATCATAGCAATAAATCCAGCTTTCGTCACCCGTAAGTATGTCGAACACAGCTTTTGAGTCACCTCCGTTAAATCTTTGTATCATTTCACGGCACCAATCAACACGACGGAGTTTTTGGGCCTCAGTCAAATAATGAGGTATACACCGGGCACAAAGCTTCCTAACGGCTAAATGTTTGTGGAGGATTTTGTGCACTTGAGTCATACCGATGCCTAAACTTGTCCGAATCTGCTGATAGGTTACTCTTGGATCAGTCTCTATCATACACCGCACAACACTGATGTTATCTTCAGTCGTCGCCGTAGAAGGCCGTCCCTCACGCAGAGCATCATTGAGATTGGTGCGACCACGTTTAAACTCATTAAACCAGTTATAAACAGTAGCCCGAGAAGGGGCTTCATCGTGAAAGGCCAATCGAAGTCTGTCATAACATTCTTGTTGACTTAAAAGACATCGAAAGTCATAAAAAATCATAGTACGAAAATTTTCTCGCGTTAAATTCATACTGGCGTGACACAGACAAATTTCAATTTGCCGCCAAATCGTAAAACAAATGACAAATGAATGAAATTAGTACTCAATAATATTAGCAAAGAGTTCTATTTTCAAAATTTAAACTTATTTTTTTATTATATTTTTTAAAAGTGGCCCATTCTAAAAATTATCAGTGTCGCCCTCTAAAGAACAATTAACTTAAATAGCAATTAAAATTATTAATCGAGAAATTAACACTAGTAACATGGTGAAGCTTTAAAAAGCGCAAAGCTCAAATTGTGAAATCACAGCGAAAATTAGTTTTAACAATATGCTTTGAGCAGTTTTTGAGACATGGGGCATTTTTGATTCAATAGTTTTTTATAGTTTTGTCGCCAAATAACGAGAATAGTAGATGTTTGTCAACTCTAAAGAACCCATTGTACTTGGACATTTTCACTGAAATGCCAAATTTGTTTAAGTATTGTAAAGAAAACATATAAGAAGTAGAATGTAAACAAGTAAGACAGAAAAGAGATTTTTGTACTAGAAGAAGTAATAAAAAAGTGAAAAAAAGATAATAGTAATTATAATAAC
This sequence comes from Dendrolimus kikuchii, assembly GCA_019925095.2. Lineage (NCBI taxonomy): Eukaryota > Metazoa > Arthropoda > Insecta > Lepidoptera > Lasiocampidae > Dendrolimus > Dendrolimus kikuchii. The sequence goes on from CM034408.1 coordinate 17,123,089, forward strand.
GAAAATAAAGTTTTACACAACTTATAATTCCGATCAGTAGATTTCGCTTGCGCAGACAAATGCAAACCGGTTACCGACATGTAAATCTATATTGAACTTTATTCGCAAGCGGAAATGGCAGAGTTTTGCGTCCTATGCAGTCTTAGATCTGTCCCGCTTACACTATTCGTACACTGTCGCTCGCTACTAAAATTGATATACTGCGCACGTACATCGGGAGGAATTACTAGTTGTGTAAAACTGTAGGTTTCAAAAATGAAAAGAAACACCGTGTTTTGAGCGTCAGAAAAGTTACTTATGGTAATCTGAAAATTTTAATTATGAAATTACATAATCATATGTTTTTCGCCTTCTTCTTGTATCATGTTTGAATATATAGTTTTTCTTTTATTATATATTTTATTTCTTTATTTTTCTACTCTACTTCAGGGAAAGAGTTGGGATTGTTTTTTTTTTCTTATTACATTTGTTGGGTTATTTATCAGCTCTACTATTTATCTACTTTATTTTTTCATTGTAGTTATTACTATTTTCATTTTAATACTTGTTAAATAATCATATTGATAGTTGTTCATTAAATCATCTATTTCATTTACAGACGAATCCGAACGTCAACCACAGCCAGTGATGTGGTCTTCGGTAGCCCGACGGCGCACAGACCTGGTGCCCACGATTCCTCTGGGCCGCGCTCCAGGTAGGGCTCATTCTATGACGCGGCTCGACAGACTGCCGACATCGCGGCCCATACATTCATCGTCGCCGTCAATGCATCATCTCAACAGGACTCGTAAGACAAATGTTTTGGAACCAACCAAGCTTTTGGCGCTTGCTTTGGACGCTGGGTGATGAGGCTTTGCGCTGGAGCTGTTTGGATTTCGTTCTTTCTTTTTTGTAACTAACTATCCGTCTCGAAGGACCATTCTTGTATATAGGAATCGATTAACTGTTAACTCGGGGAAAGTCAATTCAAATTGTTTTCCTACTCGTGCAACAGTACTTTAAACTCCTAATTTTGTTTTAGTTTTTCTAGCTATCAATGCTGTTGAGATGATCTCAACAGTAAAACAATTTTTTTTGCTAACAAACAAACCTTTATAGTTTCTTTTGGACTCTGGGGGACGTGGTGAAGCTCTTTGGATTTTGTTATTTTCTTAAATTGTAACAAGAATCTGGCTCGAAGGACCATTATCACATATAGGGATAGAATAACTCTTAAATCAGAGTTAAGGGTAATAACACTCCTATTATTATTACTCTTGAAACTCGTAATGTTGTCTTTGTTTTTAGAAGGTGAATTATAATTGTAGAGATGATTTGGTCTATCTATGAAATTAATAATTGTGATAGAGATTGTGTCTGATTTAATCGATCTTTTTCAAAGAGATTTAAGAATATATTAATTCTTTAATCGTTATACTGCCGTTGAAGATCAACTTCGTGATTTTCCATTATGTTTAAGTTGATCAAAATATTAGTGTCCAGGACTTTTCTATCACCCGAAAGTTTTGTTATTCTTGGGTCATCTAAATTTTGTGGCTAACAGTTTGCTTCTCGCTTAGCGTGTTTAATACGATTGAGTGTGTCTAGAGTTATTTTGGTTTTTTTTTATTGGTCATAAGTTACATCGACAGGTTTCGCTAATTTGTACAGAGCATTCAAGGCGTGCTACTTTTGTATCGTCTCGGTTTTATCTCTCTCTTTCAAAGTGATCGTGGTGAAAGTGTCATAAATATTTCTTACTCACTTCCACAGTTCTTTTAATTCGTTTCGTAATTTGTCGATTTTCTCACAATTGGGTATCTTTGGTATTTTTTATATTATATTTGAATCTTCGTCGCACTGCAAGATATTCGCGGTCTCCTGGCACATCTTCTTTCTTTATACTACTCCCTTCACTATAGAGTATGATCATCACATCTCTTACTGGTCTTATGGGCTCTTCGTCAAGGTAAGATGTTTTATTCATTACATTATATCACTGCTGAACTGAATGCACTGGATTTCAGCTTGTGTGGTGTTTGGTAAATATTGATTTCTTCTAATTTTGCTTTCATCATCGACACTTCTTTGAACATCTGCACGTTATTACACACGTTATTTAGGAATTAGTTATTTATTCTTGTAACATTTGGGTTGATGATGAAATTTTATTTGGGCATTCTTGTAATAATTATTGTTATATTGTTAATGAAAATATACATGAATAAAATGCACATATTTCTTGCGTGCAACAAATAATTGTGAGCGAATGATACGTATGATTGAATGAATGTCAATCAAAATGCAGTACAATGTTACCGTACTAAACAAAATAATATAAAACAAATGCAGTAGTTACACATTTCACATTTATTTTGACTTCCATTACACGATCTTTAGAGATCTCATTCGGGTCGGTTTTTATTTTGCATTTCTACAATTATGTTTGTTCTATGATCTCTTACACATCAAATCAAAATTTATTTCTCTTGCTGCTTCTAGAAACATTCTTTATCATAATTCTATTACATAATCATCAATACAGTGCGGTGTTAAAACGACACTGAGTGCAGTCCTGTTCAGTAATATGTTAGCCCATACGTCAATGTATATAATTCATTGCTGTACCTACAATATCCGCTTGACCTTACTCCCGATACATAATCGTCAATGTACAGACCGCACGGTCAACATTCTATCGAAGTCAGCGAACTCGGTGATATTCACGCCCATACTTCACATAGTAACTAACTCGATACAATGTTAATTTATACAATTCATTGCTGCGTCTACAACCTCGCTTGACCATAATTCCGATACATAATCGTCAATATACAAAGCGCACGGGCAAAATTCTATCGAAGTCGGCGAACTCTGTGATATCCACGCCCACACTTCACATACTAACTGACGCGACACAATGTTAACGTCTACAATTTATTGCTACGCCTGCAACCCCGTTTGACCACACTCTCGATACTATTCGTCAATGTACAGAGCGCACGGTCAAAATTCTATAGAAGTCAGCTAACTCGATGATATTCACGCCCATACTTCATATACTAACTAACGCGACACAATGTCAACGTCTACAATTCATTGCTGCGTCTACAACCCCGCTTGACCATAATTCCGATACGTAAATCGTCAATATACAGAGCTCATGGTCAAAATTCTATCGAAATCAACGTACTCTGTGATATCCACGCTCATACTTCACATACTAACTAACGCGACACAATGTTATCGTCTACAACTCATTGTGCTACGTCTACAACCCAGCTTGACCATACTTCGGATACATAATCGTCAATGGACACAGCATACGGTCAAAACTCTACCGAGATTAGAGCAACTAGGCGATATTCACGCCCATACTTCACATACTAACTAACGCGATACAGTGTTAACGTATACAATTCATAGCTGCGTCTACAATCCCGCTTAATCATAATTCCGATACATAATCGTCATTGTGTACAGAGCCCACGGTTAAAATTCTATCGAAGTCAGCGTACTCGGCGATATTCACGCCCATACTTCACATACTAACGCGCGATACAATACCAACACGTACAATTCATTGCTGCATTTCTAATCCCGCTTGACCATACTCTCGATACATAATCGTCAATGTACAGAGCGCACGGGCGAAACTCCACCTGGATCGAGACCGGGCAGTGCACTTTCGAACAACACGGCGGGCGTGGTAAGGAGGGCGACGTCAGCACCCAGACGGCCTAGGCCAGCTTCCATCGCCGGTACTGGTGTCAATACGCCTAGAGGTAAGGGATCGTTGTTCCATATTTAAATTTGAAAAACGAACAATTAATTGTTTGAATTTCATACTGGCACCTCATGATTGTCCAACATTGTCCAACCGGCCAACTGTTTGGTTAAACCGTCGATGAAGAATTTTATACCTCGATGGTTATTTAAACTTTGTTCGCTAGATGTCACTGTTATCGATTTATAGTAATTTTACGAATGTAATATTTTTGGAAACTTATTGATTTTTTTAATCCATGAGTTTAGCAGATAGGCAGAAAGCCCATCTGATGGAAAGCGGTTACCATCGCCTATGAACATTTGCAACATCAAAGGCGCTACAAATGCGCTGCTGCTCTCTTAAGCTAGACTGGAACCTAGCCACTAATACCGAAACACAACTCAAGGTTATGGCGGCATACTCTAGACCAGAGGTGGTAGCCATTCAGACGGGTAAATAGCTTACCACCTGGCTGTGGGTTATTTTGTCGCCTCTTACGACAGACCAACTTACCACACTAGTATCATAAATAACTATTTTGGGCGTTCTTCCATAGTTAAATAAAGTTATAAATCTATATGTATAAAACAAAGTCGTGTTAGTTACACCATTTGTAACTCAAGAACGGCTGGACAAAATTTTATGATTTTTGTGTTTTTGGAATTGTCTCCGTCCGGAATAGGATAATAAGTATTAAAATATGATATTTATCAACTAAGAAAAGTTATCATTAAAAAACATCAGTCTTCGATTTCGGCAAATTATTTTTGTGTGGCTCCAATAGGTGGCGCCGCTGAACACCTCTTTAACGGTGGGACCGATTTTGATGAATTTTTTGTGTTTTTTCAAGTAGATTCGTGAATGGTTTACATTAGCAATTGGTCCCGGTTGATGGCGCTGCAATCGGTTTCTAGATTTTTATTTTTTAAGGAGAAGACATTTGCCGGGTACAGCTAGCAGCTTATATTGTGTTGGTTTGAATTAAGATTGGACGATCATGTACTGCCAGCACAAAAAGTTTTGTTGAGTTGAGTTGAGTTTCTAGTCTAGTGCGAGTATATTACAGTACAAAGTACATGTTGTAACAGATATAAGTGCATGATTACAATAGAGGAAGTGTTATAAAGTTTAGAAGAGAATGAAGTAGTAGTAGTAGTAGGAATTTTATTATATGTGTTTTGATTTTAATGTTGAAAATAGTCTACTAATTAATGGAGGTGTTGCTGGATTTTTAATACGTTAATATTTCTCTAAACTAATTTCTTGTATGCTTCAATAAAAGTGACTAATATAAGCTTTATGTCGATGTGCCGCCGCTTGGCAGTTACTTATATACTTAACGTTGTATGTCTCGGCTTGTCGTATATCTTTTTCGATGTATTTTTGTGATATCTTTATAACATAGTTTTTTATGTCTAAATAATGATTACCTGTGTAGATTTATTCTTTACATATCATATATAATATTATCAGTCCATAAATGTCCCACTGCTGGTCGTCGGGCCTCCCACTATAAGGGAACGGACAGTATACCCGCTACGCTTGTCCAAGGCGGCTTGGCAGGTTTGACACATCGGTTATCTCGATGTGCAGGTTGCATCACGGTGTTTTCCTCCACCGTTGTTAGCATGTGGTGATTGTGGTAATATGCACATTGGATCAGAAAACTACCAAGTGGTGCATGCGTTACGGTCAGGATCGAACCCGCGCCCTTTGAGACTGGGACGGGTGCGCTAGCTATTACGCTACCACAACATATATAATAATAAATAATATCTATACTAATATATAGAGCTGAAGAGTTTGTTTGTTTGTTTGCTTAAACGCGCTAATCTCAGGAACTACTGGTCTGATTTGAAGAATTCTTTCAGTGTTAGATAGCCCATTTATCGAGGAAGGCTATAGGCTATATATCATCACGCTAAGACCAATAGGAGCGGAACACCAATTAAGAATGTTTCAAAATCGGGGGGTTTTTTTTTACTTACTTTTTTTTAACTATTCCACGCAGACGAAGTCGCGGGCAGAAACTAGTATATAATAATAAATAATAACAGCCCATAAACGTCCCAGTCTGCTGGGCTCAGGCCTCCTGTTTTTAGGAGAATGGACAGTATACCTGCCACGCTTGTTCAAGGCGGATACAGAAGTCGTGGAAGGCCACGACACACCTTCCATGATCAAAGATCGTGTACTAGCAGAAAGTGATGTCAGGAGCCTTAAGAACAGACGAGAGTCCATGACAAGAGCTATGAATGTCAAGGAAGCGAGTGAGGTGTGTAAGAACAAGCCTGAATGGCGCTATGTTGTTCGCACCTACCCCGCAAGGGAACTGGCGTGAAGCTATGTATGTATGTATAAAGTTTCCAATAAGTTTTGTCATTCACATGACGTGCAAATACTTACATTCACTAAATGTCTTGAAGCTATAACTCTACACTCATGTTTCCAAATTACATACATAGATAACTTCACGCCAGTTCCCTTGTGGGGTAGGCACGAGCACCAGAGCGCCATTCAGGCTTAATCTTACACACCTCACTTGCTTCTTTGACATTCATTGTTTCCAAATTAATTTCAGTAAATATACATGTCAAATAAATAAAAAAGAATTGAATGAATGAATGAAAACACTTTATTGTTCAGCAAAAAATAAAACTACGTTCCTAAAACTAAGTACAGTAAATGTTGAACAAAGGGCGGCCTTATCGCTTAAAGCGATCTCTTCCAGGCAACCCCCTAAGACAATAAATATTGAGAATTAAGAATTGTTATTTTCTTTTATTATTAATGTTTTGTTAATTAAAGTAGAATAAGTATTAATCTGTATATCATGTTAATGTTCACCTCTCCTACATTCAGTTTGATTTCCAAGATGAGTTTTAGCAAAAGTACTAAATATGTATTATATTGACTTTTTTGTGGTCGAGCGGGCTAAGACTTAGCCGGCCGAGCTAACTGGAACGCGGAGGCTCCGGGTTCGATTCCTGGCAAAGAAAATTTCCTAAATTTTATATTTCTGTCAGGCGTTCTGATATTTTATTACCGGTTCCCAAGCGTTGACCAGGTTCTTAGGTGATAATGGTGGTACAGGTGGCGGCGACACCGGCGGGCAGAGCCTGGCGACGACGCCGAGCGTGTCGCGCGACAGCACCGTGATGGGGGGCGGGGACGTGCCGAGGCGGGCGCAGACCACGCCGCGGCGGCCACGCCCCCAGTCCATGCACGCGACCACCACCAAGGCCAGTGAGTGTTCTCTTCTTCTTCTTCTTTCTAAATCTCACCCAATCCGCTCCCCCTATCACCGCCATCCCTTCATATATATCATTCTTATCGATTAAATATATTCTGAAAAGATTCTATATTGATTCCCAGAGTAGACCATCAGGCTCACATGTGCAGATTTGGGACTAAAACAGAACCATAATATACTAGAATGATGATAACGAATTCTCGCCTCTGCTCCTATTTTTGATATAACAATATCTTCTGTCATTTTTGTCATTTTGTCCTTTTTGGGCTTTTTGTCCTTTTTATCCTTTTTGTCATTTTTGTCCTTTGGTCCTTTTTATCTTTTTTGTCCTTTTGTCCTTTTTGTCATTTTTGTCGTTATTGCCCTTTTTTTCATATATTATTGTTATTATTGTCCTTTTTGTCATTATTTTCCTTAATAAAACTACGTTTTAATGGTTTTAAGCGCGGTAATTTATTTGATTTTTATTATTCCGACATTTCGGCCACTTTTCAGTAGCCGTGATCACGGAAGACAAAGACGTCACGTGTCAATGAGTATTGTTAATGTTTTATTTAGCCTACCGCCAACTTGTTCATTTTAATTATTTAGTTTTAATATTGTTTATGGTTATTCTTTACTCTATGGGAGTTTAATCTAATTTACCATCGCTTCGCAACATGTTGTGACTTGAAGAGAAGAAGCGGCGCAAGAAACTATTCAGCAAACATGCCTAGCTCTAATAAATTTTATATAATATTAAAATGGGTGGGAGGGAAAATAAAAGAAATTATCAATCAAGTTGGTTTGTGTTCCGGTGCACGCAGATAGAGCTCGCAGTGTCTTGAGGTCTGGCAATTGGTTTTTGCCTGGGTTTGGGTTTTGATAGATTAGTTTACTTGCGAACCATCTTCTCTATTGAAATTTAGATGTGAAAACTGAAATAAAAAATAACTACACTAATTATTTTCGCTCTGTATACGTATGTCATCTTTATATTTTTCGAAATAAACATAATGAATTAATTCCAGCGACGCCAGCGCCCGGAGAAGGCAAGCCGCCCCTACACAGAAAGCCAAAGCCATCCAAAGAACACGATAAGGTAATATAAAAATATTGTCATTGTACCTATTAGCTGTTGACACCGCAATCACTTGATTATTATATGTATTTTTTCTAACCAAAATGTTTGTCGTGTGTAGACGCCTCGCGGCAAGTCGTTGTCGGCGTCGCCGGGGCGCACGCTGTCGCCGTCGCCGCGCGCCTCCAAGGAGCCCAGCGTCGACAAGGAGACGCACCAGAAGGTAATGCCCTTCCACCTGTCGCAGTGGTGTACACCTTATACATGTCACAGTGGTACGCACCTTGTGTTCGTCGCAGTGATATGGACCTTGTAACCCTCACCTTGATAATTATGCAATATGCACCTGTCGCAGTGGTGTACACCTTATACATGTCACAGTGGTACGCACCTTGTGTTCGTCGCAGTGATATGGACCTTGTAACCGTCACATTGATAATTATGCAATTTGCACCTGTCGCAGTGGTGTACACCTTATACATGTCACAGTGGTACTCACCTTGTGTTCGTCGCAGTGATATGGACCTTGTAACCGTCACATTGATAATTATGCAATTTGTACCTGTCGCAGTGGTGTACACCTTATACATGTCACAGTGGTACGCACCTTGTGTTCGTCGCAGTGATATGGACCTTGTAACCGTCACATTGATAGTTATGCAATTTGCACTTGTCGCAGTGGTGTACGTACGCCTTGTACACGTCACCGCGATATGCACCTTGTAACCCTAATCTTGATTACTATGCAATTTGTAGCTGTCGCAATAGTGTACGCCTTATAACGCTCATATTGATAACTATGCAATTTGTACCTGTCGCAGTGGTGTACACCTTGTAACCCTCACCTTGATAACTATGTAATTTGTACCTGTCGCAGTGGTGTACACCTTGTAACCCTCACCTTGATAACTATGCAATTTATACTGTCACAGTGGTATGTACCTTGTGTTCGTCGCAGTGGTTTACACATTGTATTCATCACAGTGATTTGCACCTTGTATGTATCATACTGATATACACCTTTCCCTGTCACATTGATATACACATTATAAACCTGTCGCAGTGGTAAGCACCTTATATCTGTCACAGAGATTTGTGCGACCTCTGTGAGCTACGATAAATTACATTGATTTCTCCAGTTTAACAGTAGTGTACTTGTAACACCTTTGTTGACTTTAGACTTGTCGTCTTCAATATTTTACTACACTGCTATACATATGCTTTTTCTACCCGAATCTAATATAGTGTGAACACCATCAACCATTTGGCTATGGGATCGCATAACACCCTTAATGTCACTTTCCAGGGCATTCCGCCGACAGCGCCCCCCGTGGACAAGAGTCGAGTGAGTGCCGCCGAGGTGACGCAGAAACTGGAAGCGCTTCAAGTCAACGATACAGACCAAAACTTAGAGGATAAGGTGATTTATCTTCTATGTTGATAACTAAAGAGGATAATTTATACCCCTTTTCAAGCATACAACGCGCTTTAAAATAAGATTTGGCATAGTTAAAATTTATATGGAGAAAAAGGTTTTTATATACCAGCCTTTGAGATCCTGGATATCATGTAGCAGCAGAGTGCTAGTCAAGCCAAGTAAAACGAGCCCAAACACGACGGGTCTATCTTGTTTAGTACAAGAGTTCCTATGGTCACCTTCCGACTCCATCATATCAGTTCCATGGTACCATATTACCATATACAAAATTTCAGCTCAATCGGAAACCGGGAAGTGGGTCAAATTTAACTTGCAAGATTCCACCCGAACTTACATACATACATAGGTACATCCATTGCAAGTTAAATAAAAGCTTGTAAAAAGTGTAGAAAACTATTTACATGTAGCGAGTGTTGTATAGGTGTTGTTTTTTTTTTTTTGTAAGATGCATCGAAAAGTACTCATGAGTCTCGTTGCCAATTATGGTCAAAACTAAAATGTTATCTGTAGTGTTTGATCCCTAACACTAACATGGCTGTCACCGCCTCGTCAACGCATTACAACATCTACAGTTGAGGACTGAGCCTGCCTACTAGGAGTGTGTAACTCATTACTGAACCGACTCGCTGATCCAAAACATTTAGGGAAGATTTATATTAGACCGGTCCGTGTCCGGGCCGGGGCGGGGCCGGAGCGGAGCCACTCCGTGCTGCACGTTTATATTACACCGGGTGCTAAACGGGCGATAAGTCGCCACGGATTTTTTTTTAAATTTCATCTAATGATAATGTATTAAAAGTAGCAATCATTTCCATGCTTGACCCGTACGCAGCACGGAAGAGTATTCGTATTAAGACGGGACGTGGAGGGGCCGGGGCGGGGCCGTGCAACAACAGTGGTGTAGACGAGCGTCGTCCGGGCCCGGACGGGACACGTATCCTGCGCTGTGTAATATAAACAGCTTCATACAAAATGTATGTAACGTTTCAAATTCGTGCCCGTACACGGCCCGGTCTAATATAAATCTTCCCTTAGGTGTTCCAAAATTCCATTTGGATCTGGAACATCGCAATCTCCCTGACTCTGTTCAGCGCGATCATGTCGCTTACGTGTGAGAGAGACCGACCAGAGCATAATGAATCACAGAGCAACAAGCGTAGCGAGAGAGCAGGAAAACAATAAAATATAAGCAAATTATAATTTATTAATGATCTCAACAAATTGTAATTTTTTCAAATATTACTATGAATATTCATCTTTGTTTCTACCTTAACGCCGTCTGCCTCAATATGCCTGCGACACGACATATATATATATATATATATATATATATCTGTATTTTTATCTTTGACAAGTTTGACATGATGTTTCAAATGAAACCGCAGCCCGTTTCTCAGCCTCAGTCCGCGACGTACCATAACATAGACAACCATGATTTTATATCTTTGAGTCAATGTTCTAAATGAAACATATCAGTGATCCGGAACATTTTATTGTTCCAGATACAAATGTTCCATAAATACATGCATACATATATAACTTCACGCCAGTTCCCTTGCAGGGTAGGCACGGACGACAGAGCGCCATTTAGGCCCATTCTTACACACCTCACTTGCTTCTTTGACATTCATAACTCTTGTCATGCATGCTCGTCTGTCCTTAAGGCTCCTGACATCACCCTCCGCTAGTACACGATCAATTTGATCATGGAAGGTGTGTCGTGGCCTTCCAAGACTTCTGCATCCATCCATTTTTGCATTGTATATCTGTTTAGTCATTCTTTCCACATGCCCGAACCACCGGAGCATTCCTTTCCTTGCAGCGAGATCTTGATATCATTTCTAATTGGTGCCAGTCAAATAAAATGTTTCTCAATGTAGAAAAATGTCACATAATTTTATTCACAAACAAAGTGAATAAGATTGAATTTAATACATACATAATTTCACGCCAGTTCCCTTGCGGGGTAGGCACGAACAACAGAGCGCCATTCAGGCTTATTCTTACACACCTCACTTCCTTCTTTGACATTCATAGCTCCCGTCATGCACGCTCGTCTGTTCTTAGAGTTGTTAATAATAATAAATAAAAAAAATCTGTTGTCAATTTTTAACTCATATTTTTTATATTATTTCTAAAATGAATATGAACAACTTTCTATAGAATATCTGCTTTGTCGTTCGTTTAATTAGCACATCGTTTGGATTATAATCGGGCCCTGTATATTACATTGTTATTGTTTCATTTTTGATGTTTTGTGCTAAACCCTTTAGCTCACTATTAGCACATATGTGTCCGCGATGAGAGTGCAGATCGCGTTTGTGCACGTGATCGTCAATTGTGTTGTTGTCTCACTCTGTTTATATAGGATTTGTATGTTTTTTTATTATTGTAGGAGATCAACAGACAGACAGACGGCCCACTCGATGGAAAGCGGTTACCATCGCCTATGGATATTTGCAACACCAAAGCTGCTACAAATGCGCTGCTGCTCTCTTAAAGGAGACTGGAACCTGATCACTAATGCCGGAACACAACTCAAGGTTGTTATGGCGACATACTTTAGACCAGGGGTGGTAGCCATCCAGTCGGGCAAATACCCTACCATCTGGCTATGGGTTGTTTAGTCGCCTCTTACGACAGGCCGCCAGGCCGCAGGAAATTGTATTCTTTCTCCGTTCCTGCACGGATAAGATGATTGTATGAGATGGGTATATTTTCTTGGTATATCACGAGATAGTGATAGTGTTAGTCTTGCGGCTTTTTGGTATATCGATAATTGTCTTAAGGGTATAAATAAAGAAATAAAAAAAATGTGACCCGCTGTGACAAGAACGAGGGACGGGTCAAAAAACATCAACAAATTCGTTTGACGTATTTTGTCGATGGCCCCTAATATAGTTGTTCCGTTTTCTGAAAATCGACCAATTCAATCCCTGACTAGGATAATTGATTTTTCAAAAATCTAATGATACTGCATTGGTTTTCATCAAGGGGTGTACCACCTGGCTGTGAGTTGTTTTGTCGCCTCTTACGACAGGCCGCCCCAACGCAGGAAATTGTATTCTTTCTCCGTTCCTGCACAAATCTAATGATGCTGCATTAGTTTTCATCAGAATTGGTCCCGAGACTACTTTAAATATTTTTCGCTATATCTCAATAGCTTCGGATTCGGCCGCGAATAGCTACTTGGAAAAGTTCAGCCTGTACGTACCTCAAGATGTTTTGTCTCTCTTTAGGAAATCGAAAACAATGAGTCAGTGCTTATAAACAATATGGAAACGAAAACCGAAATCGTGATCACGGAATCAGTGAAACTTGAGGAGAAAACGAGCGAACAGAAAGACATAGAAGTACAGAAGCCAGAGAAGGAGAGAAGAGACGAAAGGGAGGAGAAGAAGGAGCCTTCGCAGGACAAGACTGATGATAACGAGATGACAGGTGATGATTATTTACTGAATAGTGTTCCTGCTCTAAATAACTCCTTTAGCAGTTATTGTATTTCAAATATTGTAATACGGAGGTTTTGTTCTTCAGCGCCAACCTCTACCAACCTTGATGAATATATGTATATAATGTCATGTCATGTAAGAGGGACTTCGCTTATGTCTGCGATGATATAAGACGTTTTTCTAATTACTAAATGAATCCAAATTTATCTGTAACATCTTTAATAATTAATTGTGGTAGCTTAAGATATTTAAACTACTATAGTGGCGCCCAACGTGGGGCCAATCAATATTTATTTTTTAATATCTACAATATTATAAAATTCTAAAAATGCATTGAGGCTGTTTAATTAAAAGAAATCAACATAATGGTCTATACTATATAAACGACGGAGAATATGATGCATTTTTTAGGTTTTTGTGTGTTTGTCTGTTTATTCGGATTCACGTAAAAACTATTGGGCCGATTTCGATGCGATTGTCGCTGATCTACAGCAAATTCTTAGACCTAAAATCTGCGCATTTTTTTATCCTGGGAATCCAGCGGGAATTATTTAAAATGGCCAGATTAAAAAAAAAATGGATTCTCATGTGCTTTTTTTTCATTGATCGATTGCAAATTTTATGTAATAAAACGTGTGATATATTATCCCGGGAATTTTTCACTATTTTGTTTTTTTTTATTACGGGAGTTCAGCAGACAGGCAGACGGCCCACTTGATGGAAAGCGCTTACCATCGTCTATGAACATTTGCAACAGGTGCTACAAATGCGCTGCTGCTCTCTTAAGGGAAACTGGAACTTGGTCACTAATGCCGGAACACAACTCAAGGTTGTTATGACGACATACTTTAGACTAGTGATGGTAGCCATCCAGTCGGGCAAATGCCCTACCACCTGGCAAAATTAAGAGCCATTCCAGTTTACTGAATTTTAAATTATGCAGTTATGTAAGGGAAGGACTGCACAGTAATAATGCATGATTAGTGGCTGCATTGTTTTATATTTATTAACTAGATTATGCCCGCGACCTCGTCCACGATTACCAGGACGCGAAGTATCGCAGCAGCTAAAAAAAGAAGCTGTCGCTTTAGTGGAAACTGTGTCGGAATAAGCTAATTTTTATCCATCCGAACAACTTCAAACTGCTCTCGGGAAATTCCCGGGATAAAAGGTATGACACATTTTATTACATAAAATTTTTATATCGGTCAGTGAAAAATCACATTGGAATTCGATTGTATTTAAATAATTCCCAGAGGAATATATACTCTCTTACACCAACCGTACAGTGTCCTAGTTTTGAGTAATGGTCCTTCGAGCCGGATATGATGATAGGAAGTGAAATGTATTAATTTAATTTCAGCCTCGATGACCGCCCGCCGCATAACCACAGAGGAAGAGGCGAAAGCGGCGTTAGCGGAGAGGCGCAGGCGGGCCAGGGAGGAGCTCGAGAGGCAGGCTGAACTCGAGAGGCAGAGGTGAGAGGCGCGTTTAGTTATAAATCATACATTTGCTCAAACAATCAATACTTTGCTTAATTACTTTCGTTTACACTAAAAGGCGCCAATCAATCAGACATAAAAATAAAATGACAGCTGCTTGTTCGATGGTAATAATAGAGATATAGTAGGTTAATGATAGAAATACAAGTAGGTTAATAATAGAGATACAAGAAGGTTAATAATAGAGATACACGTAGTTTAATAATAGAGATACAAGAAGGTTAATTATAGAGATACAAGTAGGTTAATAATAGAGATACACATAGTTTAATAATAGAGATACAAGAAGGTTAATTATAGAGATACAAGTAGGTTAATAATAAGGATACAGGTAGGTTAATAATAGAGATACAAGAAGGTTAATTATAGAGATACAAGTAGGTTAATAATAAGGATACAGGTAGGTTAATAATAGAGATACAAGAAGGTTAATTATAGAGATACAAGTAGGTTAATAATAAGGATACAGGTAGGTTAATAATATTGATACAAGAGGGTTAATTATAGAGATACAAGTAGGTTAATAATAAGGATACAGGTAGGTTAATAATAGAGATACAAGAAGGTTAATTATAGAGATACAAGTAGGTTAATAATAAGGATAAAGGTAGGTTAATAATAGAGATACAAGAAGGTTAATAATAGAGATAGAAGTGGGTTAATAGTAGAGATGCAGATAGGTTATACAATTCGGGAATCTCATATCGATGGACTTTGCGCGTTTCATGTTATTACGATTTTCTGCTTTACAGTTTGAACTTGTTTTCTTGGTTGTTTTTGTAAGAACCTTGAAATAGGGCTTGTGTACTCCTAATAACCTTGTGATAATTCCAACGACATTTGAAAATCAAATCCCGCAAACATGCAGCAATATAATCACTAAGAAAATTAAATTGAAACATCCACAGACTGCAGCGTGAAGCCGAAGAGGAAGCGGAGAGGCAGCGTCTCGAAGAAGAAAGACAGAGGCGCGAAGAGGAAGAGGCGAGGGAGCTGGCGCAGCTCCAGAGGCAGATGGAAGAGGAGAAGCTGAGGAAGGCCATCGAGGTTAGTAGGTCTCTACTCTCCTCACCCGTGACACTTGACGTCTTTGTCTTCCATTATATCACAGCTACTGGAAAATGGTTGAAATAATTTTCAAATAAAACGCCATTTTAAAACAGTTGAAACTTAGTTTCAATTGTGTGTACTAGTCGCAAGAACTTAAGAAAATACTTTATATCACATACTAGCTGCGCCCCGCAGTCTCACCGGCGTGGTGATGGAAAATCGTTATATTTTGGATAATCCATTAAATTATATTGTTATTCTGATGTGTAAGCTATATTATTGTAAAGTTTCATCAAAAGCCATTCAGTAGTTTTTGCGTGAATGAGTAACATCCATACATTCTTACAAACTTTCGTGTTTATAATATTAGCAGGAAGTAGGACTTTGTGCTGTGTAGTAATATTTCTTAGAATGCAGAATGCCGTTGCTAGGTTTTCGATATTTGCAGACCTGAATTATTCACGTACTCGTTAAACTATATTAATGTACGTTGGCATACATACATACATACATACATAACTTCACGCCAGTTCCCTTGCGGGGTAGGCACGAACAACAGAGCGCCATTTAGGCTTATTCTTACACACCTCACTCGCTTCTTTGACATTCATAGCTCCTGTCATGCACGCTCGTCTGTTCTTAAGGCTCCTAACATCACCTTCTGCTAGTACACGATCAATTGGCATTATGTCAATTTATATTATGAGCTATTTTTTTATAGGTGTTAAGGCGTGTAAATAGCCCTAACACGTAGTATGCGAGCTCTGATGAACCAACGTTCAGCCCAAAATTGAAATACGGTGATATAAACCAAAAGTATGCGATGCCGGGCAATCAAGACAATAACTCATACGACCACCAATGGAGCGGCTAAGAAAATATGCCCACTCACCTTATCACAGTACGTTGTCAGATCACCTTGAATGAGTTCACCACACCTTCACCACGACACCAGACAAGGGGAAGCCGGCCGGCTTATAACCAAATTCCAATCCTTCCACTTGATGCAACACTTATTAGTCTTTGTGTATTTGATTAAGGGGCCGATTTATTAAGCACCAGAGAGTAATTATTTGATAAGGTTTAAATATTATTATTTATTAACGTGCGCCTGCTCAACTAGTGCAGCAGCGACCAACGACGACGCGAAAGCGTATGTAACGTATTCAAATTCAAAAAAGTCTAGGCACCACCTTCTGGCGAGTGAGCGGCCGCAGTGACGTATGAAGTGAAGTTAGCTCCGATTTGCCCAACATCGCTAGATGGCGTCACCAATAGGTTTTCTACTTTGTAGGTGTACAATAATAATATTACGTATGTCTCTGAAGACCATGGGCCATGAAAATGGCCCGGACTTTTGAAAGGCTTGCATGGGGCCATGGGAAGGCCAACACATAAAGACCACGTGACAAATCTATCTATACTATAATAAATTTCTAAATGCTTCGAGTTTGTACCATGCGTTTGAAAATGTGAAAAAATCAGGGAGGCTAATTCGGACTAGGAGATTCTGAAAATACTAAATATAATTTTTAGAATTTTTGTCTATATTTGTCTGTTAGAGCATCACGTGAAAACTACTGAACAGATTTAAATGAAACTCGACATAGAGCTAGTTTATATTCCGGGGCATAACTTAGAATACTTTTTATCCTGATAAATGACACCGTTTTCGTGGGATAGCCGGAAATAGCGAAAAAGGTGGCGCTGCGGTCGTATATTTTTTGGCAACTACTGAACGTATATGAACGAAACTCGACATAGTGCTGGCTTATAACCCGAGTTAACACTCGGGATACATTTTATCCCGATAAATCACATCGTTCTCTTAGAATAAACGGATTAGCAAAATAGATGGCGCTTCAATCGCGTTTTTCAATTCACTAACAAATATCTACGTTTTCATAAATATCAATAACATGTCATTCATTGTATTACTTGAAATCAAGTTTGCTGCATCTCACCTCCATGTTTTGCTGGGCAAGTTTCCTCTGGTTAATAAAAAATCGATTTCAGGCCCAACAGCAACTGGAGCGCGAGGAGGCGGAGCGCAAAACGCGCGAAGAGGCCGAGCGCCAGACGAGGCTGCGCGAAGAGGAGGAGAAGCGCAAAGCGGCCGAAGAAGCGGAGAAGCTGAGGCGAGAGGAAGCGGAGAAAGAGGAGAAGGAGAGGCTCGCCCGCAAACAGCGGGTGGAGGCCATCATGGCCAGGACACGGCTTAGGAAGGTTAGGATTTTTTTTTTTTGTCTCCTTTAGTATGCCTCTGCATGATTTGTATATCTTGCCAGTATCGAGTGTTCGTGAATTTTTCAAGATTTAGAATAATGAAATAGCGGTAGTGTTAAAGAAGGGTAAAGAAAAAGCACCACAAATAAACGTGAATGTATGAAGAGATTAATGAAAGTAGATGAAGCGAAAGTTGTATGTCAGGATCGTCGCAAGTTGAAATCCGTCATCTCTGCCCTGCCCTCATGGGAAATAGGCGTGATAATGTGTATGTATATATGTAGAATAAGCGTCATACAAAAGCTGCAACAAATTTGTAGGTCTTTGACTGAATCTAAGAACAAGCGAGTTATTTTGACAGCTCTAAAAGGCATATCTCACTAAACGATCAAGATTTGTACACTAACACATTGTTCGTCAAAAACCATTAATATCTTACAATTATTGTTTATTATTATGTCACGTTTCATGAACCAACTTATTGATGTATAATTTAGCACAGTTAAAGACTATGGTTAATAAATGAACATGTTTGTCTATATCGTCATAAATTCTCAATCTTATCGGGGAGTTTTTGGCGGGAACTGAAAGGAGACGTTGTGCTGTTTTTTTTTTTTTTTTTTATTGCAGGCAGATCAGCAGACAGGCAGACGACCCACTTGATGGCGAGCGGTTACCATCGCCTATGGACATTTGCAAGAGCAAAGATGCTACAAATGCGCTGCTGCTCTCTTAAGGGAAACTGGAACCTGGTCACTAATGCCGGAACACAACTCAAGCTTGTTATGGCGACATACTTTAGACCAGGGGTGGTAGCCATCCAGTCGGGCAAATGCCCTACCACCTGGCACCTGGCTGTGCAGTTTTATTTTCTAAAAATGTGTAAAATTACTCTAAAATGAACAATAGTTGTAGGATATTGATAGTTTTTGAGTAGTAATTATGTGTTTTTGCGAGAAATGTGAACTATATAGCCAAATGTGGCCTTTCGAGTTTGCACAAGAACTCCGTTGAATGACGTCGATTGTAGCCTACAATACAACGGCGCGTGGCTTAAAGGCCTAGTTGCCAAGCCTTAGACATGAAAAAAAATCAATCTTATCGGCAGCTCTAACACCGATATCTATTAATCATCTGTATTTACATAGCATCACGTTTATCTGTTGTGTTTTAATTTTATTTATATATTGACCATGGTTTTTATGTGTGATAAATTATCTATACAAATAAATATAATAGAAGTGTCTGTTTGTAATATCAAAACAACAGCTTTTTATATATGGTAGTTATAGTAAAAACAACAAGTGTGACGAGGGTAGTTCCTAAATTTCGTGACGTCACATTTCAAAATTTAATATATTTGAGCTTTATAACACGGAAATTGAACTATTAACGAAAATCTTTAAAATATTTCCAACCATACATATAGATCTGTATGAGCATAGTGTTTAAATTATTAAGAAATTATTTATCCGTGCAGGAACGGAGAAAGAATAGAATTTCCTGCGGCCGGGCGGCCTGTCGTAAGAGGCCACTTAACAACCCACAGCCAGGTGGTAGGGCATTTGCCCGACTGGATGGCTACCACCCCTAGTCGTAAAGTATGTCGCCATAACAACCTTGAGTTGTGTTCCGGCATTAGTGACCAGGTTCCAGTTTCCCTTAAGAGAGCAACAGCGCATTTGTAGCAACTTTGCTGTTCCAAATGTCCATAGGCGATGGTAACCGCTTTCCATCAAGTGGGCCGTCTGCCTGTCTGCTGATCGCCTGCAATAAAAAAATTATTAAATGGAAATAAAACTAATTACGAAACTGCCGTTTAAATTTAATAATTTCTCGGTGTAAAAGTTTACGATGTTACAATAAGGAGCAAGGTGTCTCACAAATGTGACAGGGTCAAAAAATCAACAAGTTTATGTGACGTCATTTGTGAATGGCCCCTAAGCTGTAGTTTTTCCATAAATAAATAAAGTTTGTAAATTCCAGCAAGCGGAAGAAGAGAAGAAGAGTCTAGAGAAGCCGTCGCAGGCCACGTCCTCTTCGACGGAGAGTGCCGAAGTGCAGTCGGCGGCTCCCCCCGCTCCTGCGCAGGAGGCCGCGCCTTCGGCTGCACCTGCGCACCCGGACAACGGAAACGCGGTGGCCACCGCCGACCTACTCGGCAGCTTCGATGCCAATATGGTAGGGGCGTGCGAATATAATTCGAAATTCGAATCGAATATTAATATTCGATTCGAATTTCGAATTATTCAAAATTCTAATGTTCGAACAATTCGCGGATTATCGAAATATAACTGGATTTTCTATTGTTTCCAATTTGAATTCGTTTACATCGTGTATCAAAATATTCTACTTTCGAATAATATACTTTTTGATTAAAAATTAATTACCCGGAGAAAACAATTGCTCAATTTCAATATGTGTTCATTTCTGTCAGTAACATAAAAAATCTGGATACTAATATTGCCAAGAGATCTTTTCAATTCATTTTGGTTTTTATAAATATTAGTTTCCGTTGAAAAAAAATCTATAAGAAAAAGGTTACACATGCTATGTTTTAAAACACTCGAAAATTTGCGAATAATATAATAATTCGGAAAAAATCGAATTATTCGAAATTTTTGAATTATTCGATTTTTTTTCGAATTGTTCGGGAACTTTCGAGTAATTCGAACTTTAGAATAATTCAAATTTTCGAATTGTCCGATTCAAGTTTCGAATCGAACATTAATATTCGATTCGAAACTCGAATCGGAACGAATTATTCGTAAGTTTGAATTATTTGCACACCCCTACAAGATGGTAGATGACAGTCATATCAATCGAGATACTTTTTATCATCTAACGAAACGTCCCTCATAGATTTTGTACGAGCTTACAAAGTTATTGCGTCATAATTTGGTACAAGTGAGAGGAGTCGAATAGCGCACTAATTTGACTTCGACGTCCTGGGTTCAGTATTCTATTTATGGACTTAAGGGATTACATATAGAATACAATATAAGTTGTGCTAGTTTATAATTTACTAGGATATGCCTGCGACTTGGTCCATGCTTGACTTGAAATTCCCGCGGGTATTCCGGAACACATAGTACCGCAGCATTTAGAAAAGAATGTAGACTATCGTTTTAGTGAAAACTTGTGGGAATAAAAAGATTTATTCAGATATACCTTTTAATTACTTTAAATGATTAATTACAATATTATAATTGGGAGTACATGTTGTAGACCGCGGATGAACGAATGGAAGGGGCGATGGCGCGGCGAAACAAAACGGAGGCAAAGGTTTCGTGTCTATAATTCCATCATCCTCCCTTAGACACCAAACCCATCTTCGAAGAGCAGTACTTCAGCTTGGCATAGGATGTGGCTTTTGTGAGACCATCTGCTACCATATAATTAGTTTGTATATAGCGAACTTCAATGGCTCCACCCATTATCTTATCTCGCACAAAATGATGTCGAACATCAATATGTTTGGTCCTAGAGCGATAACTGTCAGAACCTGAAAGATTTAAACAACTTTGATTATCGCAATATATGACAACTGGCTCCATCTTCAAGTGTGGCCAAAAGTCTTCTTGAAATTGTTTCAGCCATAATGCCTCTTGTACACATGATGACAGAGACATGTATTCAGCCTCTGTGGTAGATAAGGCCACTGTAGGCTGCCGTTTTGAATTCCAACTGACAGATCCTCCCTGAAAGAGAAATGTGTAACCAGTACACGAGCGTCTATCATCTTCAGAGCTTGCCCAGTCTGCATCACAATACCCATGTGTCAGTGTATCTGAATTCCTCTTATAACTGAGCTTTAAGTCCAAGGTTCCTTTCAAGTACCTCATCACTCTCTTAAGTGCAAGCCAGTGCTGCATTTCTGGTTTATTATTATATTTGCTTAACATATTAATTACAAAACTTATATCTGGTCTTGTCACTTGTGAAATATAAAGCAGACAGCCGATCACTTCTTGATATGGGATATCCTGTAAAATTAAATTTTCTTTAGAACATGTTATTTTTGCATTCATATCTATGGGAGTTTTTACAGGTTTACAGTCAGACATTCCATATCTTGACAAAACATCTTCTATATATTTTTTCTGATCTAAATAAATAGTGCCTTCCTCCCTGTTTCTTTCAACATGTATTCCTATACAAGAGCTTACTTCACCAAGATCCTTCATTTTAAATTTTTCATGTAATTTCTGCTTAATAATTTTAGTTGAACTTTGATTGTTTGAAAATATTAATAAATCATCCACATATATGGCTATGAACAAAATATTAATGTCATTAATTATTTTGTAGTATACACAAGGATCCAGCTTAGACTGTGAAAGTTCCATCTCCTTTAAAGTTGTACTCAGCAACTTGTTCCACTGGCGACTTGCTTGTTTGAGCCCATACAAAGATTTTCTTAACAAACATACTTGTTCAGTGTTTTTGTACATAGGCGGTTGAACCATATATATTTCTTCCTCTATACTGCCTTGAAGAAATGCAGAAATTGCATCCATTTGGATAATATCTAAATTATATTTAGCCGATACTGCGAACAGGTATCGTAAAGATGAAAGTCTCACAACAGGAGAAAAAACTTCATTATATTCAATTCCCTTCCTTTGAGAACAACCTTTAATGACAAGTCTTGCTTTATATTTAATTATCTCTCTGTTCTGATTTGTTTTACTTTTAAAAATCCACTTACATGGCATGGCCTTCTTATTAGGTGGCAATTTAGTGAGCTCCCACGTATTATTCTCCATTAAAGATGTATACTCCTCATCCATTGCCTCTCTCCAGTGCTGGGCATCAGGACCGGACAGAGCTTCCTCCACTGTCAATGGATCTGAAAATTGTGTGACACACAAGAAATTATTATCTTGTCTCAACTGTCTTTGATTTGGCCGCAATGATAAAGTCCTGGTCACTGTTTCATTACCGCTATAATCATCATCATCATCACTGTCTGGGTGATATGTTTCATCATTTTTATCAAAACTGTCATATGAAGTCTCAGGAGACAAAGTGACATTTTGAGGAGAGCTTTCTGTAAGTATATCCCCCCCTTCGTCTTGAGAAAAATTACCATTTGGATCAAGAGGAACTGTAGCAATCTGTGATGATGAAATAGTCTTGTGCACACTATTCTCATGATTATCCAAATTTTCCATAAAAATCACATCTCTGCTTATTACAATCTTTTTAGTGAAAGGATCATGCAATCTATAGCCTTTTGTATTTTCACAATAGCCAGTGAATATAAATTCCTGTGATTTTTTATCCCATTTTAATCGCTTCTCCTTAGGAACATGCACCATAGCTTTTGAACCAAAAATCTTTAAATGTGAAACATTTGGTTTCTTACCAGTCCATTTTTCATATGGTGTTACCTCATTCAGCGTGCGGGTCGGAGATCGATTCACGATATAGGCAGCGGCAGCCACCGCTTCAGCCCAATAAGGTTTCTTCAATTTTGCATCGAATAACATGCACCTGGCTCGCTCCACCAGGGTCCTATTCATGCGCTCTGCCAGCCCGTTTTGCTCTGGAGTGTAAGGAGTACTTGTCTGATGCTTGATACCAGTATCTGCTAAAAATTTAAGAAATATTTTATTACAATATTCCTTACCATTGTCAGTTCTGACAATTTTTATTTTTCTTGTTAATTCATTTTCAACCTGGTTTTTAAATTTTTTAAATATTGACTTTACATCCAATTTGTTCTTCAAAAAATACACAAATACTTTGCGTGAGTAATCATCTATGAAAGTTACAAAATATCTCGCCCCACCAAAAGAGGGAGTTTCCATCGGACCACATAGATCAGAGTATATTATTTCCAGCAAGTTAATTGCTCTAGAACCGGAATGTGGAAATGCAAGTCTTGTTTGCTTTCCTTCACAACAAGGTTTACATACTGTATTTTCACATTTTCCGATAATACATATCCCTTCTGTACATATTTCCAATTTCTTAACATCTGGCATGTTCAAATGTGCCATGCGCCTATGCCAGGTATACATATCAGCCTTGCTTTCTTTACAACTAATCACATATGCATTTCCAGTTACAATATTTAACTTATACATATTATTAGTCAACCTCGCTGTTGCTACAAGTTTCTTACTTGCATTGTATATATTACAGCCAGTGTTTGTGAATTCTACCTTACAACCATTCCTAGTCAGTTGACTCACTGACAACAAGTTTGCACCAAGTTCAGGAATTAATAAAACATTTCTCACCTGAATCCAATGATCTTCATTGTTTGCAAAAGTCTGAATATTAACATTACCCATTTTTTCCACAGTAACTGTATTCTTGTTTGCCACCATTATCCTTTGGATCGGAGGTGCCTGGAGTTCAAACATCCAGTCCAAACGCCTTGACATGTGCATAGTAGCACCGGAGTCAATATACCAGTCATCTTGATTTACATCATTATATACTGAAAAAGTTGTTGGAAAAACACTGTTATTATTCTTCTTCACATTACACTGACTTTTTATATGTCCATATTTGTGACAATTATAGCAACGAGGCCCTTTTGCTTTTGGCTTTGACTGATTTGAGACATTTTGATGTTTTGTGAAAAATACAGTAGACTCTGAAACTTTTATTTCTTGCAAAAGTTTTGTCTTTATAAAATCTGAAGAAATCGTTATACCCGAACTCTCAATACCCATTATCATAGGCTTATAATGATCCGGTAAGCCTGCTAACATGAGAGTGCCCAACCACTCATCATCCACATTGAAGCCAATGTTTCGTAGTTTGTGTGCTGTGCATACAATTTTATTTATATATTCCTCAATTGAAGCACAATTATCTAATGTTGTATTGATTAGGTCTTTCAACAAGCCCACTTTCCTTGACAGCCCGGAGTCCTCAAACACCTTTTGGAGGTTACACCAAACCTCACGTGCAGTCGTGGCATTTTCGATATGCACGTAATTAATAGGATCAACCAAAAGAATAATTTTAGACTTAGCTTTCAAATCCTTTTTGTTGTCGACTGCAGACTTCGCATCAATACATTCCCACAATTCTTCATGCTGCAAGTAGGACTTCACAGCAAATCTCCACGTGTTGTAATTCTCTCTGCCAAGCAGCTTTTCGATATTCAAGTTATTCATGTTGATTATTCAAGCACATATGCCAATGCGCACGCCACGCGGTCGTGATTTTAACTTTACGAAATTCAGACTAATATTGATTTTAAATTTATACAAAAGGTATATGGGGCGGCCCATAACCTGTGGGAATAAAAAGATTTATTCAGATATACCTTTTAATTACTTTAAATGATTAATTACAATATTATAATTGGGAGTACATGTTGTAGACCTCGGATGAACGAATGGAAGGGGCGATGACGCGGCGAAACAAAACGGAGGCAAAGGTTTCGTGTCTATAATTCCATCAAAACTATGTCCGGATAAGCTACTTTTTATGCATCCGAACAACTACAAACCGCTCCCGAGAGGGAAAATTCCCACAGGATTCCCGGGATAAAAAATGCCACAGATTTTATGTACATAAAATTTGTTGTGGATCAGTGAAATAACCACATTAGAATTGGACAGTTTTTTTAAAATCTGGCTATTTTAAATAATTCCCTAAAAAAACCCCGCGGAATTCCCAGGATAAAAAGTAGCGCAGAGTTTAAGTCTACAAATTAGCTGTCGATCAGTGAAAACCGCATCGAAATCAGCCCATTAGTTTTTACATGAATCCCGAACAAACCGACAAAAATCTAAAAAAATTGCATCGTGTTCTCCATCGTGTATATAGTCGATTCCAGTTGTTTTTTTTTTTAATAGTTTTAATGTACAGATACGGCATGTTTAGAATTTTATGATATTATAGATTGTAGAATGTGGTCACCTATCTAATTGTCAAAATTCTTCTACAATATAACGTGTATCTATTCGCAATAACGAAATTTCTTTAAACTTTTCAGACAGTAGAAACCAAACCTGAAGCAGAGGTTAGCACGCAGCAGGCTACAGTTAACACTGAAGCAAACGCAGAAACGGTTGCTGCAACGAACAATGGCAACGTCACTGCCGACCTTTTGGGCCTGTCCGAACAAAATAATGTGAGTATGAAATAATATAAAAAAATACCTGTAAAAATCTCTTACAATACTACATTTTACATGTAAATTTTATGTGTCTCTGCCCTCTCCCCTATCTCATCTCTCTTCCCTTGCTTTCATCTCTCTACCCTCTCCCCTATCTCATCTCTCTGCCCTCTCCCCTCTCATCTCTGCCCTCTCCCCTATCTCATCTCTCTACCCTCCCCTATTTCATCTCTCCTCCCTCACTTTCATCTCTCTCCCCTCTCACCTCACTCCTCTCTCTTCCTCTATTTTTCTCGCCTCTCTTCTAAATCCTTTAGCCTATTATTTTGACTTGTACGACATACAACTATGAATCAGGTCCATTGTGAAAAATCGTGGAAAATTTTCTACGCAAAAACCTTTATAATGCCATTATAATGTTAGTGTTAGTTGTCACGCAGATGTTGCCGAAAGCTTAATGCGTTATTTGTGATGCGACATTGTATAATGACGTCAAACATTAATAAACACTAATGTAGTTAATCATTAACGGCGTTATTTTTTAACGCTGTAAGTAAGTGGCATTTGGGTACAGTTACTAACATTAACCCAGGTGTAGCAAGGGCATAATCGGTATTGATAGCTTTCTGTCTACTACACAGCTGTCTATTACAATGTTACACATTTACCAGGTGGTAGGGTATTTACCAGTCTTGAGTGGCTACCACCCCTGGTCCTAGTTCATGTCGCCATAACCTTGAGTTGTGTTCCGACATTAGTGGCCCGATTCCAGTCTCCCTTTAGAGAGCGGCAGCACATTTGTTGTTACGAATGTCCATAGGCGATGGTAACAGCTTTCCATCAGGTGGGCCGTATGCCTATCTGCTGAACTCATCATGCAATAAAATTAAAGCAAAAAATACACTCTATTGTTTAAAAATAAAAAAAATATGTAAAACATGTTTTTTTGTAACTTAATTAAAACTACGTTTTAATAGTTTTAATCGAGGATTTTATTTGAATTTTTATTTTTTATTTCCGTGAGCACACGGCTACTGAAAATTTGTCGAAACGTCGAAAGAAAAATCAAATAAAATGACGCGCTTACAACCGTTGAAACTTTGAAACGTAGTTTTCAATATGTGCACTAGTCGCGAAAACTAGAGAAAATACTATATGAATTCTTGTTATTTATTATATTTCTGAGATGTGTGTTCATTTCTTTATCAATCATCTGAAATATGGTTTCCAGATTGAGGACAAAACCGAAGAGCAGTTGACAACGAAACAGACACAAGTACAACAGACCATAGACAACGTGTCAAACGATGCACCAACGTTGGAGACCAACAACGGTAACTTACACATACCCACAACGAACGTTGGCTTCATATCGACCAACATGTCGGCCAACCTGACGGCCAACTTCTTACAAACAGAGATAGCCTCGAACGAGAGCCAAAAGGAAGTACCGAAAATCTTAGACGATGATTTCACAACGCACAATGGCCACGGTACCCATAGTCACCCGTTGACATTGCAAAATGCAATTTAAGCTTATTCATATAAGGTGTGTTATTGAATGCATTTGCGTTTTCATAGCTTATATATTGGCTGCTGTGTTACGTTTGTAAATGGCGCGTTTGGACATCAGTTTGCTCGATGTTTTTTAAACTGTGACATATTTAGGGTTCCCATGGCTTAAATATTAGCCAGACAGACGAATATAAATACCCATTGGGGGACACATATATATAGTTTACGACTTTAGCTTACACATTGGCTAAAGTGTTACGTTTGTAAATGAGGCGTTATTTTGGCGTCAGATGCATGTTTTTTGAACTGACATACATAGATAACCATAATCTAAACATTGGCTCTAGAGTTTCCTTTGAAAGCGGTATGTTTTGGCGATATGTTTTTTATTGATTTTGTTTAACTGTGACACAATGTTACATAGCTTATATATTGGTTGTAGTGTTACGTTTGTAAACGAGACGTTTTGGCGCATTTTATTCGATAGTTTTCTAAACTGTGACATACTTAGAGTTTCCATAACTTAAACAAGGACGATTTTCGTCATTTTGTTCAAAGCTTTTCTAAACTGTGACAAACCTGGGGTTCCTATGGCGTTACACATTGCCTGTAGTGTTGCGTTTATAACCGGGACGTTATGCTCTCAGTTTTTACGGCATTTATTTATACTGTAACAAGGTAAAGAAAAGAGGGTATTCTGAGAATCTTATGTAGTGTCTGTGTGTCACCAGTCAAAAACACAAATGTTTCTTTCAAATATAGCACTATTATGACAAAGTCAAGATTGAACCATAGTATTTCGATAAATACTATCAAAATATTAGTATAACTTATTATAGAGGGTAGTCCAGTATTTTACAAATATTAATCCGATATTTAAAGTAAACTATAGATTCCAATACTTCATAAAAAAGATTCACACTGAAATTGCCTTGGAGTTTTATTAGGCGGTGTTTTTTTTTTTTCCAAACCCATGTAGCTTTTACCTAAACGATAAATAGATGTTGTATATGATTTTTATTATGCGAACATTATGTTTATATGGAAGTTCTCGCCTGTTTTATGAAATGTTACTTTTTGAGTTGCCAAAAGAACTCTGTTGTTTCGTGTCAGGCGATAACCTACAACTTGCGTAGCTTACAATTATGGATGCGGCATTCGCCTGATGCTTATTTACTTCGATATTAATTTAATAAAAAGCTGGATTAAATTCTTAACACTCGCAATGCAAAGTTTGATTTAATAAAATATAAAGAGGCGATAATTTTTGAAAACTGAGGTGTTCCATTATTATTAAAATCCATAAGAATTTTGGTTATAATGACGAAATTATTTCAAATGGTGCCTTTATTTTATTTTAATCATGAAATTAATATTGGTGCTAATTTATGTAAATATATTTCTTTAATTAAATATTATATTTAATATGAAAAATCAATTCACAGACATTGAGTCTCTTTAAAAAATATTATGAAAAATGATCGTCTTCATATCTCAATGATTTTATACAAAACCAAAAAAAGGAAAAATGGCGGTTTATGTGTAAAAAAAAACTTCTTGATCATGAATGATAGCTTGTTTTTGAAGTATAGAATACTAGGAAAGATAGTCGTCCTGTACAAAATCAGCTCTGAAAATCACTTAAATCCTTCGTGACTAGATATCGCCACAAACACGGTATCCGCATTAGGAATTTTTGACCCCAAGATTTTTTATTTGGGGTCAAAAAGCTAATAGGCGAGCGGGGGCGGCATTTTTCAGATTTTTATAGATTTGTCGTAAGTAAATTCTGTCAATCTCTTCAAATATTTAAAGTAAAAGAAAAGTACTAAAGTTAGATAATATAGTATAAGACGGCCTCTGTGGTTGAGCGGGCTAAGCCTTTGCCTGCCTACCTCACTGCAATGCAGAGGCTCCGGGTTCGATTCCTGGTATAGTAAATTTCGGAAACGTATCTTCTCCGTTATGGATGGTTACTATGGTCTGGGTGTCTGGAATCGGCTCCAGAGTTGTCCGTTGTATATTACCCATAAAACAAGCGTAACATGCTTAATTTGGGGATATACAATATGTGTGTTTGTCTGCCGATTATTATTATTATTATATTTTATATATTAATAATTTAACCCCTGAGCTCGTATGCTCGTGTCTCATAATGAGACCTGGTATCAGGTTCAGATTCTAAACCGAAATGGCCGCATCGTAACGTTGATCATATATCAAAATAAAGAGATTATTTTCTTTCATACAAATCCTATATAAGCAGAGTGAGACGATAACAATAAATCGGTTCCTATTATTGTTCTAACAACACGTGTTATTGTGTGACATGAAGTCTTGCTACATGGGAGTGTACCGTGACAGTGACAGCTGACGCATTAATTGCTTGAATTCATGCTAAAACGAAAATAAAGGGTTAACCCCTACAAGATAAAATTGTATCAAAAATTTATCTTGTAAGAAAAAACAAGGTATATATACACTATACCTTGTTTTACCAATACAATGTAAACTCCATGTAACGCCACTCGATTTAACGACAAACTCCCTTAAGCATCGAAATCACTTGGCTTTGGTTGGTTTAGCTCGTCTTCCGTACTTATTGTTTGAATTGCCCCTTCTGGGAATGCCTCCATGATCGACTATGGTCTAATCCCTTGCAAAGGACCCGGTATTGTGCGTAAATAGCATTTCCCCCGCCTGAAAAAAAAAAGCTCGTCTTCCATACAATGATACACTCTATATAGCATTACACCCACTCTCAATAACGACAACAATTAAGTGACAAAAAGTACCTTTTAGTTGCTAATATTAATAAAACCGCGCAGCTGTGTTTACGTTCTTTTATCACTATTATCTTAGCCAGTAATAAACTCGACTGTCGGCATCATGCATACCGTAATTTCTAAGAAATTCCGAAATACCGAAATTTCTAGGTACATCTTTTATCGCCAAGATATGAATAAAATAAGTAAAAAATACAACAAAATTACCGGTGCAGCAGAAAGACGTCAGACAAAAATAACAGACTTCTCTCCATTTAACGACAACTCTCTATAACGCCATAAAATGCACAGTCCCTTCGGTGTCGTTATATAGAGTTTACACTGTATATCTATTCGTTAACAGTGTTGTTTTTTAACGCTTTAAATAAAACTCATCTAAATCATTACCATAAACACCAATTGCGACCGCACCTTAGGCTGCCCTTTGTTCGACGTAATTGTTGCCTGGTTTCTAAGAAAACCTACCTTTAATTTATGGTGAATGTGCGGCGCTGTAGCCACGGATAATATGGTTCGATAGTTATGGACTGTATTGGGAGAGATATGAACCTGATCCTTGCACTAGAAAAGCAGAAGCTCCACCAACCTTGAGATCCGCCCTCTCCTGGCTTGGTTCAGGTTGCAGCACACAGAAGAACACCGCACGACACCAACTTCACTATGGAGTGATCACTTCTTTCGATCAGTATCGCACAATAAGCTCTTGGCACGGCCAGTAATTAATAGTTAGCGTAAAATATGTTTCAATCAAAAACGCACGGCGCGACCTTCCCTTGTCAAAATGTTGACAGTAAGTCATCAAAATATGGCAGCCTTGACCCTCCGTGTATTGGCCGTCGCCTCACTCAAAAAGAGGGTAGACAGTAAAATTGATGGAGCGATATTCTACTTACATTATACTAGGCAAGGACCGAACAGTGAACAATAAAGTGTTTCATTCACTCGTTCATTCATTCAGAACGTCAAAGACGAGAGAAGAGTACCATGTGTTGCTAGTTACTCATATAGGATTTAGGGGTTTTTGAAAGTGAAAACTGCTTATTGCAATTTCAACAAGTATTCTTCATTAATGGCATTAGTGAAATTCTTATGTCAAAAGACGTGTCAATAGACAAACAGATATACAATGCAAAAGTGGATGGATGCAGAAGTCGTGGAAGGCCACGACACACCTTCCATGATCAAATTGATCGTGTACTAGCAGATGATGTCAGGAGCCTATGAATGTCAAAGAAGCAAGTGAGGTGTGTCAGAATAAGCCTGAATAGCGCTCTGTTGTTCGTGCCTACCCCGCAAGGGAACTGGCGTGAAGTTATGTATGTATCTATGTAAAGACGTGTCAATGCAAAGTTACGTATCAAAGTCAGCCAATATATGCATGCAATCGGGATTCGTTGTTTACTGTTGCTCTGAATATATTAGCAATTTAATTTTATTGTTAGATATTTTAATACTGAATAAAAAGAAAATATCTTTTTTTTTTTAATAATTAATCAATTTAGACCGGATCCGGTATATCTTATTATCCATTCATTTGTCTTAGTGTTGTTATTGTTATTCACAAACGTCGGGAAAGTTTCCGTTTCCGAGAACGGAAAGCTCCCGAACGATCAGTTTGCAATTCGACGGAGCGTTAAGCGCTATTAACAAATCTTGACGGAAACACATTCTAGAATGCGTTCGTTTCACGTTCCGTCGGATTGTGAATTGATTCGTTCGGGAGTTTCCCGTTCTCGGAAACGGGAACTTTTCCGAAGTTTGTTAATATGCCTATATAGTTCTACTAGGAGAGGAGTCTTATACCGTCCGGCGACGCTTATGTTGAACAAAATCATATATAATAAAACTACGTTTCAACGGTTTTAAGCGCGGTAATTTTATTTGATTTGTGGCCTAAACGTCAGAAAACCCAAAAAAAAAATACCGCGCTTAAAACCGTTGAAACGTAGTTTTATTATGTATACAAGT
Source organism: Dendrolimus kikuchii (assembly GCA_019925095.2). Classification (NCBI taxonomy): domain Eukaryota; kingdom Metazoa; phylum Arthropoda; class Insecta; order Lepidoptera; family Lasiocampidae; genus Dendrolimus; species Dendrolimus kikuchii. The sequence goes on from CM034408.1 coordinate 17,155,179, forward strand.
CGCGGAAACTTAAGAAAATATTAGAAATCATATACCTTTTGTCGCTTAAAAGAGATTAATTTTTATTTTATTTATTTAAAGCAGGGATTCCCAAAGTGGTCGATATCGACCCCTGGGGTCGAAATTAACGAAAACTGACTTCGGGGGTTGACGAAGTCTAAAAATCGACTCCTATTAATTAACACAAGTTCATATTTGAAACTTTCAAGATACCGTTAACCCTTAAGACAGTTATCGATGTACCAAAAAGCCGCAAGACTAACACTAACACGATCTCGTAATATACCAAGAAAATATACCCATTTCATACAAATCCTATATAAACAGAGTGAGACAACAACACAATTGACGATCACGTGTACAAACGCGATCTGCACTCTCATCGCGGACACATATGTGCTAATAGTGAGCTGAAGGAAGGGTTAAGTTGTGTTACGTGTACAAATGTGTTTTTTTTTTTAAATAATTACCTAACTTAAGTATTTTTACGTAATTTGTATTATATAGTCAAGGTGGAGAAGTCCTACAGTGGGAAAAGTCCTTATTTCCGTGTTCGAATAGCAACGACGATAACAAATCGGTCAGTAAAGCTAAGACACCATAAAATCCGTTTCAAAAAGGTGAAAAACGTGATATATACGAACTTACCCCATTGACTAAAATAATTATTAATTACGCTTGATGTTTATTAAATTTTGTCTGTTTTGTTAAATTTTGATGAGAAAATCGTGTCAAGTATACTCACTTAACCGACCGCAAAGATCGTGGCAATCGTGCCTACCCCTACGGGAAACGGGCGTGATGATATCGAGGGCTTCATAACAAATGGCGGTATACGCAAAAATGTCATTTTTTTTGTTGTTTACTAAAATCTATGAAATGTTACAATTTAGTAAGAATATACGGCCTCTGTGGTTGAGCGGGCTAAGCCTTTGCCGGCCTACCTCACTGCAACGCAGAGGCTCCGGGTTCGATTCCTGGTATAGTCAATTTCGGAAACGTGTTTTTTCCGTTATTTACTATGGTCTGGGTGTCTGGGATCGGCCGCAGAGTAGTCCGATGTATATTACCCATAACACAAGCGTAACTTGCTTAATTTGGGGATATACAATGTGTGTGTTTGTCTGCCGATTATTATTAAAGTCTTACCAGTATGCAAGTGTACCTAAAAAGAAGGGTATTCCAAATTTCAGCCTTGTACAATCAACTAGCTTTGTTCTATTCACAATTTCAAATTCAAATTCAAAATAAGTTCCACTGGAGAACACTTTTTGAAGGTCATACATGTAAGTTAAAATTAAATTTTTACTTCCTATTCTATGTACACCGCTTCTATTTTTGTCCCTTGTGTAACACAGCAATTTTGTCTGTACGTCCATTTGTTATGGAAGCCCTGGATATGTATGTATCTTTTGTCGCAATACATGTAATACAATAGTGTACTTGCAATAAAACTCTCAATATAATAAATACCAAGGCTAACCAGTAAGGTAAATGAATGGACGGTAAGACCTAGCAATTATTTGGATATACATTCAAAAGACCTTTATATCGCCTAATATTAATATATATATGTTTCAATATTTGGTGAAATTTTTAAAATAACATCCTTCAATAATAAATGACATAACTGATCTTCTAAATAAAATTATGATAACATATTTTTCGGAGCGACAGTAAAATGTTAAAGGTGTTTGGAGTTAACTTATATTTAATTATGAATTAATGTAATTATGAATGCATTTAAAACGCGTAACACTTGGATTTTACTAAAAAATAAAAACTGTACGAGAGCTATTTCTGTGTGTAAAAATGTCTTTAAACGTTTTGAAATTGCTCATAAATTAATTTTAAAAGCCTTCATTGAATTTAATTCGTTTGCAGCTTTACATATTTGCTTTGCATATGTGGGTTATTAGAAGGTATTAATATTTCAGAGTTTAAAGGCAATAATGAGATAGAAGACGAAGCTTGCATCGTGTTATGAATTCATATGATTATGCCATTTTTTAGGAACAAACACAGTGTTACGTAAATGTTGGAAAGTATAATATAGAGTTGTTGAAACCACCAAAACTGTATAATGTTTTTACTTTTTTGTCGCTCACATAATGATAGGCCATCGTAACTCGTTTATTTTGTAAATTATCACAATTTTATAATACAAATCGATGGGGTCAATAAAAACTTAGATAAATGGTACAAAAAATGTTCTTCAGACAAAATGTCCTCCTTAGTTGCCTCTATGTATTTTTTAAGTATTAATATGCAATACAGTTTTAACAGCCATATGTTCACCAAATGTGTCCAATATACGAAAATTATTTACTTTTTAGATATAATATTTATCTACTGAAATACTTGTACTAATTAAATTTAATTCACCTTATACTATGGTGTTAAGTTTTTAAAGCAAATTAGTGTTACGACCGAATAAAAATTTGGTTCAGAAGTATTAGTTAAAAGGTGGTTTTAACATCTCTATATTTGTGCTCGGAACTTTACGTAGCAATAGTCTGGTTTTTCCTATTCATGTTTAATGAAAGTAAATTATACTCTTGTCTATAAAAATGCATATTTCATTAAAATTCCATATTAAATAATATAAAACGAAGAAGTTATTCAGAGTTTGTAGTGTTGCAAAGCAAGATATTTCATGGAAATTTAAACTATCACATTTAGTCAAAAATGTAACGGTCAGGTAATAATACTGTTAGCTGATTATATTTTACCATAAATTCCAAGAAGCGTATGTTACATTCGTGGAATTGAAAAGCAATATTATATATTTCAGCGGAATTTCAAATGTCACATTTAGTCAACATTTTAATGATCTTCACAAATCTATAGAAGTATATTGCATTCGTGGATTCATCGAGAATGATAATGTATTTGTTCGGAATTTTAAGTGTCACATTTAGTCAAATATGAAATGGTCAGATAACAAACACTGTTAAATGATGATATTTTGTTTCACAACACAATAAATGTATTTCGCATTCAGGGGATACAAAAAGCAGGAAACGTATTTCTTATAAACGAATTTCAAGTGTCACGTTTAGTCAGAAATGAAATGCTCGAAAGTCTGTCAGCTAATGATATTTTATTTCACAAGTCAATAATAGTATACTGCATTCATGGATTCACAAAAAAAAAAACAGTTTTTTTTTTATATTTGTAAGTGTCACGTTTAGTCAAAAATGGTCAAACAAAACCATCAGCTGACAATATTTTACTTCGCAAGACCGATAAAAGTATATTGCATTCATGAATCTATAAAGCAAGATGTATTTTTTGGAATTTTAAATGTCACGTTTAGTCAAAAATGAAATGGTCAGGTAACACTGTTAGCTGTCAATATTGGTTATCCTTGCAAAATTAAATAGGTTGTGTAAAAATTCTGTGGTAATTACGATGTGTATTGCTATTATTTTGTTTTCTATTATATTAATTTAACATTGTGTATTTATTGTGATTGTTTTTAGTTTTTAAAGTGTTAAGTAAAACTATGAATATGTAATTAAATGTCAGTTAAATGTATCTACATGTAAATGACAGATAAATGTCTCTACATGCGAATGACAGATAAATGTCTCTACGTTTAATTGATAGATAAATGTCACTACATGCAAATGACGTTAGCGTGACGCTGTTTCTAACCTCGGCTTGGATCATAAGACAAATACGTACAATTTTGTACATGTCTACACGGATTGACAAAATTTGATATTTGCGTAAATGGTTATTTATAATAATTAACGGCTTTCTTGATTTATAAAAATATTTATATTTAATTAAAATAAATATTTTTGGTAATAATAAATTGTAATAAAATTCAATAACTGTAGGTCGTAACATTTTTTATTGTTTATCAATAATTAGTCGTTTTTATTTTTAAGCTATCTGTGAGCTTAGAAATAAAAACGAGCCTTACGTGTGATAAATTAATGTTTATATTAGAATGAATGGATACTTTGATAATAAAATCAATTTAGCCTGCGTTTATGCTAAATACCGTATCACTATATTATACGGTTTTGTCAACTAACGGCTTTTTAAATCCAATGGCCCTGAATTATATACCTGGCTAAATATACACTGATGGACATATAAACTACATCAAAACCTGTTTGATGGCCTGTGATTGAGTGGTCTACGTCTTTGCCCGTTTAGTTCAATGAAAGTACTTCCGAGCTCAATTTTCGGCTCGGTAAACATCGTAAATAAACTTTACTTTTTTTACCCGGGTATCTGGGATCCGACCCCCCAGAGTTTTGATTTGTATATTATTCACATCATAAACGTTATTTGCCTAGCTTGGGGATATACAATATACCAATTATTAATTTACTAAAGTCTATCATTTTACACAAAAAAAAACTGACACGTTTAAACTTAATCTATATTTAAACCGTTCATTCTTCCCTATGAAAGACACAAATGTATTTTTTCATGCGATAATTAGATTTTATTTCGTAATAATTTGCACTTTGATGCAGTTTTTGTGTCCGTAAGTATATTTTGCAAAGAAATGAGCAGGCATTTATCACCAATGCGCTCTAAAAATGACACCAAGAAAATCGAGTTTCTGGAATTACGTCCTATGGGGTGCTTATTATACGAGATTTTGAAAACTCAGTGGGTCTTAATGAGAGTTTGTGTTAAGGGGCTATCTTAAATAGAGTTCTTTGTCTCGCTCGCGCATTATCACATTTTCACATAACATAACATAACATAACTTCACGCCAGTTCCCTTGCGGGGTAGGCACGAACAACAGAGCGCCATTTAGGCCCATTCTTACACACCTCACTTGCTTCTTTGACATTCATAACTCTTGTCATGCACACTCGTCTGTTCTTAAGGCTCCTGACATCACCCTCCGCTAATACACGATCAATTTGATCATGGAAGGTGTGTCGTGGCCTTCCACGACTTCTGCATCCATCCACTTTTGCATTGTATATCTGTTTAGTCATTCTTTCATCATGCATTCTTTCCACATGCCCGAACCACCGGAGCATTCCTTTCCTTACCTTCACCCCGACACTCTCTTTCAGACCAACTCTCTTTCTTACTTCGGTATTACGAACGCGGTCCGCGAGCGTCACTCCGCAGATTTTGCGCAGTGCTCGCATCTCAACCGCGTTTACTCTATTTTCATGCTCTCTCTTCCATACCCAACTCTCGCTTCCATACGTGAGCGTAGGTACCAGCACCGCGTTGTGTATGGCGAGCTGGGCCTTCTGGCTGAGGTTCTTAGCGCCTAGAAGTTTACCTAACGCTCCATTCAAACTATTCCCCAAATTTACTCTTCTTTCTATATCAGCGGTGTACCTTCCATCCCTGCTAAAAGCACATCCAAGATATACAAACTCATTCACTTGCTCCAGCATAACATCATCGACCATTATCCTTGCATTCGTTCTGGTTTCTTCTCTTTCAAACACCATAACCTTTGTTTTCTTCGCATTCAAATGTAAGCCTCTCGCCTGACAGTCATCTTTCATCATTGTAACTAGTGTTTGCAGTTCTGATCACATTTTCAGTTATATAAATTGAGAGAATGTACTTGCAAATTTCTGTGAAACATTCGTGATTTTATTGTTGATATTAGTAGAATACAGACTTTTTGTTAAGTAGATTCTGAAAATTTATATCTTCAACAAAGTGATAATGCGCGAGCGAGATTGTGAACTCCATTTGGGTAGCTCTTTAAATCGATTTTTCTCATCAAGACTTATCTTTATAGATAGTGACATTAGGTCCATGTACACTGCATTCAGCGTCGAGTAATATCTATGCCTCTTGCATTGAAAATGACTTTTTATTTTAGCCGGATTATATCGAGCGTCGCAATATAGACGTTATATTAATAAGCCCAAGTCATTACGATAAGGTCTACAAACCTGACAGTAATCAAAAATCGCTGTCCTATTCTATTCAATAAATTTCCTATTCTATTACAATGCACAATCTGATGTTCATCATGGTCGAAATTAAGAAGTGTTTTGGCCCTGTGACGTCTACTTTATTCCAAAATACTTTTAATTTGGACTGATTATCGAATATCTGTTTGCAAATAAGCACTGCTATAGAATAGGGCTTTCTTAAGGCGGAATCACTAACACAGTGATGTTGTGTGTCGTGAAGCACCAGAAGTATACCGAATTCCTATATAATATGAATAGAATCACATTATTATAGTGCTATGTTTTTATTTATATATGGCGTTATAATAATTTAATTCTAATCATAATAAATGTATGAAGACGATATACTTATGGTACATTACTGAACTATAATGTGATTCCACGTTTAATATTACGTCTGTAGCTGTTGTATGAATGCTTGCCAACCGAAGTAGATAGAAACGCTGATTAGATAGTTTAGTCGCAAAACAATATATTTATTTTTGAAACGGATATTTTTCTTATATGTCCACTCTCTAAGTCGCATTTAATATTTTTTGAATTAGAAGACAGACTTGAAACACAGTTTTTATAATGTTTGCTCATGTCAAATCGTAGGACTGCTTTTGGCAACTAAGTGGTTTTTTTTTCGTACAGTCAGTATTGCACAGAATATATTTAATTCAAAATAACCATAAATTTGACCATTGATATATTTTATGATTTTCATTTTCATGTAAATGATTTTCGTCTCATATAAATGAATTTCGACTCGTGCAAATGAATTTCGTCACACGTAACCGAATTTCATTTCATGTAAATGAATTTCGTTTCATTTGAATGATTTTTGTTTCTTTGTGTGCATGTAGTTTTAGTGAAACGAAATATTGAAATATGTCTTTTCAAATATTCGCTTACATAATGTACATTTTTAACACTTTAATTCTCTTTTAACGGTTTAAAAATTCGGATGGTATTAAAGGTTTTATACGAATCTAACCCCTTAAAAGCTCTTGTACACTTATGTAGATTTTTATTTGCTTAAATTAATGGTTCTTAAATATATGTACCTGTACTTTTCATATGTATTAATAAATAGTTATTTGTATGACAGGCCCTTCATTATTAAGTTCTATCTACTTCGTTTGACAAAGCCTCGTTAATGTGAAAAGAAAAATAACTATGCTTAACAAACTACGATAATAATTAAAAATTATAATAATTTAAGTTATTTAACGACATGCATAAACAATTTTTGTATGATAAGTAGTTAGCGTTCAAAAAATTTATAATATTCTACTAATATTTCTCTTTTTTCCTTTATTTTTTTATTTATATGACATTAAAATTAATTCAATTATCAAATTGGTGTTTCTGTTTTTTTCTTTTTGCGATAAGAAACTGAAATTTTTGTTTAGTAATTCCTAAACCTTTTTTTGTTTCAATAATATTTAATCATATAATTAGTCATTTAACAAATTACATATATCCTAAGTAATGTGAGGGACTTGTGTATTTTCATATAAAAATTTTGCAGGAAGTACAATTTATTAAACAAAAACAATGTTTAGGTTATATTTTATGTATATATCGTTTTTAGCAGCGATTTAAATAATTGATATGTCCCATTGCTGCTAGATCACTGATATTTTGTATGTATACCAGCTAAAAAAAAACAGTGCAGGTAGTACAAGAATTTCATGTTAGTTAATATAATAATTGACATAACTTTTATAAGATTTCAATGGCATTAAAAACATTTAACGCATGCTTATTTATTTGAGAAACATGTAATAATTAATATAAATTTATTTTTACAAGCTTTTATTTAACTTGCAATGGATGTATCTATGTATGTGTGTAAGTTCGGGTGGAATCTTGCAAGTTAAATTTGACCAACTTCCCGGTTTCCGATTGAGCTGAAATTTTGCACGCATATGTATATCGCGTGACAATGCAATAATATGGTACCATGGAGCTGATCTGATGATGGAGTCGGAAGGTGGCCATAGGAACTCCTGCACTAAACAAGACAGACACGTCGTGTTTGGGCTCTTTTTACTTGTCTTAGCTAACACGTTTTACTTGTCTTGGCTAGCACTCTGCGGCTACATGATATCCAGGATCTCAAAAGCTTGTATTTAAAAACCTTTTTAAAAAATCTAGCAAAAGCTTGTCTGTTATTTGGTAACGAATCGACGTGTTCCTACATAACCTAAATATTGTTTTATATTATTTTGTGATTTACTTGAAGCATCATTTACTCATCATTTGCTTATCATGTCGCTATATCTCAAAAAACTGTTATAAACATTCAATAAATTTGAAATGTAAGGCCAAGTTACAAACGGGTTTCGACGAGTTTGTATGAAAATATACAAGTCATATTCTATGATCAAATGAAGGAACTCCTGTTCCTAAACTTGTATATTCCATAGTGTTTACTTTCACATAATGTAATAATTGTAATAGTAGCTTTCAAATTTTCCAAATAATTAGGTTTCTATCAATGCGTTCAATCGTGATGGTCCGACAAGCTTATTTATGTACATCTTGTGTGGCGCTAGTGTCTGCTAGCTGTTGAAAAATGTATAGATACAATTTAGTTCTTTTTTTCACCACCGCGTGTAATAAGTTTGTGGCATAGTGCTAACGCGTAGTCCGCCATCTTGTTCTAAGATATTCCCGCACGTAATAAAGTCAAAAATTAAAATTGCCAAATAATATTTTTGATTAATGTATGCTTTATTGAATTTGCAGCATCACGATTAAACGCATTTATAAAAAACTGGCAACATTTATATTTGCATCGGCTTATCGAATTTTTACGACAATTTCGACAGTCTGTATATTGCAATGTTGCCACAAATATTTTTGCTTGGTATGTTTTTTTTAAGAATTTTTATTATTTTTTGCTAATCCATTTATCCACTCATCGATCGAAAGTTGAATCATGAAATTGAATTAAATTAGTTTTTTTTTACAACATCCTTTTGCGTGGGTTGACATTGTATTGTTCTATATTTCTTTCATTTACATTATGTTTATTTACTAATGATGTGTTTCGTGATAACAGATAGTTGTGTATCTACATTTATGAAATGTCAACCTGTTTTTCATTTGTCATTCGGTGTGATTGTAACGATGTGACCGACTGCGTAGATTAAATCGTTATTTGCTGTATTGCAAAAAGTCTTCTAGATGGATATTACAGTGTATGCATTGGAGTTTGACCACATTAAAATTAGTAATTTTTAAATTCCTATATTGTTGCAAAGGCGTAAGTGAATAAGATTTTTTTATTAGAATCGACATGTTGTCATATCAATTGTTATAATTTTCCTAATATTTTATTTATATTAATTCAATAACAAAAATATTTTGCGTCTGAATATAAATACGTAGTACAGAAATCTCAAATAATTATTTTAAAAAGTCCATAATCACCATTACAAGAAATGTCAAATTTACAAGCCATTTTTATATAATAATACTAAGCTGACCCGGCAAACTTCGTACCGCCTCAGAATCAATAAATAAAAAACCTTGATTTCTGAACGACGGGACGAACATCAAATGTTTGACAGGTAGGAATAGTTTCTAAGGGAAAGCGAAATTGTTGCTTTTACTATATTCCAAGCATTTTTTTCATATTTACTCTCCTTTTAAACCTTCCGTGGACTTCCACAAATAATTGAAAATCAAGATTAGTCAAATCAGTCCAGCCGTTCTCGAGTTTTAGCGCGACCAACGAAGAGCAATTGATTTTTTATATATATAGATGTTGTGAAGTAACTTCTCACAATGAGCAATGAAAAGGAGAACTCGCCTAAAATATTCTCCTGTTACACAATATAAAATTGCTTCATTCAGATAATATATAAGGAGATTGTGGTGCCCAATATTTCTTGCATATACTGTAATAATTTTTTTAATGCGAGATATTTTTCTGAGACCGAATTCTCAAACGCTACTTAATATTTAATGCCCATTAAACTATTTTAAAGGCGCTTTGTCCTTTACAAATATGGTTGTTAACCGTTTAATCCGGATGTTAAATTTTAACTTGTTTATTCGGCCATTACAAGTCAAGAAGTAATATTTCATACAATGGCAGTCGGTCAAATTACAAGCACTCGATGTGTATGAATGTTGTGTGTTTGCGTGTATGTATGCGATCTATACGTCGGTAAGATTGTTAGTTGTCATTAAAAACAAATAAAAAAGCATTGTATGTAATGTATTTATGTATATCACCACATGAGACATGGCTTCTATGTACGTTCTATATATTATGTTAGCAATCGATGGATTTATAAGGAGAAGTTTTAATAAAAAAAATATGAAATTTGAAGCGTTGTGTTTTATTTTTTCCTATTCTTTTTTACAAGCTTTTATTTAACTTGTATTGGATGTGTTGGCAACACCAAGAAACAATTAAAATTTGACTTTGGTCACAATAAATTTTTTTCCCTTCGAAATGCAAGGTGCAATGCAATGCAATGCAATGGTGCAAATTTAGTATATTAATAAAATATCTCTCGCAGTGCTATTTTTACCTTTCCTTCATAGATTGATTTAATCAGATGTATGTATGTAAGTTCGGGTGGAATCTTGCAAGTTAAATTTGACCAACTTCCCGTTTGTCGATTGAGCTGAAATTTTGCACGCATATGTATGTCGCCTGACATTGCAATAATATGGTACCATGGAGCTGATCTGTTGATGGAGTCGGAAGGTGGCCATAGGAACTCCAGTACTAAATAAGATAGACCAGTCGTGTTTGGGTTCGTTTTACTTGTCTTTTGGCTAGCACTGCGGCTACATGATATCCAAGATCTCAAAAGCTTGTATTTAAGAACCTTTTTAAAAAAGCTTTTATGACGTAAAATTAAATTATCTAAAATGTTATTAGCCACTTGACACCAACTGCTGAACGTGAGCTTTCCCAAGCTTGGGCTACATATCCTGAGCCCGGCTGTTCTTATCCAGTGTCCAGACGACCCAACGTTGGTTATCAGTCCACGAAGCCTGATTATTGGTGCCTTATTGTTTTGAGAGAAGAATCAACTATACGTAACGCCGTCTAGTATGTAGGGAGACTGATGAATACAGTCATTGTCTAATATTAATCAACTTAAAGGAAGAAAAAATAGCCCAAATTTAATTTTTATAACAAAAAAATTATTTGTGTAATTTCCACCTCAGTATGTTTGAAGGCTGGTGTTAAAGCAAAATATAGTCTATTTAGGGTAACTTCTTTTACATTATTGTACAAGCTTAGATTCTTGCGCAGTTTTTTAAATACATTCCTAAACTATGAATTTGCCTTTTTTAATTTAAGATTGAAAATGCGACTCTGGATTCAGTGGAAATATTTTTTACATTTTCAAGTAAATTTTTTCTATTTTGCGTTGATGTTATGGTGCTGATTATTTTGCGTGTAAAAGTACAATTCATAACGATTTAGTTACATGGGAAACTATTAAAAAATAAAATAAAAAATATATGATTTCGTTGCGGTCGAAATTTCCCATAATCACTAAAAAATGAATAACTTGAAAACTAAAAAATTTGGTAAAACATATATGGGGGTAATTCGGGTACACCTTCCTAAAAATTAACTACATTTTTCTTTTGAATGTCACTGTTCTGGCCCCTGTATATACATATGAAATACTAAATAAAACACAATTTAGGCAATATGTAGCATTTATTTCAATTTATACTTCACACGTTACATTTTGCCAGCCCTCACAAAATGTTCAAAGTTAAATAGAAACAAAACTTATTTGTACAAGTATTGATAGAATATAAAGTAGGTATGTATATCAGAATAAATACAGTACCTAGAGAACCTAGAGTTCAAAACAAAGAGGACGCAACCGGGAATTTTGGTAGTTACATCGACAACTTAGGTTTTGCATAATCCATGATTAATATAATAGGAATTTTATATTTTTACATAAAACAAAACTAGCTCTAAATCCCGATTACGTTCAGAGCCTGGGGACCGCTTTGCTACTTTTTGTTCTCCATTTCAAACATGCTTTATCATGAGACCGTTGACATGAATATCCTCACGAAGCCAAGCCAGCGATTCTTGGGCCTACCTCTTTTACCGGGATCAATCGAGTATCAATAGACATTTGCCCCCATGTAACTAGGTGGTTTCCGTAAAACATGATAGTACCAGCAGAGGCCATTTATAAGTCTGTCTATGTTAGGGGTCACACGTTCTGTGACAAGAGGTGGGGGGCCTTAAATTTCGTGACGTCACATTTCAAAATCTAATAATATCTTAGATTAGAAGCTACTGTTTTTTTATTGCAGGAGATCAGCTGACAGGCAGACGGCCCACGATGGAAAGCGGTTACCATCGCCTATGGACATTTGCAACACCAAAGGTGCTACAAATGCGCTGCTGCTCTCTTAAGGGAAACTGGAACCTGGTCACTAATGCCGGAACACAACTCAAGGTTGTTATGGCGACATACTTTAGACCAAGGGTGGTAGCCATCCAGTCGGGCAAATGCCCTACTACCTGGCTGTAACTGGGGAACTGTTGTTTTAATTTAATAATTTCTTAATGAAATATTGCAATATATGTGATGTCACACTACGGAGGGAAAAGTCAAATGTGACCAGCCGTGACAGGGATGGGGAGAGGTTAAAAAATCATGAAATTCGTGTTATTTGTGAATGGCCCCTTGCAGTGGTGGCTTTACCAATAGGCTGAGTAGGCTGGAGCCTAGGGCGGCAGACTTAGGCGCAATTTTTTTTATATATTATGTCTTACACAATCTTCAAACTACGGTAAAAAGGATGTCTAATTCAAGACTATATATAGTACACAAATAAAGTTACAATTTTATTGAAAAAAATGATCTAATTAATATGATTGTGAATTAGGGTATCGATTTATCGGTAGGGGCGGTAAAATTTGAATAGCCTACAGGCGTCACATTTCTAAATCCGCCCCTGCCCTTACGGACATGAAGACTGCTTTGGATGTGGGAGTTCTTGACGCGGTCCTTCCGTGTGTTCACACACCCACACATTTTGGCATACAACAATACTTTAACATAATTTAATTTTTCGTGGTCAACGTAAATAATATTTTAATTTAAGACGATGTAATATTGAACTCATATATGCAAATAAATTTCACTTCATTTCCACAGCAGCATATTCATCACCGTGACACCCGGTTCTTGCTTGTGTCGCCCAAGAGAAAGAAAGCAGTAAAGAGTTTACTGCCCTTCTGAACGGCAGGGTTAATGATAAATTTCTATACACACTCTAAACTTGACCTCGCGCCCCTTAGCCCTTGGCACAAGTTGCTAAGAAATATTTTTGCCCCGGTCGCGTGAAATATACTAAGTCGCATTACAAGTAAATGAATATTGAATATTTAAACATTTAATTTCACATTTTAAATCTACAACATTATATCATGTATACTATCTCAAATTTTAACATTTCCATTTAAAGTCTCATGTTTAACAATAGGAAATTGTTCTTGAATTTAATACTAATTATATATTTTGTAAATTTTTAATAAAAACAGATATGCATAATAAGATAATTTACAATATTTTAACCAGTGGAAAATTGAGAAAACAATAATTTATTATAAATAAAAAAAGAAATAAAAACCTTATTTTTAAATTTATTGATCGTTTAACATCGTTAATACTAAAACATTTTTCTAAACTTGAAAAGTATACTATAATATGCTTAGTACACAATACAATAATCTCAGGAATAAGCTTATAGAGCCATGTATTTATTATCTTAATCTTAGACATAAATTCAACCATAATAATTATTGACTAGAACTCTATTAAATGTCAAGGTAACATTGAACAACATGGAAGGGAATCCCTTTGACAGTTTGGATAACAATTTGGCCACAATGAACAAGTTTAAATACACGATGGGTAAATAATACACCCGATAATGTAAAAAACTTAGCACTAAAACTATTTATAATAATTATCTCCTAACATTATAGATTAAGTGGAAATTGTTACTCACACCCCAGTACTCAGTGTGTCTTTGAAATGTAGCATAATTATGAAATAAGTTAAACAAAATAACATTTTTCTCTAACCTAATAATAGTATAGATCTAGTGCGTAGTGTGAATTATAAAAAAACACAGCCTATTGCTTACGTCGCTATAAAGTAGAAGAGGTTGACTATATCCTAACCTAAAGGAGTTTGTGTATAGATTTTTTGAATTATGATATTACCTGTGTTAGATAAGGGCGTAATATTCTGCCTTTAAGCAAAATTAAAATAAAATAAAATTTGGCCACAAAAGTAAACTTTTACGTTTAATTGTAAAGAATGACAATGTAAATGCAATTTTTAAAAAATCACTGTTTTGGTCAACCTACTGTCCGCCCTCCCATACATATCGTGCGGTAGCGGCAAGGTGGTTGTGTCATACACACCCGCTAATTCATAGGCGAAATAAGAGATATACCCGAGGAAATCCCTTTAATACAGTTCATGCTAAGTCTTGTAATCTGTTTCAAAATTAGACAGTACATAAACTTAAATTTACGAGCAAAAAATAATATATTCTTTGATTTGGGAATCCTTCCATGTTGCTCTATGACGCTTAATAAGCCTTCCCTATTGGCCAGAAATCTTACACGAAGGATATGTTTATATTTGAAGAAGTCTTTCCAATAGATAGATAGATTAATAGCAATATTTTATTTTGATTTCCATTGAAGACACTTAATTTGGCATTTCCATCTCGGGGCTTGATTCTGAAATAAAAAAGAAAGGATTAATAAATAATCTATAAAAAAGAAATCTGTAGATGGGGCGAATATAGGCAAGATCTGTGTTGAGTTTCATTGAATCCATTCAGTAGTTTTCTCGTGAGGCTCTAACAATGTGACAGACAGACAAAAAATCAAAAAGTAGAATTTTCTGAAATCTGCTTATCCGATTTGGTTCCCCTGATTTGTTCTCATTTTAAACGCACTATACAATACTCGAACCTTGTGTACAGATCTCTACATACATACATACATACATACATACATAACTTCACGCCAGTTCCCTTGCGGGGTAGGCACGAACAACAGAGCGCCATTTAGGCCCATTCTTACACACCTCACTTGCTTCTTTGACATTCATAACTCTTGTCATGCACACTCGTCTGTTCTTAAGGCTCCTGACATCACCCTCCGCTAGTACACGATCAATTTGATCATGGAAGGTGTGTCGTGGCCTTCCACGACTTCTGCATCCATCCATATATATATATATATATATATATACTAGCTGTCCCGGCAGACGTTATTCTGCCCTGAAGAAATAAAATGTAGAACCCGATTGCAGCGCCACCTACCGGGTCCAAATGTAAGCTATCCTATCTTTCAAGTCGGATCAAACTGCACACGGTGTGCAAATTTGGTTAAAATCGGTCAAGTAGTTTAGGAGTCCATCGCGGACAAACAACGTGACACGTAATTTATATATATTAAGATATATATATTCGTTAACTCGCTAAAACTCAAAAACGGTTTGTATGGTTTTTGTGCGAGATTCACAATTGGATCCGATAGGTGGCGCTGGAATTAGGTCCTGAGATGGTTTAGATTAGCAATTAGTTTTGGTTTTTTATTTTTCCAATTTAGGACAACAACTGCCGGGCCCAATACTTTATTAGATATATATTATAGAAGACTAGCGGTCTAGGTAGACGTCCTGCCCTGAAAAATACAAATCTAGAACCCGATTCCAGCGCCAAGTATTTTGTTTAGATTGATGGGTTACATTATTGAAGTTTTAGTTAAATTATCTAATTTTTATATACATACATAGATACATAATTTCACGCCAGTTCCCTTGCGGGGTAGGCACGAACAGCAGAGCGCCATTTAGACTTATTCTTACACACCTCACTTGCTTCTTTGACATTCATAACTCTTGTCATGCACGCTCGTCTGTTCTTAAGGCTCCTGACATCACCTTCTGCTAGTACACGATCAATAATTTAATAATAATTTTTATATAGCCTATATTAATCAAGGATAATGTAACATTCGCAAGATGAAAGAATTTTTGAAATCCCTCCAGTAGTTTTTGAGTTTATTCGTTCAAACATACAAAAATACAAATATTTCCTCTTTATAATATTACTAACGGCCCGGCGCGGTTTCACCCGCGCTCTGTCCCGCTCCCGTGATATATAGCGTCATGTTATATAGCCTATGACACTCCCTGTTAACGTAGCTTTCTAACAGTAAAAGAATTTTTAAAATCAGTTTAGTAGATCCAGAGATTACATACACCCTATAACTTTACAAACCCACAACCTTTACCGCTTTATAATATTAGTATAGATAAGTGTAGACAGAGGTGATGTCTAAACAAAAGTATATGATAGTTTAGTTTGTAATCTGCAATTTGTGTTATGCTTAATTTGTTTTGGAAATAAAACAATAAACGACTATTTATTTTAATTGTCGTCTGTTTGTTTCCGATGGCTTAGAAACGATTTAACCGACTTCAATATATATATAATAACAGCCCATAAACGCCCCACTGCTGGGCTCGGGCCTCCCACTATAGTGGAACGGACAGTAAGCCCGCCACGCTTGTCCAAGGCGGCTTGGCAGGTTTAATCATGATGTTTTCCTTCACCCCTGTTAGTACGTGGTAATTGTAACAATACGCACATTAGGCCAGAAAACTGCCTAAGTGGTGCATGCGTTCCGGCCAGGATCGAACCCGCGCCCTTTGAGTTTGGGACGCTTGCGCTATCCATTACGGTACCACGAATTTAACCGGTTTCAATACAAACGTTTAAAACAGACAGTTTTTATTTTAATGTCTTATAGGGTTCAGAAGAAGTTAAAGTCCCGCTATACAAAGTGGCGGGCACAGCTAGTCCATTAATAATTTAGATCAATTAGTAGAGTAAATTTATGTGACGTATATACCTAACGTACTTCAGTAATTAAACTTATTAATTCAATTAAATTAATGGCGGATTAAACTTTTCCTTTCTCAATCAAGTATATAGTAACCGAGTTGTAGCTACTTTGATTTAACATTTTAGGAAAATCCTGATTCGTTGGGTCACTTATCCGTGCAGGAACGGAGAAAGAATACAATTTCCTGCGGCCGGGCGGCTTGTTGTAAGAGGCGATTTAACAACCCACAGCCAGGTGGTAGGGCAAGTGCCCGACTGGATGGCTGCCACCGCTGGTCTAAAGTATGTCGCCATAACAACCTTGAGTTGTGTTCCGGCATTCCAGTCTCCCTTAAGAGAGCAGCAGCAGTGTATTTGTAGCAACTTTGGTGGTGCAAATGTCCATAGGCGATGGTAACCGCTTTTCATCAAGTGGGCCGGCTGCCTGTCTGCTGATCTCCTGCAATAAAAAAAACTTAATTAAATGTTTAACATCGTGTTTTGTTTTAAAGCAATAGCTAAGCAATTTACGTATATGCTATGGTTAATATACGACCAACTTTGGAGCCTAGTCGTACACCCAGACCGTAGTAAATGATAGAATGTTTGTTTACCACCTGGCTGTGGGTTGTATTGTCACCTCTTAGGACAGGCCGCAGAAAATTGTATTCTCTCTTCGTTCCTCAGTTCCGTTAAAAATAAACCTGTTTTCTTTCTTTATTTATTTTTCATGCATTAATTAAACATCAAATTGCACCTTGACCGCACCTCATTTGAACGCATTCGATGTTTCCCCGTTGACTTATTTGATTTATTGGTGTAATAGTACATTATGGTACTAGTGTGTAACATTGGTGATTACCGCCGAGGCGCCATTGAGACTCGAGCCGTAGGCGAGGGTCTTAAGAGAGCCGAGGACGGTAGTCATCAATACACACGTGTATCATACGACGTTTTTCAACACACTTGTGAATAAAATAACAACAAAAACTCATTTTATTTAGTAGATAAAAAAGTTACATATGAGTGAAAGTTGTATTTATTAAATACGTACGAGTTAAAATTATCTATTTAAATAAGAAGTTGCATGAAATGAGCAAGCAATAGGAACATTAATTTATTTGTTCTATAGAACACGATCTTTTTTTTTGAATAAAAACTTTTTTAAGAACAAAGCAACTCAACCAATAAAATTAAAAAAAAAATCTATAACTCACTAGTGAGTTATAATGTTTTTTAGTCACAGTTTGATTATGGGTGTCATTCTGTGCCTAATTGCGGTGACCATAGAGCCACTTTATGAGTAAGTGTGTTGAAAAATAACTTACTTTTTGAATATTAATTTATAAATGTTTATCAAAAATAGAATAATTTTCATCATCTCCATATTAAGTAAAATGAGGTGACGTTTAATTAATGTATGAAAAATAGATAATTTTTTTCAAAAACAACCCCTTCCCTTGGTTTGCAGTTTGATATACCTTCACGGAAATTGAACCTGATCAGCTACACTATGATCTGATATAATAACACAATTACAATGTGTTTATTTTTTCAAAATCAGTCGATTTGATTCCTGACGAGGGTAATAGATTTTTCAAAAATCTTATAATGGTACCTATTATAAGATTTTTCTTTAGTTTTCGTGAAAAGCTCAGCAAATAGACAGACGGCCCACTTGATGGAAAGTGGTTACCATCGCCTATGGACATTTGCAACACCAAAGGTGCTACAAATGCGCTGCTGCTCTCTTAAGGGTGACTGGAACCTGGTCACTAATGCTGGAACACAAATCAAAGTTGTTATGGCGACATACTTTAGACCAGGGGTGATAGCCATCCAGTCGGGCAAATACCTTACCACCTGGTGGTGGGTTGTTTTGTCGCCTCTTACGACAGGCCGCCCGGCCGCAGGTAATTGTATTCTATCTCCGTTCTTGTACGGATAAAAAAGCTTTTCGCTATTTATTTATTTCTATCTATCCGTGCAGGAACGGAGAAAGAATACAATTTCCTGCGGTCGGGCGGCCTGTCGTAAGAGGCGACTTAATAACCCACAGCCAGGTGGTAGGGCATTTGCCCGACTGGATGGCTACCACCCCTGGTCTAGAGTATGTCGCCATAACAACCTTGTGTTGTGTTCCGGCATTAGTGACCAGGTTCCAGTTTCCCTTAAGAGAGCAGCAGCGCATTTGTAGCAACTTTGGTGTTATAAATGTCCATAGGCGATGGTAACCGCTTTCCATCAAGTGGGCCGTCTGTCTGTCTGCTGAAATCCTGCAATAAAAAAAAAATCTAGTTTAGGATTTGGCCCTGAACTAATTCATTCTGTATATTAATCGGGAATGTTACATATTCTACAGATTCACGTATAAATTGCAGCAATAAAGTAAATGTTTGGAGTTTGGGTTGCGATTAATACACATCTAGATAGCTCCTCCGAAACTAAGATTCGGAATGTTAATTTCAACTACCGAGTAACACGTGTCGGGTGTTCCTGATGCGAAATGTTTCCAAATTAAATTTTGATAAGTATTTGTCTCAACGAGGTAACGCAGTCAGCCTTCTGGGCACCATAGGATTCGATGGCTCGATATTCCTCTAATCTGAATTCAAAATTCAAATGTTTTTATTCAAAATAAGATCTACTAAGCAAGTAAAATTAAAGATGCCTATGCCTTCTCTGGATCTCTTCAGAAGGAACTGTATTTACACGGCTCCTCTTATTTATAACTCTTTGCCAACTAATATTATAAACGTACCCTCGAGAAAATTCACTCTAGTCTTAAAAAAGTGGCTGATTAAGGATTGTTTCTATATTGTAGATTGTGGTGTATGGTTGCCGGTTTGTGTAATGAAACTATACTTTTTGCAGCGCATTTTATATTTGAAAAAAAGGTACAACAGCTGCTGCGCGTAAAAGTCCTACCGCATTCAAAGTAACTGCGACAAGACTGCTCTGGCGCGCTGACCGAGACAGATTCTTCGTCGACAGCGTTTAGCTGTCGGAGGAAGAGGGGCGACGTAAGTGCGGCGCGGGCGGCGAACAACGTAAAGGCGGCTTGCCACGGTTATATCGCTTAGGCAGCCTGCTGGCCGCTACAAGATGAATTTAAAAAAAAAAACTGCTTGTCGTTATTAGCCATATGGAAAATCTTAGTGATCTATTTGTTAATTTTTCACTTGATATTAATTGCTTACATATTACCAAAAATTGACATTTTTTTTATAAATTAGAATATTTATGTAATTTATAATTTCAATTTTATTGTAATATTCAATTCCTTTTGTACACCACTATGTGGTAGAATCTGCGGAGTGACGCTCGCGGACCGCGTTCGTAATACCGAAGTAAGAAAGAGAGTTGGTCTGAAAGAGAGTGTCGGGGTGAAGGTAAGGAAAGGAATGCTCCGGTGGTTCGGGCATGTGGAAAGAATGCATGATGAAAGATTGACTAAACAGATATACAATGCAAAAGTGGATGGATGCAGAAGTCTTGGAAGGCCATGACACACCTTCCATGATCAAATTGATCGTGTACTAGCAGAAGGTGATGTCAGGAGCCTTAAGAACAGACGAGCGTGCATGACAAGAGTTATGCATGTCAAAGAAGCAAGTGAGGTTTGTAAGAATAAGCCTAAATGGCGCTCTGTTGTTCGTGCCAACCCCATAAGGGAACTGGCGTGAAGTTATGTTATGTATGTATATATGTATGTGGTAGAATGTACTGTGCTTCTACATTTGTATAACACCTGTATAAACCACATTCTTGCAAATAAAGATATTGATTGATTGATTGATACTGGAGAACACTGGGTCATACATACAAGCCAAAATTTAAATCTACTTTCTATTCTATGTACACCGCTTTGCAAGGTGTTATTGCTGTTTTAAGAAGAAGAACCGGCAAGAAACTCTCTAGCAACACATCTAGCTAAAAGAAAAATTTATATCATAATTATTTATCTATCTGACTTTTCTTTTAATACATATAGAAGTTTCATACAATTACTTTTCAAAGAATTAATGAAGTTGTAACAACAAAAGCAGGTAGGGCGTTTGCCCGACTGGATGGCTACCACCCCTGGTCTAAAGTATGTCGTCATAACAATCTTGAGTTGTGTTCCGGCATTAGTGACCAGGTTCCAGTCTCCTTTAAGAGAGTAGCAGCGCATTTGTAGCACCTTTGGTGTTTTAAATGTCCATAGGCGATGGTAACCGCTTTCCATCAAGTGGGCCGTCTGCCTGTCTGCTGAACTCCTGCAATAAAAATAAAAATAAAGTAGTTGTAGTTGGTAAACCAGCACTTACAATAATTTAGTTTAAAACAGAGTCATTCATGTCTTCAATAATTAAGATTTCATAGTATTTTTGATAAAAACTGAACCCTTGGTAAAGGTTATGTATATCTGGCCATCTGTCTGTATATGTCAGTATTTTTTTTTCGAAAACTAATGGGTCTGTATGGATGAAATTTACTGAGAATATATTTATCTATGTGCCCCTACATAATTTTGTAGTGAAACTGCAAAACAGATAAGAAGCGGCCGTCACATTTTAAAATAGTTTTTCAGTGTATTTAAATCTCAAGAAACCGTAAAGAAAGAAAAAGTCACAATAAAGGAATTATTTTTGCTCTTAGTCAGTCGCGAGATACGTATTTTGCTTACAAAGTTTAAAGATAGAAATAAAGAGAGAAAGAAAGAATAATATTTTATTCAGGACAAAAACTAAGTGATAATAAATAGAAAGACTATAGAAACAAAACAAGTCCTAAATTGAGAAAATGTTTGAAATATGAAGTGCATGTGGTAGTGAAATGGCTAGCGCACGCGTCCCTGACTCAAAGGGCGCGGGTTCGATCCTGGCTGGAACGCATGCACCACTTGGGCAATTTTCTGACCTAGTGTGCATATTGGTACAATTACCACGTAATAACAACAGTGAAGGAAACATCGTGATGCAACCTGCACATCGAGATAACCGATGTGTCAAACCTGCCAAGTCACCTTGGACAAGCGTAGTGGGTATAATGGGAGGTCTGAGCCCAGCAGTGGGACATTTATGGGCTGTTATTAGATATGACGTGAATACATACACATACATACATACATAACTTCACGCCAGTTCCCTTGCGGGGTAGGCACGAACAACAGAGCGCCATTTAGGCTTATTCTTACACACCTCACTTGCTTCTTTGACATTCATAACTCTTGTCATGCATGCTCGTCTGTTTTTAAGGCTCCTGACATCACCTTCTGCTAGTACACGATCAATTTGATCATGGAAGGTGTGTCGTGGCCTTCCACGACTTCTGCATCCATCCACTTTTGCATTGTATATCTGTTTAGTCATTCTTTCATCATGCCCGAACCACCGGAGCATTCCTTTCCTTACCTTCACCCCGACACTTTCTTTCAGACCAACTCTCTTTCTTACTTCGGTATTACGAACGCGGTCCGCGAGCGTCACTCCGCAGATTTTGCGCAGTGCTCGCATCTCGTCCGCGTTTACTCTACTTTCATGCTCTCTCTTCCATATCCGTCTCTTCCATGACGTGAATAATTCTGAAAAAATGTGGTTCGCATGCTTACCATCAATCCATTTCTTTCCACGCATACCAATGAATCCCATCGTTCCCTTTCTTTTCGGCAACTGCGAGTTGCTGCCAACCAAAAACCTAATCTCCTGAGCCCCACTGTTCTTCAAATCCTTCTTACCACGAACCCCAATGAACTTCCCCCTGAAACTCAGATCGTATGGGCGTTTCTCCGGTATGGACTTCTTGCCTCTCACGCCGAAGAACTGGTGAATACCCGCAGCTCTTTTCTCAATCTCATTCGTGATTCGTTCATTCGATTCTGGTACCTCAGAATTGGCCTTGCTCAACTTGTTCAGGTACTCCGACAAGAGATCATTGAGGAGTGGAAATTCATCATTTTGTAGTTCATTCGAGGAGTAATCTATTTGACCGATCAGTGATCCGTCTCTCTTCGGGAAGTACTCCAAGTTTTCCGGATAAAATATGGGTTCTGGATAATCCTCTTTCTTCCCCCGAACGCCCATGAAGCCCATGGGAGCGCGCTTGTAGTATGGTTCTAGGTTCTCTAGGAGATCGTAGTTCTTCTTCCCTTTAACTCCAACGAAGAATTGCGGACGTCGCTTGTAAAATTGCTCGGTGCTGTCGTCGTCGTACTTTTTGCCTCTCATCCCGAGGAAACCTTGAGGGACGCGCTTCTCCATCTCCTGGGCTGTTGCCATGGCGATCAGGTGGGCTGTTATCATAAGTATGTAAGTTCTTGAATGACCCATTGTAAGTTCTGTAACAAAGATATTTTTTTTGTTTTTAATAAAATACAGAAATAGCAAATATATCGTACTAAGTCTATATTGTTCTTGACGCTTTATTATTCATTTAATTTGTTTGTGAAAAATGCAATAATTAATATTCTTAAATATAAAACACAAAATTAATACATATTTCAATCAAGTTTCCAATAAAAAATAATTTATATAATAGTAAGTATTTTTAAATTATTTTGTTTTTGAACATATAATGACTTTTATATTTGACACATGTATCACGATTTTTTTTATGACATGATAATTATGACTAAGATTGATATAGTTAAATAGACATATTGTATAGTTTTTTCCGTGGTTTTGTATTCCTTAATTTTTTTTTAATCTAATTTTCCAATATTGTATCAAATATATTATATTTTCTTATAGTTGTATGAGCCAAATGTGTAATATGAATTATTTTCAGTGGACTTAACTGATAAGTGTATTTATTATGTATTTTATATTGGAAGAATGACAATTATTGTAAAATTGCCAAATATTAAATAAATAAAAATTAAAATTGGCTCAAACAATTAATTACAAGAAAAAAATATATTTATACGAAAATTACATAAAACATCTATTTATATTATTATTATACATAGTTTAACAAATTAGTTAAATAAAACATATTTCAATTTATAATTAAGAAAAAAAATCTCCAAAAAATATTTTAAATTTTCTGCTTCATCTACATCGCTATTTCCTTTCAGTGAACAAGCCTGGAAGATACCGCATTTAGCGATAAAACTGCTTATTGTTTTCGACAAAGAAGTCTTGTAATTATGCAGTAAGTACCCATTTATTTTGGTGAGTAATAAAGTGTTATCTAAACAATAACACATTAAAAAGCGAAACAATAATGACATTTGGGCGTCCTTTAGTAGCTCACAACACCCCAGAATGCACCGGCAGCCGTCCCACGGTCGTTATGGTCGTGGCGAAAACGTCATTATTTTCGATCACACAGCGCTGACAACGACCCATGTCATGAGGTGAGTCGAAGCTGGCATTGACCACAGAGCATTAATTCTCTCTATCGATTGACATTGAAAAAGGCGCGATTTTTAAATCAACTAATGACATTTGTTTATTTTGTCGTTAATAGCATGAACGCTCCATCATCCGTTCCACTTGTGTTTATGATTGTAGCGCCCACAGACGAGTGAAACGGGAATAATCGCGGTCGTAAGCGTGGTCGTTGTGAGTATCATGTGGAACATAGCCGTTGTAGCTCGATCAAATTATGTAGGTTTTCTTAAGTTACGTTTTTAACTGGGCAATTGTAATTTAGAAACTGTACCAAAATAATTCGGTAATTGACAGTATGAAAAACATAGGCAGATTTTAATTTATATCGTAACTTATGGTCTAAATACGTCAAAAATAAATAGTTTTAATTAAAATAATAAATATTCGATTATATTTTTTAGGAATAGTATTGTGGTATTGCAGCCATTAGTCACGTGACAATGAACGCCAATCAGAGTGCGTGACGTCACAGGGTGGAAAACAACAGGTTATTAACACAATATAAACTTGTTTCTCAAAAATTATCAACTTTCTAATTATCAGATATTATCAACCGTAGGTTACTAGGGTTGTCTGGAAGAGATAGCTTCAAAGCAATAGGCTCGCTACTTGTACAACCTACCTTGAACTTTTGTTTGTCTATTGCTCTGGTTTCATTAAATGCATAGTGACACTGACCGACGATAATGCCTGTCTACACCATATATAAATGCAACCAAAGACAAGCCACGGCCAGTGTAGGACTATTTACGAAATGAGAACAAAAGCTACCGGGGTATTGGGATGAACTGCTAATGCAACTAGTGAACTGGGACTATGGGGACTATGGCGTCTGCCCGTCGCGATGTTCGGGACTCCCTTGTTATGTTGCCAGGTGGTAGGGTATTTGCTCGACTGGATGGCTACCACCCCTGGTCTAGAGTATGCCGCCATGACAACCTTGAGTTGTGTTCCGGCATTAATGACCAGTTTCCAGTCTCCTTTAAGAGAGCAGCCGCGCATTTGTAGTACCTTTGGTGTTGCAAATGTCCATAGGCGATGGTAACCGCTTTCCATCAAGTGGGCAGTCTGCCTGTTTGCTGAACTCCTGCAATAAAAAAAAATCTGTGATTATAGAAGTATAGTCTTTGACAACAAATTATTATGGTCGAATTTCGACCACGGGCGACCACTAGTAACATTAATTTTATGTAAATTAATTTCTAAAATGTCACTATGTATCATAAATCTAATGTATTCTACACGACTCTCTGCGGCAGATATAAACCCATGTGGTTTCTGTGTCACAGTCGAATATTTTTTTTAATAAATTAAAACAAACCACCTAAGCCCCTTGAATTTAAAGCATACTTTTAGAGGAAAGCAGACTTTGGATATAACGCTGATTTCAGGTATAGCATATAATACTAATTAAACATTTGTAAAAAGTTTCTAGAAATTTCTTGCGAATATTGCGACAAAACTTCATGCATAGCATCATAGAATCTTTCTTATCTTTTGTTTACATTCACATAGTCAGTAGTTGTATCAATATGTTTTTATTTATACATACATACATACATACATAACTTCACGCCAGTTCCCTTGCGGGGTAGGCACGAACAACAGAGTGCCATTTAGGCTTATTCTTACACACCTCACTTGCCTCTTTGACATTCATAACTCTTGTCATGCAAGCTCGTCTGTTCTTAAGGCTCCTGACATCACCTTCTGCTTTATTTATAAATACACAAAATAAGCAAATTTAAGCCTAGCGATACACCTGCGGAAAAATCAGCACTAATCTATACGCAGGGTTATTTAAAAACATTGCGAGCGTATATAGCTGAACTTTCCGCCGCCGAACGTTCCGCAGGTGTGCCGTTAGGCCAAGAACCAGTATTATTAAGTAGACTGTATATACAATAAATATTGTTTTTATTTCTTTCCAACTAAATAGTAGCGACTTTCGGATATAGCAACGGAATTATAGTAGTCCCTTCGTGGTCGCTATAACCGAAATCTACTGTATTTGATTATTCGGGAATTTTAATAGTAAACCTAATTTATTAAGTTTCTAGATACAATCAAACATCGCCATGACAATGCGAACGAAGTTTCGCTAGCACAACTAGTTATTAATACATTTGTATTTTACATTTGAAGGTCTCTGTGGTCGAGCGGGCTAAACCTTTGCCGATCTACCTTACTGCAACGCAGAGGCTCCGGGTTCGATTCCTGGTATAGTAAATTTCGGAAGCGTATTTTCTCCCTTTTTTACTATGGTCTGGGCGTCTGGGATCGGCCCTAGAATAGTACGTTGTATATTGCCCATAACACAAGCGTAACTTGCTTAATTTCGGGATATACAATATGTGTCTTTGTCTGCCAATTATTACAAAAATACATACATACATAACTTCACGCCAGTTCTCTTGCGGGGTAGGCACGCACAACAGAGCCTCATTCAGGCTTATTCTTACACACCTCACTTGTTTCTTTGACATTCATAGTTCTTGTCATGCACGATCGTCTATTCTTAATATATATATATATTGTTATTTTTCGAGTCTTGGTAGCGTAATGGCTAGTGCACGCGTCCCAAACTCAAAGGGCGCGGGTTCGATCCAGGCCGGAACGCATGCACCACCTAGTCAGTTTTCTGATCTAATGTGCATATTCTTACAATTACCACGTCCTAATAACGGTGAAGGAAAACATCGTGATGCAACCTGCACATCGAGAACCGATGTGTCAAACTTGCCAAGCCGCCTTAGACAAGCGTGACGGGTATACGTCCGTTCCCCCTATAATGGGAGGTCCGAGCCCAGCAGTGGGACATTTATGGGCTGATATTATATATTTTATATATGGTATTTTTCTGCCACTGAGGTTAAATTAACCACAAATAAACAAAAGTATGTTATTAGCTTTAAAGGATACGTGACGTGCTGCACTCAAATAAAATACAAGCTTCAAGGCCAGAGAAAGCGTAACATATGAAACTTGATACATGTTATTACGGCAATAAAGTTTTCTTGAACGGTATTAATGTCGGTCTGTATGACAAAGGCAATGTTCGGATGAGAAAGGAGTGTTATGAGGAGTTACTGAGATCAATAGACTCGGCGTGACTTGGTAACAAGTAAGTATAAGTCGATTACTAGCACAACTAAACTTATCTGTGCAGGAACGGAGAAAGAATACAAATTCCTGCGTTGGGGCGGCTTGTTGTAAGAGGCGACAAAACAACCCACAGCCAGTCGTAGGTGCAGGAACGGAGAAAGAATACAAATTCCTGCGTTGGGGCGGCTTGTCATAAGAGGCGACAAAACAACCCACAGCCAGGTGGTAGGGCAGTTGCTCGACTGGATGGATACCACCCCTGGTTTAAAGTATGTCGCCATAACAACCTTGAGTTGTGTTCCGGTATTAACAACCAGGTTTCAGTCTCCCTTAAAAGAACAGCAGCGTATTTGTAGCACCTTTGGTGTTGCAAATGTTCATAGGCGAAGGCAATAGGTATGGCTTTCCATCAAGTGCCCGTCTGTTGAACTCCTGCAAAGGGCCGGCCCTGTGTTTTTGCCACCGTAGGCAAACTCAAAAAACGCACGAAAACTAAAGAAGTCTTCTACCTTTTTTATTTGAGTTCAATAGATAGGCAGACGACCCATCTGATGGAAAGCGATTACCGTCGTTTACTTCCCATCAAGTGGGTCGTCAATCTGTCTGCGATACTCCAAAAATAAGACAATGAAATTAACTAGTACAATAATCGTTCTATTCGTTTTTATTTTTACTCTCATATCGTTAGTAATTCGACGTAAACATCTAAATGAAATTAATGGGCCCCATCTCGATCCTCGGTATTAACCCTTTTCACAATACGTAGATAACAACAATACGTATGCAGGGCCGTTTTAAGTACAGCAAAATCATTATACCTATTAATACATGAAGCAAAAACTTTGTACTCGTTTTTACGAAAATTGCGCGGACGGAGGAGTATGAAATTTCGCACACTTAATAGTTTATATAGAGAAGAAGTACAGAATGCGAATATTTTATTAAAATTATTATGCATAAAGAATACATTAAATCAATAAAAAAAACATTACACACACTATAAAACTACATACGGAAGTCTTCCGTGATCACGGCCACTGAAAAGTGGTCGAAATGTCGGAAAAACAAAAATCAAATAAATTACCGCGTTTAAAAACGTTAAAACGTAGTTTTATTATGTATACAAGTCGCGAAAACTTAAGAAAAAAATATTATTACACACACTACCATGCATGTATTTGACACACACACATATACTCTTTGGTTTATTGTTAAAGTCAAATTAACAGTGTAGCCTTGGCGAAACCTGTGATTATAGAAGTATAGTCTTTGACAACAGAACCTTAATAATGTTCAAACTTACAATTTAAAGTATGGTCGAATTGCGACCACTGGGCAACCACTAGTAAAGATAAATCAATAAATGATTAGACTAATTTCTGCAGCATATGCAGTTAAAAAGTTAAGATTCATGACTGACGTTGATACTGCTCGTTTGATTTACTTTAGCTACTTTCACAGCATCATGTCTTATGGTATTCTATTATGAGTTTCTGTCCGTGTCTAGCTCCCATAATTTGCGACCCTCGACTAAATACAAAATAAACACATCTGTACACACATCTCGCTTTTATAATCACTCTTTTACTGTCCAGGCTGTGCGTCTCTGGAATGAGCTACCTACTGCTATAAGACAGGCCAACTCGATGCTTCAAAAATCAGGTTCAGAAGCATTACTTTTCTATTGCGTATAATAATTCCTAATCTATACTAATATTTTAAAAATTTACAAAGGACATTCACAAAATTACTATATACTAATGTTAGTAGGAAATTTACATTGATGGGATGGGGGCAATCTACAGGAAAGATTATCATATAGGGGAATAGAAATTTTCGGGCAAAGCTCCAAGCTTACCACATAAAGGTCAATCGCATCTGTCATTTTAGTCCAGGTAATTAAAAATCATAGTCTAGGTCCGGGTCGCCCGGGTGCGACGCACCCCTGCACTCCTGGGTAAAGACGGCCCTGTGCGTACGTCCTAATATATTTGGGATCATTCGATATTATGTTACAGCCTTATGAAAACACATTGGCCTTGAAGGAGAAACTGGGACCTGGCCACTGATGCCGGAACACAACTCAAAGTTGTTATGGCGGCAAAGGCAAAGTTGTTAAAAGTACCCCACGTTACTCTTTATAACATCAGCTAACTGCCAGTGAAAGTTCCGTCGAAATTGATCCAGCCGTTGCAGAGATAAGCCGGAACATCCAAACAGACATACATATAAATATTCTAACAATGTAATTTTCGGAATCCTGTCTGAATTATCCCCCCTGATTTTTTCATATTTTTATTTTGATACTAGCCGTCCCGGAGACGTCGTCCTGCCCGGAACAGCTTCAATCGATATGCCGACAGAAGCGCCACCTACCGGGTCCAATTGTGAACCAACTCAGAAACCATCTATGGCTCAGGCACAACAACTTTGCCAAAGATCATCACATGATCAAATTACGATTTACGATTCATTTTTATGTGTAAAGATTACAAACAGACAATTCAAGTTTATTTATATGTATAGATTTTAGTCACCCTAGCATTAAATCCCAGTTCCATTTAGAGAGTTCGCTCCGAAAATCGGCGTCCGCTTTCCTACTTTCACTCCTTCACATTCGCTTTTTGTTACACGAGCTACCTACTACCAAGATATGACGGGGGCGGTATACATAGCTTTGGTTCCCCATATAACCAATAACTATCCAACTATATTATTAATATTATATTTATAAAACTACAATTACTATATACTTAAAAATAAACTAGAAACTATACTAGTGTATAATGTTTTTAATAGACATAATATCAACTATGACTTATGTATTTAATCATGAGTATATTTTTTTTTTATTGCAGGAGATCAGCAGACAGGCAGACGGCCCACTTGATGGAAAGCGGTTACCATCGCCTATAGACATTTGCAACAGCAAAGTTGCTATAAATGCGCTGCTGCTCTCTTAAGGGAAACTGGAACCTGGTCACTAATGCCGGAACACAACTCAAGGTTGTTATGGCGACATACTTTAGACCAGGGGTGGTAGCCATCTAGTCGGGTAAATGCCCTACCACCTGGCAAAATATATATTTAGTATATAAATCTATATGTATATTTATATAATAATATTATTATATATAAAATATGTAACACTTTTAAAATATTGTGCAGCAAACCCTGCCCTAGCTTATGTGCCATATTTCTCTCTCCATCCCAAGGTTGTCTGGAAGAGATCGCTGTCAGCGATAAGGCCGCCATTTGTACCTAATTATAAGCTGCTTTTGTGTATTATTTCATTATTTTTTTCCCCTTTATTTTGAAGGTACTTTTATTTACAAAAAATATGTCAGTCCCATTGTAACTTATGATTAAAAAATCAAATTATTTCACTTAAATCTACTAAATCTTGGATGTGCTTTTAGCAGGGATGGAAGGTACACCGCTGATATAGAAAGAAGAGTAAATTTGGGGAATAGTTTGAATGGAGCGTTAGGTAAACTTCTAGGCGCTAAGAACCTCAGCCAGAAGGCCCAGCTCGCCATACACAACGCGGTGCTGGTACCTACGCTCACGTATGGAAGCGAGAGTTGGGTATGGAAGAGAGAGCATGAAAGTAGAGTAAACGCGGTTGAGATGCGAGCACTGCGCAAAATCTGCGGAGTGACACTCGCGGACCGCGTTCGTAATACCGAAGTAAGAAAGAGAGTTGGTCTGAAAGAGAGTGTCGGGGTGAAGGTAAGGAAAGGAATGCTCCGGTGGTTCGGGCATGTGGAAAGAATGCATGATGAAAGAATGACTAAACAGATATACAATGCAAAAGTGGAGGGATGCAGAAGTCGTGGAAGGCCACGACACACCTTCCATGATCAAATTGATCGTGTACTAGCGGAGGGTGATGTCAGGAGCCTTAAGAACAGACGAGTGTGCATGACAAGAGTTATGAATGTCAAAGAAGCAAGTGAGGTGTGTAAGAATGGGCCTAAATGGCGCTCTGTTGTTCGTGCCTACCCCGCAAGGGAACTGGCGTGAAGTTATGTATGTATGTATGTATGTAAATTTACTAACATTTGTTTGGATGCATTCGATTTTATGTCTGACAGAATACTATTAAATATTCCTATATCAAACCTACAAAAACTTGCGCTCTTCAATACTTTATTCCTCATTTGTTCAGTCCTGACACATTCTGTTAATAAGTGTGGCACATCCTCGAAAGTCGAAAATATCTAAAGATAAGTTATTGATCCCAAACCACTGTCACTTACCGGGAGCGTTTCCAGAAGGCTGGGGCGTTGCCACGTTGTATAGCAATGCTTAATCTTTGAGCGAAATAGACACCAGCCTTCTGGTCGCGTGTAACGTCTACTAGACGTTTGGCGACGTCACGGTAGACTTTTAGAGCGTTAGGACCCCACGAACCCAGAGTTTCCACCCCAAATGCCGCAAATGTGTAACCATTTCCAATGGCGGCATATTTGCGGCGCTTGAAGGCCTCCTGTTCGGCTGCAGCAGAACCGGCGGTAGTGCACGTACTTGAAAGATGGGACGCCGCCAGAGTGTCAACGCAAGTAGCATCCCACACTAAGGGGCGGCCCATCTTCCAGGGAATCAGCGTCATCCCATCCGGTCTCCTCCCATCGTCGCGGCACAAGCCGTTTGGTTCCAGAATGGAAGGTACCCCGGTGGTGACAAGAGCCCGGCGGATGATATTGTTGAGTGCCTTGTGTCGGGAAATTTTACCGGCGCTTCTGCTGCAGGATAGTCCGTTGTGTCCCAAGCGGTCCACCCTATCCCCCACATTGACAAAGGTATTATATTTTATTATCAAAACGACTCATTGACTCTTCAGGTGATCAGAAGGCTGGTGCCTACGTCGGGCAACGGATCAGTATGACGATCCAGCGAGGAAACGTAGCCAGCCTTCTGGGCACCTTACCCATAGAAGACGGTGATCTAGGCTCAATATTCTACTTATAGTCTTAAGGGACTATGGATAGAATTCAATACAAATTAGTTTTCTTATATTGTATTCGATTATTTATAAACTTCTTAATTTTTTTATTGTTATTGCAGGAGTTCAGCAGACAGGCAGACGGCCCACTTAATGGAAAGCGGTTACCATCGCCTATGGACATTTGCAACACCAAAGGTGCTACAAATTTGTTACGAGCTACACAGGACTCGAATTAAAATGCCGTTGGAATTACTATAGAGTTTATTTGAACTGTACAAACACGTATAAAACAGGTACAAATATACTGGATACAACCAGTAACACTACTTGTTACAATCTGCACGATCAATAACACGCGCAAAGTCCGTCACTATATCGCTTGTTGAATGTACACGTCTTGCTGGTATCGTAATCGTCGCTCGACTGCCGATCTCTCCGCTCGGGCATTCCTTTATACTCAGCTTACAACATGTCACGACCGTGTAAACAATGATTTCCAAGAACCACACCTGGCCACTGTCGACGCTATTCCCAGAAAACATAATTCTGCACACCTGCAGGATTATGCCTGCGAACGGCCATAAACAAGTACAATAACAATAGGCTATTATCTAATTGCAAATTTTAAACACAAAGAAAACAAAAGAACTCCGAATGCAGGAAAGTTAATAACTGCGTTTTACGACAGGCAGGTGTGCGCATTCCTTTGACAACATGTAATAATATGTTAATGTGGATTATTACCGTAAACAATAGCGGAATATCTCATTAATTTCTTGCGAACTATATTGTGGTATAATTAATTATTACTAGACCGACATTATGTTTTGTTTGGTTCCAGGCATAGTTTCACGCGTTGTTGTTATATGTAAAGTTTGGTTAACAAAACATAGCTATTAAGAATTTGTATAGTAACTTGTACTTAGCTTGTATATAATTACGGTTTTGTACTAATTTCAGCAAGAAAGGGACGTGGAGTCCCCTTTTTCACAATCTTCATGTTTGTCTGTCCGACTGCCTGTTTGTGTATGTATGTTAAGGCTATTTTCTCAAAAACTACTGTATCTATATAGATAAGATTTGCACAGAAAGATATATTTTACTAGTGGGACCGCCAGACGTAATCTTGTCTTGAAAAAATAAAAATCTAGAATGCGACTGCAGCGCCACCTACCGGGTCCAATTGTGAATCTAAACCACCCCGGGACCTTTTTAACAACGCACACAAAATTTCATCAAAATCGGTTAGGCCGTTTTTGAGTTTTAGCCTACCAACAGCAGACTAAACAGTAATTGATTTTTATATAGTACTAGCTGACCCGTGCCGACTTCGCTTGGCGTCATTAAAAATATAAAAAATATATAATTAATTAGAATCAAATATAGCCTATGTCACTAGGAAATAATCTAGCGTTCTACTGGTGACAATTTTTTCAAAATTGATGAGATTACTTCCTACAAACAAACCCATAAACTTTAACTCTTTGTATAAATAAGATGTATTTATGTCGCAAAACAATTTTATAATTTATTTCTGAAGAAAATTAAATTTCGAGGTACCCACGTGTAAATGAAGGCAATTTTTTTCGAGTAAGGTAATTAATTAGTCTGTTTCTCAAAAGTCATAACAAAGTTCCCCGGTGACTTTCGCACTAATTGGCAGAATATCAACTCTTAAAGGCATCGAAATTGTGTATCTCTCGCCATCTACAAATTTTAAATTATGAAATTGAACTTCCTGAAAAAATATACATACATACATAACTTCACGCCAGTTCCCTTGCGGGGCAGGCACGAACAACAGAGCGCCATTTAGGCTTATTCTTACACACCTCACTTGCTTCTTTGACATTCATAACTCTTGTCATGCACGCTCGTCTGTTCTTAAGGCTCCTAACATCACCTTCTGCTAGTACACGATCAATTTGATCATGGAAAGTGTGTCGTGGCCTTCCACGACTTCTGCATCCATCCACTTTTGCATTGTATATCTGTTTATTCATTCTTTCATCATGCATTCTTTCTACATGTCCGAACCACCGGAGCATTCCTTTCCTTACCTTCACCCCGACACTCTCTTTCAGACCAACTGTCTTTCTTACTTCGGTATTACGAACGCGGTCCGCAAGCGTCACTCCGCAGATTTTGCGCAGTGCTCGCATCTCAACCGCGTTTACTCTACTTTCATGCTCTCTCCTCCATACCCAACTCTCGCTTCCATACGTGAGCGTAGGTACCAGCACCGCGTTGTGTATGGCGAGCTGGGCCTTCTGGCTGAGGTTCTTAGCGCCTAGAAGTTTACCTAACGCTCCATTCACACTATTCCCCAAATATTAAAAAAATATAGATACAACAATTTGAAAAAAACTAACTTGCCATGGTAATTGTAATAATATGCACATTAGATCAGAAAACTGACCGAGTTGCGAATGCGTTCCAGTCAGGATCGAACCCGCGCCCTCTAAGTCCCGGACGCGTGCGCTAGCCATTACGCTACCACGTGCTAACAACGGTGAAGGAAAACATCGTGATGCAATCTGCACATCGGGATAACCGAAGTGTCAAACCTGCCAAGCCGCCTTGGACAAGCGTGGCGGGTATACTGTCCGTTCCTCCCTATAATGGGAGGCCCGAGCCCAGCAGTGGGACATTTATGGGCTGATTTTATTTATTTCCGAGTGAAATGTTAGATTTGCCTTTCACTAAATTAAAAAGCATATTGCTAAAAAGGGGATACTACACTATTGAAGAATACTTAAATGACAAAAATTCATTTACATAGCAGCTCGCTCCAACCTTTTATACTAAATTTTGTATAACGTTTTTTTTTTCTTTATCTTGCCATGCTTGTAAGGAATTTGTGGAGACATATTGCAGCATAATAACATTTTAGCACGTCGTGTCATTATTATAACTATAACATTATTTTTCTTTCCTTTTATTATCTTGGTCTTATTGAGTAAGCATTGTTTGCTACAACTCCATTAATTCTTCAAAAAGTAATTCTGTAACATACTTCTGTACAAAACTTATAAAAAAAAAAGAATTTGAGATATAAATAGAATATGGAATATAAAGAAAAACAATATTTAGCTAGACGTGTTGCTGGGGAGTTTCTTGCCGCTTCTTCTCCTTTACAGCATCAACACGTTGCGAAGCGGTGTACATAGAATAGGAAGTAAAAAATTAAATTTTAACTTACATGTATGACCTTCGAAAAGTGTTCTCCGGTGGAACTTGTTTTGAATAAAAACTTTTGAATTTGAATAACTTGTCATGAAAATTCGTCAAGATACGATAGAAGTTTTTGGACTGTTTTTATTTTGTATACATTTCTACCGTTTTGAAACGAGCTGTCACTGTTAAGAGAGTGCATCTTCGGGACATGCGGTATCTAACGAGACAGAAAATGTTGAATAGTCTGTCAAGGCACGAACGCAAAATGAAAGTCACTATCATTTCGTGTTATTTGATGTGATATTCAAACGTTGTAGAGCTATGCTGGAATAATTATTTATTAATATTAAGCCAATAACAAAAGTATTGTTATTATGCTAACAACTGATGTGTCAAACCTGCCAAGCCGCCTTGGACAAGCGTGCCGGGTATGCTGTCCATTTCCCCTATAATGGGAGGTCCGAGCCCAGCAGTGGAACATTTATGGGCTGACATTTATAACAAAAGTATTTTGAGTCTGAATTTAAATACATACATAAGTCTACCTGTCCTTGGAATGTGATGATATTTAAATGTATGTACATATATATTTATTCATAAACATTTATATATTTTTGTAGATACGTATTTGTATGTTATGTATATTAAGTATATATCTATTTAATATATAGAATATCTGTATTTATATATTTATTACTAGAATGTAAGAAATTGTACTATTTATTATGTATAACACCATTTTATTTTAATTATTTTTTATTGCAGGAGTTCAGCAGACAGGCAGACGGCCCACTTAATGGAAAGCGGTTACCATCGCTTATGGACATTTGCAACACCAAAGGTGCTACAAATGCGCTGCTGCTCTCTTAAGAGTCACTGGAACCTGGTCACTAATGCCGGAACACAACTCAAGGTTGTTATGCTTTAGACCAGGGGTGGTAGCCATCCAGTAGGGCAAATGCCCTACCACCTGGCTGTAGGTTGTTTAGTCGCGTCTTACGACAGGCCGCCCGGCTGCAGGAACTTGTATTCTTTCTCCGTTCCTACACGGATAAAATCTACATAACCATCGACATTATAATCTCCATTCATTCCTGGGATTGTCTGGAAGAGATCGCTTTTTAGCGATGAGACCGCCCTTTTTGCATGAGACAGTTTTAGTCTTTAAGTTCTATTTTTGTGTTGGTGTACAATAAAGAATTAGTGATTGATTGATAAGTCTCGAATAATTATTTTAAAATGTTTACAATTACCATTATAAAAAAATTACAAATTAACAGTAAATATTATTCATTTTACAAAATATTATGGCATTTCTATATATTCAGAATAATAGGCTTGTTTGAGAGGGAATGCTTTAACTTTAATGCATTTTGTATATATTCATATATACATAAATACATTTTGTATATATTCATATATTTTGTTTACATTGTGCGGGCGCGAAGCGATGGCCGAGAGAGGTTAAAGGGACGTGGAAGAAGAAGCAAGGGAAGTGTAACTGACCTCTCCACCAGTCCACCGCCACACCGTGATTAAATCAACACTAGTAAGGAAGGAAGAAATTGCACGAACATAAGAAGAACGAAGAACATATATAAGAGTAGTACTAAGAGACTGAAAGTGATTATACCTATTAAATTGCTTAAAACTAAATTTTAGGGCCTGTTTTTCAATTACTAGATAAAAGTTATTTATAAAATAAAGTATAACATGAAAAAATTAAAAGATCAGTTGGTTAGTATAACAGTTGAATGGTTTTACTTTTGAATTCACTCAGGTTATAATTTAGTTGACTTATAAGTTTTCTCTTCAACCATTCCGCAATGCTTGAAGACAAAAGTCTTCGAGCAGTGCGTTCTCCCCGTCCTGACCTACGGG
Organism: Dendrolimus kikuchii; assembly: GCA_019925095.2. NCBI lineage: Eukaryota > Metazoa > Arthropoda > Insecta > Lepidoptera > Lasiocampidae > Dendrolimus > Dendrolimus kikuchii. Next base: position 17,192,523 of record CM034408.1, read on the forward strand.
GCTGAGACATTGACACTGACGGCAGGATTGGTCCACAAGTTCCAAGATAAAATTAGAAATGAGAATATCCGTAAGAGAACCAAGTTAACCGACATAGCTCACAAAATTAGCAAGTTGAAGTGGCAGTGGGCCGGTCACGTCTGCCGCTGGACCGATGGCCGATTGAGCAGACGAGTCCTGGAGTGGAGACCGGGTCTCGGTAAACGTAGTGTCGGACGCCCTCCAGCCCGATGGACCGACGACCTATGCAAGGTCGCCGGGAGGCGCTGTATGAGGAAAACAGAGGACAGGGATGAGTGACGCCGTCTTGGGGAGGCCTACGTCCAGCAGTGGATTTCAAATGGCTGAAGACGACGACGACGATAAGTTTTCTCTAATTATTCAAAAATCGACCCTTAGTCTAGTTTATCTTTAAACATATATGTATCTTTATTTGAACTAGTGGTCGCCCGTGGTCGAAATTCGACCATAATAATTAATTTAAATTATAAGTTTGAACATTATTATGGTTCTGTTGTCAAAGACTATACTTCCATAATCACAGATTTCGCCAAGGCGACACTGTTAATTTGACTTTAACAATAAACAAAAGAGTATATATTATGCGTATGTGTATCAAATACATGGTAGAGTTTTATGCATAATTTAAAAAAAAATTATTAGCACTCTGCACTTCTTCTCTATATAGAGTATATGTGTGCGAAATTTCTTACTCCTCCGTCCGCGCAATTTTCGTAAAAAGGGTACAAAGTTTTTGCTTCACGTATTAATATATAGATATAACTACTATGTATTTTATATTATATTATTTGCCTGTTAAGCAATTAAAAAAAAATGTGTACAATTGTACATCGAAATTAGATCGTGCAAGATGCATTCGTAAACTATCATAGTTTTTAAAGAAAACGAAGTTCTGATTACAACAATAATACGTAGTAGTTATCTCTCCCAATACTAGATACGCCTTTCATTGACTGCAATTACGTTTTCTTTCCAATTAAACGCTTCAGTTCATCACAAAAAACTTCACATATCTTCACAAAAGTCTTAAAGCTTTCATGAGAGGTGGCAGAGGCGCTCATTAGGCGATCTTTTCTCTCTTTTCAACTTATAATGTAGACTATATATCCTTCTCTGCTACACAGTGCTCAGGTGTCTCTACGTTGAGTTGTAGTGTTGTTGTCAGTGTGTTTACTCCTTATACTTTTTAGGGCAATGTCAAGGTTTAGAGTTTAAATTTGACCGTTGATGTTTTGCTTTGCAATTTGATAAGTATTTTTTTTAGTTTTTATAGCTGGAGTACAGCAGACAAGCTGGCGACCCAACTGTATCATTAGAATTGTGAAAAATCAATTACTCTTGTCAGGAATCGAATTGACTGGAAATATAAATACATACTGTATTATTATACCAAATCATCGTTTAACTTATAAGGATTAATTTCTGTGAAGGTATGTCTTACGGCTAATCAAGAGAAAGGGTTGTTTTTGAACAAAATGTTCTATTTTCCATACATGAAATATTCACCTGTATATACAGTATATTTTTGCGAGGGTAAATATACGTAGCATATTTTCTATTAAGGAAAATGGGAAAGCCTCCCCGATGAAATCCATAAGTTACGTGAACCAAGTCAAATGTATAGATTATTTATCATACATTTTGCACAAGTGCACTTTAAACAACTAAGTGTGGTGTGCATAGACATTTAACTGACGGTTAACATAAAATAAACGCCGTTTAGTCATATGGTTTTGGCAATTATTTCAATGTCGGTGCACACCAGCCTAAATATATTTTTTTTTGCAGGAATTCAATACATAGGCAGACGACCCATTTGATGGAAAGCGATTACCGTCGCCTATGGACATTTGCAACACCAAAGGTGCTACAAATGCGCTGCTGCTCTCTTAAGGGAGACTGGAACCTGGTCACTAATGCCGGAATACAACCCTAAGTTGTTATAGCGACATATGGACCAGGGGTGATAGCCATCCAGTCGGGCAAATGCCCTACCACCTGGCTGTAGGTTTACTTTGTGGCCTCTTACGACAGGAAGCCCGGCCGCTGGAAATTGTATTCTTTCTCCGTTCCTGCACGGATAATGCAGGGGTATGAGCATATTAATGCTTTGTTATAAGTATAACGTTTGACATCAGTTAGTTACTTATTGTAAACCAGACTTACACATCTTTTTCTACTATATAACAATTTTTGATTTAATTTGTGTGGGAGGTAGAGTAAATTGAGAGGTGCATCTATGATAGCTACCCCGTTAGAGAGGATGATGCAGCACTCGGCGAGAGCCCATGGTTGAATCGTCATGAGGGGAGTACAAAATAAGACGAGATGTTTTACTTTTTATGTAATTATTGCTTAAATATTTGAACATTAAACTTAAATATAGATTTCTGTATATATATGGTAAGGCGATTAAGATTTCTGTATATATATGCAGAAATCTTAACCGTTATGTGAAAATATGTAAAACCTAAACATATTCGAAGACATCGTCGTCTGTTTTCTGTATTGACAGATATTGGCACGTATATGGACTACTCAGTTTTAATCTTGCTAATTATATAGCAATAATTCCATGTACGTGACGTAAGCATTTGATTTAAAAAATATCCTTTAAGTTTCAAGAAACTCATTTTATTGCAAATTTAAGTGTATATTAAACTCTGAGTGTGGCAGTGAATGTAATGATTGTTTTCTTCAAAAATTGAAATTTTCAGTGAAGAAACGTGCCATATACCATTTGGAAAGAGTATTTTTCGATAATAGAGAGTGGGGACACCACAAATGCGCTTACCCGAAAACCTAGTACCTCCATTAAGAGGCGAGTGGTGGAAATATTGCATTCGATCGCATGTTGCCAACACAATACAATATGTGACTACGAAACGGCGATTTACTCCACCATGTTGCTAGGCAGTGAGTTCGTTGACTTAGGATGAAAAAACTTTTTATCTAATGGTATTTCTCATTAAACAGAATAAATTCGTAAGGTCTGTACGCTTACGACGAAAGGTTCCGTAACGGTGACAAACGTTGATTGTTTCCGTTATTTGGTTACGGAACCAAAACAAGAAATTCATTGAAAACACTCCATATTTCAAAAAGTACTTAACAAATATTATTCAAAACTGTTTTGGTTGAAAGTATTTTTAAGCTCAACCTTAGTGGTAGACTTTTGACACTTTGTTTTGAAATCAATATTTTCATTATTTATAGTTAAGTAAGTACCCTAAGACTTTGTCTGATTAGCTCATAGAACGTAGAGGTCCCGGTTTCGAGTCCTGGCATGGTAAATTTTAGAAACCTACTTTCTGTTACTTGCTATGAATATCTAGAATCGGCGCCAGTTTTTCCCACATATACTATCCATAACAAGGCGGTCTTTAACTTAGGTGCAAGGGGTGTGGAGTACCCGGGCTCAAAGAAGTTAGGGGCGAAAGACGGTTGATTTCAATAAAAAAAGTCATAAGAAAGAAAGAAAGACAGAATATATATATATATATATATATATATATATATATATATATATATATATATATATATATTACATATAATTACTATAAACAATAATAATTAATACTGACCAAATTAGAAACATCATGATATTTCAAAATCTGACTAACGACACTCAACTAACGCTTAAGATGGCCCAAAGGCCTTACTCTCAACCTTCTGGTCGGTCGTTTTCGTCCGATCAGCTAACTAAAGACGTTCGAGAGTGAGACCTCTGATCCGTAATACAAGCGTTACTTGCTTAGCTTGAGAATTTACAATGTGTAAATTTTCAGATAAGTAAAGTTCTAAAAATTTTCCGTAACTGTCATAATAGTTATTGCGGGGGCGCTGGGTTGAGGACAAGAGTGGACTATGTCAATTTTGTAGGAAAAGAAGTGTTGGGTAATTTAGTGAGATTGAGCACGCACGTACCTGATTAATGGCTCCTCACTTTCACTTCTTATTCACTTCAGTTCACGTGTTATAATTTGTTTATAGTATTTAATTTTATTTATAAGATATTGCGGAGCAGAATAAATGTAGTTGTATCGCGATATTAGATAGTAATTTATAATATTTATTTGTGTCACAGGGTGAATTATTTCTTTTTATATTTACAACGCACGTATTTAATGTATTTTATATATACATACATACATACATACATAACTTCACGCCAGTTCCCTTGCGGGGTAGGCACGAACAACAGAGTGCCATTTAGGCTTATTCTTACACACCTCACTTGCCTCTTTGACATTCATAACTCTTGTCATGCAAGCTCGTCTGTTCTTAAGGCTCCTGACATCACCTTCTGCTAGTACACGATCAAATAATTTTTATATATGTTTATAATATTTTATACTTGCGGTGCGGATCGGGTTGTTTACAAAATATACATGTTTATGGTGTTTATAGCGATATATTTTATGTTATGTTATGTGATTTGCAAAGCGGAGCGATTATAATTTAATTATTGATGATATGACAATGAGTGACGTGCGTGCGGAAAAGGGAACGCGCCGTCAGATTTAAAGGAAGAATTTAAATTAATAGAAGAAAAGTTTGTATAGACCGAAAGAAGGTTACTATTTTTTTTTTTAAGTTAATGGCTTGGCAGCTAGGCCTTTAAGCCAGATCTATGTTTACAATATAGTTTCTTCATTTTCTTAAGCCTATGTATAGCGCAGCTGAACTGTAGGTAATCAGCTAGTGCCATTCAACGGAGTTCTTGTGACAACTCAAAACGCCACATTTGACTATACAGTTCACATTTCTCACAAAACACATAATTACTACTCCAACACTATCAATATCCTATCAAACGTCTGGTGGATGTCTCACGTGACCAAAAGACTGGTTTATACCTCGCACAGCGCATCAGCATTGCCATTCAGAGAGGCAATGTGGCCAGTCTTTTGGGCACGTTTCCGACTGAGAGCGGTCTAGAACTAGATTTTATACTTTAATTTTAGTTTGTATATATAGTTTATTTTTAGTTTAATTTATTGTATAGTTTAATTTATTTATAATTTAGTTTATTTATTATTATATGTTTTAAGTTAGTGTTACTTTGATATCAATATCCTACAATTATTGTTAATTTTAGAGTAATTTTACACATTTTTAGAAAATAAAACTGCACAGCACAGCGTCTCCTTTCAGTTACCGCCAAAAACACCCAAAAGAAGGTTACTTGGCTGTACCAATAGTTAAAGCCTGGAGTGTCGTGAAGTTTTGAGCTGTTTTTGCCCGCTGTTGGGCAATGGTAAAATCCCGAATTTTTCCACTGGATATGAATTCTTGTGAAATATAATTAAGAATGCAACTGAAAAGATTTTTTTTTAATCATATTTTTATTGTTTGACTCATTATACGAAAAAAATCAGATGTGGGATTTTATTTACGTTATATCATGCGTTGATGATAGTTTTTTTTTTTTTAATTCGTCAACTACCTCCGTCATTGTGCAAGTAAGAGCATTTTCTTTTTCGTGTCTCTTTTAATTTTTTAATCTAATTTTAACTACAGAATAGGAAAAAGGGGTGGGAATTTTTATTTATTTTCTTTATTTTTCTTTTCTTCTCTTAATAATCTGACGTTGATGATAGTTACCCCTGACGGGTCGCTGTAGGAGTGAAACAACCCGAGCATTAGACGGCCTCTGTGGTTGAGCGGGCTAAGCCTTTGCCGGCGTACCGCACTGCAACGCAGAGGTTCCGGGTTCGATTCCTGGTATAGTAAACTTCGGAAACGTATTTTCTCCGTTATTTACTATGGTCTGGGTGACTGGGATCGGCCCCAGAGTAGTCCGTTGTATATTACCTAATGGTAATATACACAAGCGTAACTTGCTTAATTTGGGGATATACAATATGTGTGTTTGTCTGCCGAATAAAAAAAAAATGTATAATTTTCTCTTTTGTATTTACATAAGCAAATGAAGAAATATCCTATGCACGATTAGATAATTGTAGATATAAAAACATAATATCCTTTATGACGACTTTTTTCTCTCTATGTCATGTAATGATAGTTGTCAATTGGAGCTACTTATACAAAATGGAACCAACCCACATACTGACAGTTTTAAGAAAAAGCAGTTTTTATTAAAATTTTGCGTACAAAGAAATATGACTATATTTTGGAAAAAACATTTAGAATATTGTATATTATATTTTCTCGTTATGATTTTTATTGAGTCGATAGAAGGTGCATTTTAAGTCTTCTGCATCCTCAACCCAATTTTGGCATGTTTGTGGATTTGTTCTGTTTTGCATAAGTAGGTCCAATTATAAACTCAAAATCTGGCCTGCCAGTCAGTGGGCGAATCTTTGTTCCGCCACACCCCATTGGATAGGGTGAAGCACCACCGGCGAGAGTCCATAGCTCAATCGCCCGAGAGGGGACTACAAAATAACACGACGAGTTATACTCTTGCTGTATATTAATTTCTTCATTGTTCCTAATTTAATTTTCACTATATATACAGAAAATTAATCGTTTACGTGATGTGCGTACCAATATACTAATCAATATTAAATATTATATTTACTTTTACACGTTTATGAGATTGGACACTTTTGATGATTTAGACAAATGCCCAATCTAATCGGCAGCTCAAACAGCGATATCATCTATCTGTATTTACATAGCATCACGTTCATGTATTAACCATAGTCTTTAACTATGCCAATTTAAACATAAATAAATTGGTGGATAAAACGTGATGTAACACCTAATACTCCAGTGGTAACCTAAATATGCTTACACGTTGAAATTGAAAATTCAAATACAAAGTTCCAATTTTAGTCAATCAGATTTTGTCATATTTATTATTCTCGTAACGCTACAGTTGATTGGTTGTAGGACATTACACGTATGTAGTTAAGCTAGAAATAGTTTCAATTACAATATCGATATTGGCCAGACCGCAATTGATTGGTTGTTTTAAATTTTAAGCCTTTGGATGTGAACTATGTTTTAAATGATATTTAACGTAGACTGTGTCTTATCTATGCAGGAACGGAGAAAGAATACAATTTCCTGCGGCCGGGCGGCCTCTCGTATGAGACGACAAAACAACCCACAGCCAGGTGGTAGGGCATTTGCCCGACTGGATGGTTACCCTGGTGTAAAGTATGTCGCCATAACAACATTGAGTTGTGTTCCGGTATTAGTGACCAGGTTCCAGTCTCCCTTATCAGAGCAGCAGCACCTTTAGTATTGCAAATGTTCATAGGCGATGGTAATCGCTTTCCATCAAGTGGGCCGTCTGCCTGTCCGCTGAACTCCTGAGATAAAAAAAAGTCTAGCTATTACACATACAAATATCTATCTATCTAAATTTAACCCAAGAACAACTTAATAAACTTGACCGCCTCCAAAATTTTTGGATAAGGTTCATATTTGGCCTACCCAATTATGAATTCCGAAAAAAACTCAAGCGGTTGCTAATTCTATTTCGCCGGAATGCTCACAGCCTTGTTTTTCTCTATAGTATTTTATTTGTCCATGTAGTCTTGATTACCTTAAACAACGTTTTGGATTTCTTTCGTACTCTCATAATTTACGCCCTTCTACTAAACTTAAATTGAACACTCCTGCGCATAACTCAACTTTTTACACCAATGTGTCGCCACCGTACCTTCGGCAGGTCTGCCGATACACTTAGTATTGTTCTTCCGTTGTATAGATAGGAAGAGCAATAAACACTCTGTATATATATTTTCAAGATGACTTTTAAAGGAAATGGATACGCTTTCATGCTTTCTTGGGCCCAGATTCGAAAAAAGTCGAGAGCGATGTTAAGATTGATTTTTATGTTGATATTTGTTATAATTATAGTGTATACTGTAGACAGTGGGTTTAGTTACTTTGAATAACTTAATGGTAGGGTGTAAGTGTCTCCAAAATTTATTTACATAAATCGATTATGATAATCGTTAAACTGTTTTATTTGTAACTTTTTTTTAAATATCTCGTCTCCAGATAGAGTCTAGGGTTGATGGTTTCCATTTTGTAATAGATAAATAGAAAGAGAGAGAGAGAAAGAGAACACTTTATTGCACACCAAAATATACGATTACAAAAACAGACCATATTTACAATATTTTCTAGGCAATGCAATAGGCGGCCTTATCACTCAAAGCAATCTCTTCCAGGCAACCTAATTCAAAGAAATTTGAGGCGATGTAGGTGGAACAGGGAGAAGGCAATAGATACATAAATACTTAAACTAATTTTAGAAATACATCCATACATACATAACTTCACGCCAGTTCCCTTGTGGGGTAGGCACGAACAACAGAGTGCCATTTAGGCTTATTCTTACACACCTCACTTGCCTCTTTGACATTCATAACTCTTGTAATGCAAGCTCGTCTGTTCTTAAGGCTCCTGACATCACCTTCTGCTAGTACACGATCAATTTGATCACGGAAGGTGTGTCGTGGCCTTCCACGACTTCTGCATCCATCCACTTTTGCATTGTATATCTGTTTAGTCATTCTTTCATCATGCATTCTTTCCACATGCCCGAACCACCGGAGCATTCCTTTCCTTACCTTCACCCCGACACTCTCTTTCAGACCAACTCTCTTTCTTACTTCGGTATTACGAACGCGGTCCGCGAGCGTCACTCCGCAGATTTTGCGCAGTGCTCGCATCTCGACCGCGTTTACTCTACTTTCATTTTAGAAATAAATATACAAATACATACATATATACATAGTCATATATATACATATATACAATAATATATTTCAGAATACATAGGTTATTATATAACGCTTTTTAAGCCGTATCCCAAATCATTACATTTCTTTGGCCCAAAGGTCCTTGTCACCTTTAGTTTAAATCGGCGACCTATCTATGAAGAGCGCTCTGAAGGTTACTCAGCTGAACTAATATGTAATGAATGAATTTTGGCTTCGAAGAAGCTACAACTATCAAAACACTATACTTCTTAATTGGATTGACTCCATCTTCAGTGAAATATTACAAATTAAGCCCCCTTCAACGATTCGTAATTAACTAATTTATTATCAATATCCTTCAAACTGGAAATTTGTTTTAATAGCTTCTGCTAATGTTAGATTTGATGACGTAATGATTATTATACATATTTTATAAGGATTTCATAACAATTTTGGTACAATAGCATCTTATACTACAGTCGATGATGTCCAGCAGGTGGACCCTGGTGATTGAAAGAAAGAAAGAAGAGAAAGAATGAAAACAAGTTTATTTTTAAGGCGAACATATACAAGTTTTTTTTTTTTTATTGCAGGAGATCAGCAGACAGGCAGACGGCCCACTTGATGGAAAGCGGTTACCATCGCCTATGGACATTTGCAACACCAAAGTTGCTACAAATGCGCTGCTGCTCTCTTCAGGGAGACTGGAACCTGGTCACTAATACCGGAATACAACTCAAGGTTGTTATGGCAACATACTTTATGCCAGGGGTGGTAGCCATCCAGTCAGGCAAATGCCCTACCACCTGGCTGTGGGTTGTTAAGTCGCCTCTTACGACAGGCCGCCCGGCCGCAGGAAATTGTATTCTTTCTCCGTTCCTGCACAAGTGGAACAAACACATTTAAAGTAATAAAGCAACAATACAAAGAGGAAAACAACCACAAAGTATTGTTACGTGCGAGCGGGGGGTACGCACTTAGGACTGGAAGAAAACACTAGTTTTTAACTAAACGCTTTTATTGACTTGCACAGGATTCCTCTTCGCAGTGTTGCCTCTACACGCACAACTAATGACGCACTGTACCGACGATAAGATGTCTCACTAACAATATCGTCGCCGATATTGCGTAGACCATCTCCTGCTGCTGCAGTGTTTACTTGCGAATTTACCGTGCGTAGCTCGCTTCTGGTCCTCCTTTTAAACTACGTGAAACTCCTCCTTCATTAAACTGCCCACTAAACTTTTTACTAAATTCACCACTAAACTCGTCACTGTCTTCTATTAAACTCTTCTTCCACATCTTTCGTATCGCACTTGTTGCTTCGCTGTCTTGAACTGAACTCAACTCTAAACTGCCCGGTAGGCGCGCCTTACTCTGCTTATATACCTGGAAGAATCTTCTGGAACCCATAATTTCGATCTTATTTCGTTATTCTTTTATTTGCTAACCATCCCGTTCTATACATCTATCTATCTCTGTCTTTTTCTTCCCGAACCTTCTATTCTAGAACTTTCGTTTATCGTCTATCCCTTTTTAACATGTATCTGTCCTTGTCTTTTCTTTCCAGAATCCAACTAGTTTGTTTCACCATCACTCGCCGCAGTATCTAGAAAAGATATACATAATAGTCCTAAAAATTAGATCACTAAAAATCTGTTAGACCAATGCTGATCTTCCGCTTGGAAGCTTTAATTTTAACGTAATTCAGGCTTCAGTCACTATTCAGTGAAACCAGTGGTTCCCAAACTTATTTTGTATACTGCCCACTTTGAGAATAAATTATTTTTTAGCGCCCCCATTTTTTCACCTACTTAAAAACCACTATAACGTCAAATTAAATTAATTGATTATTGTGAACTATATTAGCGGAGATTAAACATTCATTCTAAACGAGACTTTTACTATAGCCCGCAAGAGTTAACTTGAGACCTACGCGCAGTAGGTAGTACACAACGGCGCTGAGGTGTCAAGTTAACTCTTACGGGCTACACCTGCCAATGAGAATGATTATTGAAACGCAACTTTATAGTATACAGACAGAATATCCTTTATTCAAAATAAAACAAACACAATCGATTCTTATATAAAAACTAATGTGAAGGATGATCTGATGCTGTTTTGCCTCTACACAACGCCCCCATTTTTTTTCTGGGTCTCTTACCCCCTTTAGGCCTGCAGCGCCCACAAGGGGGCGTTATCGCCCACTTTGGGAAAGGATGAGTTAAACCATTACTTCTATATCAAATCAAATAATTTATTGCATAAAAACATGGTAATTAGTTATACAAATAGGTGCTATTATTTTATAATGATCACATCATTCAGTATTTATTTAGTGTTATTTATTATTCCTAATGTTTCAATCTTATTCTTAGACTATAAGTTTTTCTTTTTTCTGTAATGGTGTACAATAAAGTGTTATATCTCTCTCTCAATCTTATAATTATGTATAACCTTAAATTTAACAAAATACTAACACAATTTAAATTTACCTATGTTTCTAATGATAGCAATATGGTACAAACATTATAAAACATAAATTATTACATATATACATACATAACTTCACGTCAGTTCCCTTGCGGTGTAGGCGCGAACAACAGAACGCCATTTAGGCTTATTTTTACACACCTCACTTGCTTCTTTGATATTCATAACTCTTGTCACGCACGCTCGTCTGTTCTTTAGGCTCCTGACATCACCTTCTGCTAGTACACGATCAATTTAATCATGGAAGGTGTGTCGTGGCCTTCCACGACTTCTGCATCCATCCACTTTTGCATTGTATATCTCTTTAGTCATTCTTTCCACATGCCCGAACCACCGGAGCATTCCTTTCCTTACCTTCACCCCGACACTTTCTTTCAGACCAACTCTTTTTCTTACTTCGGTATTACGAACGCGGTCCGCGAGCGTCACTCCGCAGATTTTGCGCAGTGCTCGCATCTCGACCGCGTTTACTCTACTTTCATGCTCTCTCTTCCATACCCAACTCTCGCTTCCATACGTGAGCGTAGGTACCAGCACCACGTTGTGCATGGCAAGCTGGGCCTTCTGGCTGAGTTTCTTAACACCTAGAAGTTTACCTAACGCTCCATTCGCACTATTCCCCAAATTCACTCTTCTTTCTATATCAGCGGCGTACCTTCCATCCCTGCTAAAAGCACATGCAAGATATACAAACTCATTCACTTGCTCCAGCATGACATCATCGACCATTATCCTTGCATTCGTTCTGGTTTCTTCTCTTTCAAACACCATAACCTTTGTTATGGTGTTTGAAAGAGAAGATAAACTAAGTTATAAAGTACAAGCGATTATAGACTGTGTAACAAATCGCTGCCAGATGGGAGCGTGCCCAGAAGGCTGGCTGCATTGCCGCGCTGTATGGCGATGCTTATTTGTTGGGCGAAATATGAGCCAGCCGATCACGGGTGGCATCAAAGAGTTTCTTACAAACCTCTTTGACGAAACTCTTTGCCGACGGACCCCACGGACCTAATGTTTCAACTCCAAACGTCACATTATAAATATATATAAACACTTAACATTCTATCTTATCGCCTATATCTAAAACTTATCATTTAGGAACTCCGTTACACTGTAGTAGCTTTTTTATTAGTAATTTTTTATTTGTGCTTTAAATAATTAAATTTTCAGAGCCTTCAGTTCTTTTGGAATAGATATAGAACTCAACGTAATAAGTTTTCGATTTAAATAAAAAATAACAAAATCTACCTTCTTTCATGACGCGTGAAATCAGCACGTAATAAATATCACAGGTATATATATCTTCTTTTTGCAAATTGTGAGTATGAACTGTTCAGTTCTGATAGTAAGCACTTCAGATACCGGCCATTAAGCGTTGTACTCACTCGTTAAAGCTCAGTGTTTCAGTTTCGATAGCACGTCACTACACGGTACACTCGAGGACAAAACTGTTTAACACCCTTCTTTTTTTCAAGGGAAAATTCGTTTGCGGACACCCTGCCGCACAGAGACTACGGCGTGGCAGTGTGAGACTCGCCGTCCAGATGGGCTGCCGGAATACCCACTAAAACCCCTTGGTGTCCTTCTATCGCCATATGTCAGGGCCCCGGGACGTGCGCGAGCTTTTCGCCGCGACCCCGACTGACTTGGGCCCGCACCTACGGGCAGGCCTCTCCTGAATAGGTTTAGGCGTAAGACGTTTATTTCTCAAAAGAATTTACAATTCACTTACAGAGAAATAACTAGTTACATTTAATTTACATTTACCCCTATTAGCGCATCTGTCCATTTATTATTTTAATATTTAATGTTTTGTTTTCGAATGTATTTCAGTTTATTATTTATAATATGTGAGGGTAGTCTTGAAAGAAAAGTAGCAGCAATGCAAGTTGTTTATTAAGGCAACGGGCTTATTAAAAGGCGTAAAACGATTTTAAAGTATAGTTATTTGTTTTGTCAGTCAGTCTGTCTGTTAGTTACTAAGTGTACCTAGTCTGTTAGTTATAAGAATACCCTATTAAACAGATGACAGTCAACTGAGATGATATTTATCACCATATAAAACATTCTGGCTGTTGGAATTTTATAGAATCTATCTTTTACACATTTTAAATTTGTTATTTCTTGACTTCCATATTTTACAATGTCACTTGTGAAAAAATTCTGTAGAGATCAATTCAAAAATATACGATGTAGAAGCGAATAGCGATATATTCTTTTTTGACATTTGCTATGTATTAAAATTCATAATACCGGCTTTTTAATTTTGTACAAGTGTACATAATTATTATGCCATAATTCTATATGACTACAAGGAGTCAAATAGCGCATTAATAATTTTTTAAACAGTAATTCAAATTGTTTTTAAGATAATTTAATTTTGAAAGTAAAATTATGAGATAGTATTTCAGCGCCTGCTTTTTATTATGTATATTAATTGTAGTATTTATTGTAACACGTGTCATCTACACAATAATAAAGCCGATAAAAATAAAATTTAGTAATTTCATACTCATCTGAACAAAATCTTAGGCTCTGCTCTCTTTGTAGTTTATGTAATAGAGCAGCAGCTCTCTTAAATAAATTACATACTCGCAAAATATTAAAAGCATAAACGCTTTAAATTCTTACACTAATAAAAAGTTTAGTACATAAATTAAATTATCACAAATCTTTTAAAGTCGTCTAACATCTCACTTAGTTCCAATTAAAACGTTTACTTTATTTCAATATAATTATGAGGTAATTAATATTTTAAGTTTAAATAACATAGTAATAAGTAATTTATTTACTCTTACAACAACACTTTAGCGTATTTTAAATGAAAAAACTTGAACAGATTATGTTGTCATGATAATAATATGGCGACTAAATCCTGTTGATCCTGGCAACAAAATAATAATAGTCGTACTTAGGAACACGTTTCTTTAAAAATATCGCATATGTTAGTTATTACTTGTAAAGTAAAAGCGAATTAGTTTTGTAGTAAAAAGTTGTAAGTTTATATGTATTTTGTTATTTATTGATATGTTATATTGTGGACGACTCACGGCTTCACTTGCGTTAGTGTTCCCATGAGAACTGTAAATTATTCCGGGATAAAAAACCTATGTGCTATTCCAGACTATATAATCTATCTCTGTCGTTCTGGCGTGATGAAGCAATAAACATCCATCCAAAATTTCGCATTTATAATATAAACTAGCTGCGCCCTTGCCGTTATCCAAGTGGATTTTGTTTTCAAAACCCCCCGATTTTGAAACGTTCTTCATTGGTGCTCCGTTCATATTATAGTCTTAGCGTGATGATATATAGCCTTCCTCTATAAACGCGCTATCTAACTCTGAAAGAATTTTTCAAATCAGACCAGTAGTTTCTGAGATTAGCGCGTTCAATCAAAAAAACAAACAAATAAACTCTTACATACATACATACATACATAACTTCACGCCAGTTCCCTTGCGGGGTAGGCACGAACAACAGAGCGCCATTTAGGCTTATTCTTACACACCTCACTTGCTTCTTTGACATTCATAACTCTTGTCATGCACGCTCGTCTGTTCTTAAGGCTCCTGACATCACCTTCTGCTAGTACACGATCAATTTGATCATGGAAAGTGTGTCGTGGCCTTCCACGACTTCTGCATCCATCCACTTTTGCATTGTATATCTGTTTATTCATTCTTTCATCATGCATTCTTTCTACATGTCCGAACCACCGGAGCATTCCTTTCCTTACCTTCACCTTCTCTGAAAGAGAGTGTCGGGGTATCACTCTCTCTCTTTCTTTCAAATAAACTCTTCAGCTTTATATATTAGTATAAGATAAGTATATACCTATATATATTAACCGGCCTGCTGCTTGGTTTTTTAGGCTCACAATTTGCAACATAAAATGAATTTTGGGTGGTTATAAAAAATAGGTAGTAATTAGTAATTTGCTCGCTAAGATTTGGTGATCATTCTCTATTTTTGGTATTTGAATACAATTTCGATGTGCATGCAGTTGAAACTATATAACAGGAATAATTTGTTTATTTTTCGAATCTTTTTTGGTACATATTTCGTTTTCATAGTGTTTAGTATATTTTTTGGTAAAAAGGCTTAGGGTCTCAAAGTACCTATTTGTGGTCGTTTTTTTATACTAACATACATATTAGTGATACACCTACACGTAAAACAGTACGCGGTAGTGATGGTATGGTGGGCAGCTGTAGGCGGGACTGTAAAGGTTAACCGATGCATTTATGATCCGACATAATAATTGATTTATGTAAAACATATGTAAATGAAATGCTTAAATTATGAATGGCTGACATTTATATTTTCTAATATTTAATAAATGAATAAATTAAAACACTTTATTGTTCACCAAAATCAAAATTATGTTCTTTAAAACTAGGTACAAAATATGTTAAACAAAGGGCGGCCTTATCGCTTAAAACGACCAGGCAAACAACCCTCTAAACTAAGTAAAATATTAAAACATAACAGTGGCGGTGTAGACAATAAATAATATAAAACAATTATTTAATAAATTTAGTCTTTATTATATTCTATATAAATATTTAATTCAGTACATATCATAATACATACAGAATAAGCAGCATTATTATACCTGAGGGGATCAAAAGTAATTAACAGCATGATTTTAAAAGAGAATACTGACTTAGCTTGTCTGGTGTTGAATAGCAGTAAGTTATATAAACTGACAGCCTGTACTGTGAAAGAGTTATCAACGAAGGAAGAAGTGTGTACAGGTGTCATTAAGGAGAGATTACTACTAGAGCGCAAATAACGGGAATGAGGAAGATGTAATAAATCAAAACGTTCCGTTAATTAAGGAGGAGTACGACGATCAGAAAGGACGTTGTACAATTTAATTTTTTTTTTTTTTATATATGGCTCTATGTATCTGAAATAAATAAATGATGATTATTATTACTATAACACCGGGAAACAATGGAGGAAATCTAGTGAATTCTTTGCAAAAAAGGTTAAGAAAGAAATTTAGATATAAAATGTAAAGGATTTATCAGAGATATATTTGTTACTGGGAAATTGTCATTTCTAGTACTAGTACTATCGTAATATCGTTACATGGAAGATGAGTGTCTAAGTACTCCATGAGTGAGTGAGTTCTATATTACGATATTCCTTTGTATACTATCGATAACCTGCCCTCGTAAAATAAAATATTATCAAGAAATATGAACTCACAAAGTCTATTACATTATAAAAACATAATATCGAATTTCCAATAATTCAGTTATAATAATACCCATTTGCGATTATAATAATATAATAAAAATAATACCACTTGACTTACGCACTCGAGCGTACTTGATATTAATTTGTTGGTTTTAGATAACAATACATTAGTCTATCCATCATATTGGATTATAGAACGGATGTATTGTGCCTCTATAAAAATACGTTTCATTTTATTGAATGAGTTCAGCAGACAGGCAGACGGCCCACTTGATGGAAAGCGGTTACCATCGCCTATGGACATTTGCAACACCAAAGTTGCTACAAATGCACTGCTGCTCTCTTAAGGGAGACTGGAACCTGGTCACTAATGCCGGAACACAACTTAAGGTGGTTATGGCTGTATATCCTAGACCAGGGATTGTAGTCATCCACGCGCAAATACCCTAGCAACCGGCTGTGGGCTATTTAGTCGCCGCTTACGACAGGAAAGTGTGTTCTTTATCCGTTATATTACTTGGCTATCAGAGTAGAATAGACAAGAGATTCCATTGCGAAAGTGTCGAAAATTCGTATTCTACTACCACAATATCTTCTCGATATCGTCGTGGAGGAAGAAAAGTAGAAAACAATGTATTAGCAGAAATGGCGCGCGTCTTAGAAGAAAACATTTATCGCTAGTTTTCGCTTATAAATATTTATAAAGATAGAATGGGGCGTCACGGACACGCTATTGGAATTGACAGAATATCTAAATCCGGCAAACTTACGATCAAGACAACAGTGTCCAGTGATTTTGATGAGATACTAATTGTTGGATCCTCACGATTATACTAATGTGGGTAGATTTGTAAGTGCCGCTGGTTTTCGGTCTCTCCGCCATTGCGTGGCGGCGAACCAGTCACAACGCGGTCAGTTCGGACGTTCCGTTTTCTCCGTGTAAGTGAATCACATCCCATTCTTGGAGATCCTATTAAACTTTAGATACAAGCCGTGCTTGCTCTTGGTGTGAGTGTGCCATAACTTAAACCTAAGTGCCATCCGAGGACTTGTTGGTGCCGTGCACTCAGGAGCTGTCTGGCTGCCCCGTTGGAGGTGGATTCCGAGGTTAGTGGTGCTTATTACCCCATTGGTTTTTGTGCAGGATTTGACATACCTCTCACTCTCAAATATACCCTATACAGTCCACAAAAATTATTTAATAGAACCAGCGTAGCTGTGTGATAAGGATCAGTGATCCAGCATTAGCAGAATCGAGTCCTAGGACGATTCTAGAGCTCAGTCGATCCCGGCTGAGACGAGTTATAAGTGCAACCACTGGTCATGGCAATTTTAACAGACATCTTTCCAATATAGGTGTCACTGACGGCCCCCTACGCAGAGCTTGCCTGGAAGCAGAAGAAACAGCCACCCATCTCCTGTTTGAATGCGGAGAGGTCGCTACATACAGGATGAAGTATCTAGACGCACTAGGTTACCTCCGAAAAGTCTCTGGGTTGGATAAAGTAACCGCTAATACACTCTCGCACGTAGAATAGACTGCTCTGCAAACCGCCTGTTTGCAGAAGAAGAACTACTTATATAATGGATTCCTGACAAACAGGCTGTCGCTTATTATTTGCAACGCCAAAGATACCAATGTATTGCCGGGCTCAAAGGGGGACCTGAAACGTAGCCACTGATGCCAAAACACAATTCAAGGTTGATATGGCAGCATATTATGGCCCGGTAGTGGCAGCCATCCAAACGGGCAATTGTCCTACCACCTGACTGTGGGTCGTTTTGCCGAGCCGCAGGTAGTAGTGATCTTCTTCCGTTGCTGCACGGATTCCATTATTGCTTGAAGAAAGGAGATAGGCAGTCAACCTACTTTATGGAAAGTTATTACCGTCGCCTATTATTTATTTAAGTTTGTGGCTTGGCCGCTAGACCTTTAAGCCAGATCTTAGTTTACAATATAGTTTCTTCATTTTCTTCAGCCTATGTGTAGCACAGCTGAACTGTAGGTAATCAGCTAGTGCCATTCAACGGAGTTCTTGTGACAACTCAAAAGGCCACATTTGACTACACAGTTCACATTTCTCACAAAAACACATTAATTAATACTCAAAAACTATCAATATCCTACAACTATTGTTAATTTTAGAGTAATTTTACACATTTTTAGAAAATAAAACTGCACAGCACATCTCCTTTCAACAAACAACACACATGGCACTAGATAGGACTATATATAAGTATAGATATAAGGCCCACACTGCACATGCACTTCCTCACAACACCAGCATGTAACAGATACACTCTACATTAGTATAAGTTTAGTATTAAAATTAGAATAAATTAATATAATAAGCTATTCTTAAGGTACACCACAACATAAAAATCACTAAATTAATGTCACACACAGTAACAAAAATAATCAAAAAGCGTGTATGGACTCTAAAATTTTTCATAGAAATTAAGTAGTAAAAAAGAGTACGGAACTCGAGTCCGTAGAGATGTTAATAATAACAAAAAAAAACATCTTTCAGTTCCCGCCAAAACCTCCTTACCGTTGCCTATAGGCGTTTGTAACACTAGAGGTGTAGCCAGCTCATTGTCTGCCTCGAAGATATTTTATGACACCCTTTTCAAACAACCCCATATCGTGGCGCAGAGAGAAATCTTCTAAATCAAAAATACACGTTCTAGCACCATCGATATCACAGATCACAGAATCCGTTCCACATTTGAATTTTCGGGTTCTCGCATTGTTGTCGCGAGAATATGGACAGCCCTTTACAGTTATTGCTTTAGTTTATTCAGAAAATCTATACAGATAAATAAAATGCAAGTTTGTAATGTCAAAAAAATCAGGATACCGAAAATGCAATTTTTAGAATTTTTGTCTGTCTGGATGTTCCGGTTAATCTTTGAAACGGCTGGACCGATTTTAACGAGACTGACTGGCAGATAGCTAATGTTATGAGGAGTAACTGTTGGATATCTCACGTAACCAAAAGACTGGTTTATACCTTTTGCAACGCATTAGCGTTGCCGTTCAGCGAGGCAATGTGGCCAGTCTTTTGGGCACGTTTCCAACTGACAGCGGTCTGGTACTAGATAGATTTCATAGTTTAATTTCATCTTGTATATATAGTTTATTTTTAATTTAATATATAGTATAGTTTAATTTATATGTAATAATAAATCTAACTACTTAACTAAAAAAGGAATAACTTAGCATACTTGTTTTGGGGTTCCGCGAAAAAAAAATCATCGCAATCGAAGTCGCGGGCACAGCTAATATACATATATACATATTAATGGTGGTATATACTAGTATATATATATAATATTAATATGTGTTATTGTTTATTGTCTATTTTTATTCATTTTAGCTACATGTATTGTTCGTGCCTACCCCGCAAGGGAACTGGCCTGAAGTTATGTATGTATGTATTGTGTGATAATAATAATTTTAATAATAATTTCTTTATTTACTCTCACATTAACAATAATTAAATTAGTAACAATTTTTTTTTCTTATAAACTGAAATGGTGAGAGCCTGGTGTCAGTTAAAGGAATAATCCTGTGTTACTGAACACCAGCCTCTTTCTCCCCGGAGAAACCAGCTAGAAAAATTGTGATAAATATTGTGTAATTAGGTGTAGTTATGTGTGACTGTGTCAGTATGTTAATAGTAATAGGTTAGCATAAAATTTGAAGTTACAATAATTTGTAATAAATAAATGACAAATAAGTAGTAGTATTAGGAAACTATGTTTAGATAACTAAGACCAATACTGCTTCAGTGGAATCATAATCAATGATATTTATATGATATTTATATATCTTATTTATATATGTATTTAATTTGCACACCACCGTCATACACTTGCGAATCTCCCGTTGATAAAATCCATAGCCCGGGTTGTCTGGAAGAGATCGCTGTAAAGCGATAAGGACGCCCATTGCTCCTATTATTACTGTTAAATGTGACTACTGTAAATTGTTTATTTTATGTGTGTGTGGTGAACAATAAAGTGTTTTCTATTCTATTCTAGTAAAATAATAAATGCGGGCGAAGTCACGTGGAATAACTTTTTATTTTTTATTGCATGAGTTCAGCAGACAGGCAGACGACCCACTTGATGTAAAGCGGTTACCATCGCCTATGGACATTTGCGACACCAAATGCGCTGCTGCTCTCTTAAGGGAGAATGGAACCTGGTCATTGATGTCGGAACACAACTCAAGGTTGTTATGGCAACATACTTTAGACCAGGGGTGGTAGACATCCAGTCGGGCAAATGCCCTACCGTTCCTGCACGGATATAACTGGTAAGTTATTATAAATAGCAGATTGAACAAATGCGCCTGCTAAGCTAAATCCCTAACAAACTACTCGGCAGACTTAGCGAGTCTTAACAAGCTGCACTTTGCTACTTGAAATGGAAAGAGTAGCTAGTTTCCAACTCATTGATTGGTTCGCAAGTCTTATTTACTGAAATCGTTATTAGTTTCAAGTTGATTTTTTGTTAATCTACTTTTGTTTTTACTACCTTGTTATTTTCTTTCGATTTGATAGAGTTATCAAACAGGAGTGGCAATTATAAACTTCGACCGCTCTCCAAAAAGTGAAACTTTATTTCGAGGATCATTAATCTATATATTTCGTTCGTTAGTCTCGCTAAAACTCGAGAACAGCTGGACTAATTTCGGTTTTGAATTATTTGTGGAAGTCCAGGGAAGATTTAAAAGGTGAGTAAATATGAAAAAAGTGCTAGGAATATAGTAAAAACAACAATTTCGCTTTCCCTTAGAAACTATTTCTACCTGTCAAACATTTGACGTTCGTCCCGTCGTTTAGAAATCAATTAAATTTAAAAGTCGTTCAGAAATCAATAAAAGTGAAGTATTTTCTTTTTTCATTTTTCGTTTTGAATGTCAAACGTTTGATGTTTGTCCCGTCGTTCAGAAATCAACGTTTTTTATTTATTGATTCTGAGGCGGTACGAAGTTTGCCGGGTCGCCCAGTATCTTTATAAATAGTATTAAATAATATATTAATCTTCTTTAAATATATTGTTTGTAATGTATTCTGATGTTTTATATTCTAATGTCGTCCTGTCACATTGATTCAGGCGAGAATCCAGCCCTCAAAAAAAGTTGTGGTCACAGCCATCCGAACAAGTGCGTGTCGAAGTGTGAACTCGCGCATGATTTCTACAACGGAGATGTGTACAAAATATATGACACCCTGACCAAGTTTATCCACAGTGTATAGTTTCACATGGGTAAAGCCGTGGGGCAAAAACTAGTAAATTAATAAATCTGTCAAAAGCTAGTTTGTTTTTTAATTTTATTAAGGCACAGCTGTGCCCGCGACGTCGTCCGCGTGGAATTTGCTTTCAAAACCCTCCGATTTTGAAACATTCTTCATTGGTGCTCCGCTCCTATTGGTCTTAGCGTGATGACATATAGCCTATAGTCTTCCTCGATAATGGGGTATCAAACACTGAAAGAATTTTTCAAATCAGACAAGTAGTTCCTGAGATTAGCGCGTTCAATCAAACAATATTAGTATATTTGGCTACAACACTAATATTTACATTTTAAATATCGCGATATATTTTGAATGAAACGTCCGAATTGAATAATTCAAAAAGTTCTAGAAAGGTATTGAATTCGTCTTGAATATGGAGTAATTTATTTTGATAAGGATTAATACCAAGGTACAAAATAAAGAGTTTTTGAAGCGACGGCATTTTAATTATTTGAAATAATAAAAGAAAATACTTATTGTGAGATAATTACAATAGTTAGACATATGGTTACGCGATATTTTTTTGTAGACAATTATATGTTCTGCAAAGTGGTAGTACATTGTTTTGTTCTATAATCAATAGTTTTCGCAGCGCACGCCGTGTAAGGATTTTTTCGGGTAATTTTTTTACACCTTGGGTTACATTATTGGACTTTTAGTAAGGATCCCTAATTTTATATTTTATATAGCCTATAGCCTTCCTCGATAAATGTACTATTCAACACTGAAAGAATTTTCAAATCGGACCAGCTGTTCCTGAGATAAACGCGTTTAAACAAACAAACAAACTCTTCAGCTTTATTATTAAGGCAATATCATTATCCTATCGACCTCAATAGACTGTGAAGTTGTGACGCCATAAGTCTATTAGGGTTGTAAACGTGCCCATCGTGGCCACAAAGGTGAAACCGCGCTTACGTTGAATTATATTTTGTACTTTCTTTTGACAATTTGAAACATATTAGCTTAAAATTTAAATTTTGTGCAACTCAATTTGAGTTTGAGGGTGTCTGGGATTGACCCCAGAGTAGTCCGTTGTATATTACCCATAACACAAGCGTAACTTGCTTACAATACAATGTGTGTTTGTCTGCCGATTATTATTTTATTAATGTATGTCTTGGAAGACCACGGGCCATATAAATGGCCCGGACATTTGGAGGGCTTGCGTGGGGCCATGGAAAGGCCAACACGTAGAGGCCCTTTGACACAAGCGTAACTTGCTTACAATACAATGTGTGTTTGTCTGCCGATTATTATTTTATTATTATTACTCCCTGCATGGGCCCCAAAAAATGCCATAAAGACAGGGGCAACATGGGTGTGAGTGGCTAAGGGGTGTCGAGAGGTGGGCTGCAGGTTCACCGAAGCTACTTCCGACTTTAGGCCATTTATCACTTCCACCCCTGGAGCTTGAGTCTTAGCTCTAGCGATCTCCACTCCGTGCCGGCTGGCTAATGCAAGCACGGAGGCGGGGGCCTTGCCTTGGCCCCCGGTTCCGATACACAGTAAGCTAAAAGAAAAATTGTTCCGATACACAGTAAGCTTGTCGTTTTTACTATGTTTTTTAGGCGGTTGGCATTATTGTTACGTACTATAACGTGAAACCTTTTTTAGTCGTTAGATACCAAAAAATGTAATATCAAATTTAAAAATTCAAATCAAAAATCGAATACCTCTGAAAACAAACACGTTCAAAAATGTGACAGGCCTTACATACATCAGATACAAAAAATATAAAACTATCATATTCTATGCTTTGATTTCTAATTACCTGGACTAAACTGGCTCATTCGAAAGTGAGTTATGTGAGTTGATAACTAACTTCACACAACTCATCCTTACCAATATTTAGAAATTTGCTCAGAAAACACCATATGTCCACAAATAGCTGTCTGATTAACACAATATAATCATGCTAATATATTTATTATAATAACTTATGTATTTTAAAATGTATTATTGTATATATGACTATATATGTATGAATTTGTATATTTATTTCTTAAATTAGTTTGAGTATTTATGTATCTATTGCCTATTTCCTGCACTACCTATATCGCCTGATTCAAATTTCTTTCATTTAGGTTGCCAGAAAGAGATAACTTTGAGCAATAAGGCCGCCTTGTATTGCCTAGAAAATATTGTAAATATGGTCTGATTTTATCATTGTATATTTTAGTATGCAGTAAAGTATTATATCCTTCTCTCTCTCATATAAGAATTACCCATACTAAAACATTATGCTCCAAGCTTGCAACATAAAAAAAAGGTCGATCGCAGCTGTCATTTTAGTCCAGGTAATTAAAAATCAGAGTATAAATAAACCTGTTATCATTTCAACTATAACACCCGGTCAGCTCGACCTCCATAGTAACTATATAATGGCGAACCCAAGTTTAGCTTCCAGTCCTCGTAATAAAAGCTCAAACTTTAAACTAACTGTTAGCTATAAAATAAATTGTAAACAAACAGAGTGTGAAGTTTTATATGTTTGCACTTTGCGCAAAGTGAGGGACTTAAAGCAGATCGGGGGCAGTTGACAATTGCCCGAGATCTCCACTTTTATGGCAAGTTACGTATTAACGAGCCAATAAACCGGGAATCGTTTGACGTGGCACTTTAAAATTTCCTTTCCTTGGCTTGTCTATGGTTGTAGTGTGAATTTAGCCGCGAATAATGTTAATCGTTTCTAATTTCACAGCGCATCGCTATTTGATTAATGAATTACTGTTACTAACTTAGTACTTTCAGTGCTAGATCTTACGCAGGGGCGTAGCTACCGCCATATCAGCCGTATCAATGATACGGGGCCCCCAGGCTACATGGGCCCCGAAATTGTGTAAGCAAAAATTCCTAAAATGTTATCCACAATATTTTATAGATTAATAACATATTTGAGAATAACTGCTGGGCTAACAGAAACGGCTATCAAAATGTAGAGAAACTGAAATCGCTATAGATAATTTGATAAATGACCCTGCCGAAAAAAAGGCCAGAAAAGTGTAACTTTGATTTGAATTGTTTGTCTAACTTAACCCAACACGTTTTGAAACAGGGTCCGTCTAAGGCAAGCTACGCCACTGATCACTGAGTTGGTAACCATCCCAAATTATAAAACAAAACCTTAACCATCCGGCTAATGGTACTTCATTAGCCGGCTAAAAACCAGTTGATTATTACTATTTGGCTAATGGATGAATGATTTGCCAAGCAGTCATTTGCCAAGTCGACGGCCGAGCTGTAAACTTGTCAGTTGTCGGTTTTATTCAATCATTATCGAGTTGGTGAAGTAGTTGGTAACTTAGCTGCGGCTATTTTGTAAACAACCGTTAGTTGACTTTTACAATAACTACACAATTCTACAGTTACGCTTTTTCTGCTCTGTTAAGGCTCAATAAAACTAATGTGTGCCTAGCGCCATATTTAGTGTTTTTTTAAGTTCCCAGCCTTCTGGGAAAGTTTCCGATGAGTGACAGTGGTTTGGGACCAATAACTTTTCTTTAGATATTTTCCTCTTTTTTATTTAGTTTTAGTTTTTATATTGTATAGTCTGTAGTTTATATTTTAGTTTATAATTATTGTAGTTTTATTAGTAGGTATAAGAATTTTTTAAGTTATATTATCCTCACCGAAACATCGACAATCGTCAAAAGACAAGTAGGTATTTATATTAAAGTAATTTATCTTTTCTTTCTCACTGTAATTTGAAGGCTTTTTTTCGATAAATATCCCAATTTAGCACTTTTTACTAGTTGACACAGCGCGTTTCCTTTTTTGTCTATGGAACGTTTTCTCTAACGAGTGTTGGCAGCACTGTAATAATGTTTGTTGGAGAATTTGTGGCGGGAACTTTAAGGCTAACGTCTTGCTGTGCAGGTTTATTTTGAAGAAAAATTATAACACTGGTGATTATTATTTAATTGAGTAATGTTTATTGTTTTAATGAAGAATTGTGTTTGTGTTGAAATTCACAACAAAACTTCGTGAAATATACATTTTAGAACTACCAAAAGTATTCCTCTGTTTGGCGTCAAAGACCTGAAATTTAGCTGGGGTTTTTGCATGAAGATTATTCAAATTTTTTTATATCCATTAATAATTGAGTCTGGCTATATACACAAATCATCCAAAGCCTTATTCAGAAGAAGAATTATGCTTTATTTTGTTACATGGTCAGAAAATCCGGGGTTCGTAGGGGCTAGAGGTGAGTTCTCGAGTAAACTCACAGGTGTTTTAATAGATATCCTCTACCCAGCTGGCAATCATGGGCGTACTCAGCTTTTATCCCAGTGAGGAGCAATTAAGAAATTTCTCAAGCCGTGAACACCATTCTAGTCTATGGTTCTATGTACCATAGAGTAATTATATCCTTGGCACGAACGTAAAACAAATTGTAAATAAACAGAATTTGTGACCAGTAAAGTGGGGTTTTGACGTCAACAACTGTTTTATCACCACACCGTACCTTGCGGCTAAAAGACGTTTTAAGGATGATGTTATTTTTATTGCAGCACCAATTGACTTGTTCCGGGCTTTTATTTCTTGTTATAAACGTTCGGCAGCCATTAAAGCCGTAAGGTATGATGATTGTAAAAAAGCTGTTTTAAATTGAACATTTACTTTATTTTTAAGGTTTCGTTGCCATTTTGGGAAAAAACGGAACCCTTATAAAACTGTGATGTCCGTCTGTTAAAGCACTGTCACAGTACTTTTTCTCAAAAACTACTGGATGTATATGAATATGGGGATACGGCCAGACCAGTTTAGTGTCGTTGTACCTTTAGGTACATCTTTTAATTAATTCATGCGTCCAAGTTGGTGAAAAATTGAAGATTGTAATTTGGTTAAGATTATTTAATCACATTAGGTATTTATTATACATGAGGATAAGAAAAACATCAATATAAATCATAAACACGACTGTTAGGCAATTTAGCGATGAGCAGTACAACATGCATTGTATGGGGACACTGCCTACTCAGCGAATTGCATCGAATGTCATGCGACGCGCACAGAGTGGCAGTTGTCTTCTATCATTTACACCCGCGACGCGTTACTCATTGTAATAATATAATGCACATGTATGAGTGAATAAATAATCTTGGTTTACTAGAACACGCATTCATTTACAACATCCCTATACACATGCAC
The DNA here is from genome assembly GCA_019925095.2 of Dendrolimus kikuchii. Taxonomy (NCBI): domain Eukaryota; kingdom Metazoa; phylum Arthropoda; class Insecta; order Lepidoptera; family Lasiocampidae; genus Dendrolimus; species Dendrolimus kikuchii. Next base: position 17,219,401 of record CM034408.1, read on the forward strand.
ATCTAAATATGTGCATACATTGGAACTGACACGGCTCCAAATTTGAAGTGTATCACTTCAAAATTTTTGTCGCGCTACTATTCAAAAGTAAGAGGAAGGACGGAACGAGGCTTATGCTAAAACAGTACAATAACGCCTCTACGGATATTGGCATGACAAAGAGGGACAACATAACAATATCATAGTACCACTGTTAGTAAAATGAAGTGATCGAGGCCGAAGCACATCCGATTCTTAACGAACATTTCCGAACTAGTTTTAAACAGGACAAATGAGGGAATGACGCTCACCGCCTCACCGGCCTCATCGCTTCAAATGTTCTGCCGCGGTAAAAACCATACAAATGTCCTCGCCTCATTGTACGGGTTCAGTACAAAATGTCATGTTATTCTTACAAACTTATTTTAAAATCATGTCCTGCCCAACACTATATGCGAATCACTTTTGGCAAGAGACCTGGCGGAGGCGAGGCCATCTACGATTCCTGCACATGCTGAAGCTTGTCGTAATATTGTTACGTTACAAAATGAAAAATCGAATGCTTCGCTTAATAACAAACAAGCATATTGTATAATGCCAAACTAAGCAAGTTTCGCTTGTTATGAGATACAACGGACCACTGTGCGGCCAATCACACCCAGGCCATAGTGAATAACGGAAAGTTTGAACCCGGAGCCTTTTTATTGTCGACCGGCAAAGGCTTAGTCCACACAACCACAGAGGCCGTCAAAATTAAAAAAAGAAAATTATGTTTTTAATATCGCTCTGTACACATAATTGTGTACCAGGGTCCCAAAACCATTTGCAATTACTTTAAAAATTCTGTGACTTAACAGGATGTCCATTTTTCCAGACGGTTTATAAACCACGGGTTTTTGTGAACGCAAATAATATGGTTTCGGGTTAACAAAGCGAAAGGCGTTCTATGCCAGTTTATTGTTTGGTTTATTTATTAAATTTTCTGTTTGAGCCACACAAGCTTTGAGTTGTCTTCAGTGATTTATTTTTTCTGTGTACTTTTTTTAGGATCCAATTATTACAAAGAACCACTGATATATCTTATATTTTATTATGTGATTGAAACACTCGAATGTTGCGAAGATGAAACCTTACGATTTCAAAAATGGAACGTCAAAAAGTGAGAGAAGAGTTTACTTTTGGCGCCATCTACACGCGTATCCATAGAAGCTTTTTAGTTTTGATTTTTACTAGAAAACCATATTCTATAACATATTCAATTTTTGAGCGAAGGCAACTTTATACTATTAAAGGAAAGACAAGAGAGTGTCCGAGTTATAGGACGTTTAATATATTTGGTAGTGGGTACGTATTTGCGGCTTTCGGGGTCGAGAATCTGGGGCCGTAGGGTCTGTACTCATTAGCCTTATTGAGATCTCTAAACGCGTCTAATTAAAGTCCCGCGTAACCAATAACCTGGCTTGCACCTACGACAGCGCATCAGCCATCCAACGTGGAAACGCAGCCAGTATTTTGGGCACACTCCTCGCAGACAGGGAATTGGAGTAAATTTTTTACTTACAGGTTTATGTTATTTTGTAAGTATATACAGTTTTATTTATAGTACAACAATCGTAGTGATTTTCATGTTATATTGATACAAAGTGGACATTTTTTAATGTTTAATTATATTTTTTAATTAATAACAAAAAAATGGCGAGTCCTTGTAGTTTTAACTAGAAAGAAATGATGAGTAGGTAGCTGTACAAAACACTTCGTAATGGTTTTTCAAAAAGCGAAGTAATATAAATTAAACAATCCCATTTAATAGGAGTACAAATTAAATCGCTGTGCTTTTTCCTGACGAATCCATTAACAGGTTTTTAAAACAAGATGGCAGTAAAATCATTCTTAATTTAAATTGAGTGATTTGAATTTAGAACGTTTTCAATACGCACTTAAGTAACTTTTTGTGTGAAGATCGAAAGTTTTCTCGTCATACAAATTATCCATGCAATATATTATTCAAATTTAAATGGATTCAGGAAAATTCTTAGAAGACTTAAAGACTTGACATCCATACCGTAATATGTAATACTTTTACAAACAACAACAAAGACATACATCACAAACTTTGATATACCTTGTATTAGTATTTAAACAACTTTTATGAAGGATAGATATGTTGCTGGGGAGTTTGTTTCGCCACTTCCTCTCCTTTAACAATAACTAAAATTGCTTTGGAAGTAGTGGTAGAGGCTTGATTTTCAATACGTAATCTGTAAGATTACATTTTGAAATAAATACATTCATTTTCAATGTGAAAATAACTGAATGTACGACATTTTCTACGGCTGTACGAATTGATTGTGTCCTGGAGATATAATAGGCTATTTTTTGGCTTCAAAAAACAATCTTGAAGGGCTGAAATAGTGAATGACATTTTTTATGAGTAAACAACTGCTCAAGTTAGCGATATATGTATTCATATTGTTGCAAGCCGATACTAATCCTTTGCATGTGTCTTATTACTCCTTTGAATTTGAGTGATCTATTGTTGGCGCTAATCTTTTTGTTCACGCCACCGTAAGACGTTATAAAACCTTCTTTCCTCGGTTGGTATTTCATTCGAATTCTTAGAAGCCAATAAGCTGACCATTATCGGTTTCAAGAACCAGTGGGCGGCATGTTGCTAGGAGGCCATGTCTAATATACAAATGGATGAGGATCGGTTAATTGGGAAATGTGCCAGTTGTGTTCTAACTGCGAACGGGGCGTTACCTAGTGCAATTTCCGAGCGAGTACGTTATAACGACGAACTGCGCTATTTATGTGATAACGATTTTCTGCGGTTTGGTTTTGTTGTATTCGGTTACACTTGTAAGAACTGTGAATTACATGTTTTTTTTTTTTTTTATTGCAGGAGTTCTGCAGACAGGCAGACGGACCACTTGATGGAAAGCGATTACCATCGCCTATGGACATTTGCAACATCAAAGGTGCTATAAATGCGCTGCTGCTCTCTTAAAGGAAACTGGAACCGGGTCACTAATGCCGGAACACAATACAAGGTTGTTATGGCGGCATACTCTAGACCAGGGATGGTCGCCATCCAGTCGAGCAAATACCCTACCACCTGGCTGTGGGTTGTTTTGTCGCCTCTTACGACAGGCCGCCCGGCCGCAGGAAATTCTATTCTTTCTCCGTTCCTGCACGGATAAGATGTGTGTACTTCTAATAAATTTATGACAATTCCAACAGTATTTTCGAATGTACATCATACAAATCCCCTACAAATTCATAACTATATTTAGGCTTTTGTATGAAATAAATTAAGATCTGCGTTTTTGCTTCACTTAGAAAGTTGAAAAGAAATGCGGATGAATTGTTTTTTGGGACTAAAGGAAGCTTATGTCCTTCTTAGAAATACAATCTATCACCTTGTCAAATTCACATTCAAATCAAATCCCAAGAGGAAACTATATTTAGCTTATATATAATTTAATTATAGATATATATATATATATATATATATACACATATATACCTTCAGTAAAAATTATCTAACTAATGGTGAAAACCACTTAAAAATCCGTTGCGTGGTTTAGAAGGAGTTGGAGGACAAACAAACAGACGCGGAAAACGAGTTTGATTTATATTATATAAAGAAGACATATGTATTATGAATAACTTTAAAATATGTGTATTAAAATATACTTTAATTTATTGTATTCTGCCTATACTTAATATGGACGAAGCAGCAGGTCTGCTGCGGTGTTTTAATATCATTAAGCACGTGACACTAACCACCGAGGCCGACCTTTTTGTGCCCACCCTGTAGCTTTTAGATGTTTTCCTTAAAAATATTACATTCTGAAAAATACGATAATGTCCCGGGCGGTTTCGTTCTTAACACAGATTATGTCATTTAATTATATCGTGTTTGGACATAAAGTTAGGATAATGGAAAATGGAAGCGTTGGGGAGCACACGACACTCATATTTTAAATCTATAAAGAGTAGGTACATATCTTGTATCGCTAAGGTGTCAGACGATATGTTGAATACTTCTACATACAATCTGGTACAGCCATATAAACCTCCTTTCGACTTATTCAAACTTTTCTTCTAACATATTTAAATTCTTCCTTCAGTAGTAGTTGTATTCGCCACAAAGGCAGGCAAAGATATCTTTAGTCCATACAGCCAATTCTGATGTTTAAGTCTTCGTATAATAGTCGCGCAGTTGTATTGTAGGCTACAACTAACGCCATTCAACGGAATTCTTGTGACAACTCAAAAGGCCACACTTGACTATACAGTTCACATTTCTCACAAAATATATTTATTTATATACATATTATTTATAAACATAATTACTACTCAAAAACTATCAATATCCTACAACTATTGTTCATTTTAGAGTAATTTTACACATTTTTAGAAAATAAAACTGCACAGCACAGCGTCTCCTTTCAGTTCCCGCCAAAAACTCTATTGTTTTATTAATTATTCTACAATAGAGTATATTCTATTCTATATTGGTTCCTAATTATAATCGTGAGGGTTTTGTTTCAATTAAAATTTAATATAACAAATTCCCTAGTTAACAGCCAGCTGGTCTCCGCTTCATTTCAATCTGTCTGGACGTCTTAACCCCATTACGAAGTGAGATTGCAGTCGGAAAAACGCAGTGAAATTAAAGTTACTTTTAACTGACATAGTGAAGTGCAATTAAATATTTTAGTTTACAATACAAGGAGGGTTGAAAATTATATATTTTTACTAAAACAAAACCGACTCCAAACTAAAAAACAAAAATAAATATTTATAAGAATTATTTTATTTTGAAAATTTGTTGTTGTTTTTTTTGTATTTTATTTGGCACCGACTTTAAGATGTGGTAGAATTTTTTTTTTGCTTTTTTTTGGGTGTTGTATTTGTGCAATGAATTTTAAAATCCAAACAATGTCAGTGTGTCTGATAATGAATGCCGAGGAATCAAAACATTTAAAATATTTTTACGAGTCGCGATACTCGAATTAAAATGCAGTTTAGAATGACTATAGAGTTTATTAGAACTATACAAACACGTATAACACAGGTACAAATATAACCGAACGCAACAAGTCCAAACGTAAAGCAGAAGATCGTAATTCAATAACACGCGCAAAGTCCGTCACTAAATAGATTACCGAATGTACACAAGTCTTGCTTCGCTCGTGGTTATCGCTCGACTGCCTCGTCCCTCAATCGAGGCATTGCTTTATACTGCACAGATGCAATATGTCTGCCCGGCCGCGTGACCGAATTTCCTAGAATCAGTCTGTACTTTAAATCCGACACCTGGGTAATGACTGCTATAAAATATTACAATACACAATGGGCTGTTTTCTAATCACAAATTGTAAACACAAAGTAAACAAAAACATCCAAATGCCGAAAGGTAATAAAATGTGTTTCGACATTGTGTGAATTTGTCTTTGTCGGCGTCTAAGTCGTAACAATATAAACCATAATTAAAAAATGTAATTAAAAACTAAAAATAAACTAAGTTATAAATAGTAGCTATTATAGACTGTGTAACAAATCGCTGCCAGATGGAAGCGTGCCCAGAAGGCTGGCTGCATTCCCGCGTGGTATGGCGATGCTTATTTGTTGCCTTTTTGCTTTTTAGTTTGAAGTCGCTTTTGATTACATAAAAAATATCTATTTTTTACCTTTTAGTTGCATAAATATTTAAATAGCTTTTGAAATAATTATACTAAACGCCTGCACAAATTGCACTACTGGCACGCGTATACATTTTTTTTTATCTTTAGGAGAGTGTAGGCGCTCGGCGCTCTTCAACAAGGGTTATCACGATTTCTCTCACCATCATCTCTCTCATCAGATCCTGACTTGGTTACAATGGGACCAGTCCAGTAGTATACTCTTTTGAATAAAAGAAAAATTAAAAATCGGTCCACAATTGACAGTTAAATCACGTAACAATTATACAAAAAAAAACACGGTTAAATCGTGAACCGCCTCCTTTTATGTCTGGTCTGTTACAAAAGAATGTTTAACTGAAAAGTCATTGGATAGAAGTATAAAGATATGCCAAGATAAGATGGATTCTATGAAGGATGATTATGAGGATATGACAGCAGATGATTATGTCAGAATAAGAAGACAATGGAAAACAAACACATTTTTTCGACCTCAAACGATTGGAAAAGTTATTTATAATAAAACTACGTTTTAACGGTTTTAAGCGCGGTAATTTTATTTGATCGGCTTCTTTTGTTCGCTTATTTATTGGCATACGTTTCTAAGTTATTGTGGAGAACAGCCTCTTGTTCTATTGTACTCGTTTACGGCTGCTTGCAGGCTGTATCATTAGCCAGGTGTTGCGGATTACAATTACAAGCTAATTCTAGGAAATTGTGTCGACGTTGCGGAGCAGGCACATTTGTATTTGTGAAGTATAAAACGACGTCCTGATTGAGAGGGGGCCAGTTGAGCTACAACTACGATACGGGCGTGACGTGTGTACGTTCGGGAAAGTAATAGTGACGGACTTTGCGCGTTTTATTGAATTACGACCTTCTGCAATGCGTTTGGACTTGCTGTGTTCAGTTATATTTGTACCTGTGTTATACGTGTTTGTATAGTTCTAATAAAGTCTATAGTAATTCTAACGGCATTTTTAATTCGAGTAACGATTATAAAGTATTTTCTTATTTGATCTTTATTCCGACGTTTCGACCACTTTTCATTAGCCAAGATCACCGAAGACAAAGACGTCAAATGTCAATGAGTAATATTAAAGTTATAGTTTAGCCTACAAACCTCTTTAGCCACAACTTGTTCTTCTCTCTTCTCTTTCTAGTTATCTTGTTTGTGGATATTATTTACTCTATGGAGCCTAATCTAATTTACCACCGCTTCGCAACATGTTGTAGCTTAAAGAAGTTTTATTAAGGGTACTGGTGCCTTTAGAGAGTGGCAGGACACTGGTAGCACCTTTGGTGTTACAAATGTCCATAAGCGATGATAACCGCTTTCCAACAGGTGGGCCCAGTGGTGGACTTACCAATAGGCTGAATAGGCTAGGGCGGCAGATTTTGAAAGGGGCGGCAAATTTGGGGCCAATTTTTTTAAATATTATGTCTTGCACAATCTTCAAACAACGGTAAAAAGGAGGTCTAATTCAAGACTATACACGTCTCACGATATGTACAAAAATCATAAAGTTACAATTTCATTGACAAAAAAATGACCTACATACATAACTTTGACGGCCTCTGTGGTTGAGCGGGCTAAGCCTTTGCCGGCGTACCTCACTGCAATGCAGAGGGTCCGGGTTCGATTCCTGGTATAGTAAATTTCGGAAACGTATTTTCTCCGTTATTTACTATGGTCTGGGTGTCTGGGATCGGCCCCAGAGTAGTCCGTTGTATATTACCCATAAAACAAGCGTAACTTGCTTAATTTGGGGATATACAATGTGTGTTTGTCTGCCGATTATTATTATTATTATTAACTTCACGCCAGTTCCCTCGCGGGGTAGGCACGAACAAAATGACCTAACTAATATAATTGTGAATTAGTGTATCGATTTATCGGTAGGGGCGGTAAAATTTGAATAGCCTACAGGCGTCATATTTCTATATCCGCCCCTGGGTGGGCCGTCTGCCTGTCTCCTGAACTCATGCAATTAAAAAAAACTGAAGAAATTACTATATAGATTCTTAGTTAATATATAAATTGAAAGATTAAAATACGTAGGTAGATTTTAAATGACTTCATTACGGCAGGTTAATATTTGAAAAGGAAAGACAAGGACAAAGGTACCTTGTTTAAACAGTCGTCTACTCTTCTGAGATGAACCAATCGTTCTGTTATTACAGGAAATATTGTTACACGTCACTTTGCTATCACAGAAATCAGACGAATGTGTTTTTTGTAATAACTTTTAATAGATTTTCTTCGAAGCTGGTTCCCATATTTTACTTCCTACTGGCATCAGACGAAATAATAAATGTATAGACGGTACCTACATCAAGAAAAGCATCAGATGAAGCTAACTTGTGTGCGTAAACTTCATCCGTGCAGGAACGGAGAAAGAATACAATTTCCTGCGGCCTGGCGGCCTGACGTAAGAGGCGACTAAACAACCCACAACCAGGTGGTAGGGCATTTGCCCGACTGGATGGCTACCACCCCTGGTCTAAAGTATACCGCCATAACAACCTTGAATTTGGTCTGGAATTAATGACCAGGTTCCAGTCTCCTTTAAGAGTGGAGCAGCTTATTTGTAGCACCTTTGATGTTGCAAATGTCCATAGGCGATGGTAACCGTTTTCCATCAAGTGGGCCGTCTATCTGTCTGCTGAACTCCTGCAATAAAAAAAAGTATGTGTGATTGAACGACACTTTCTATTATACTTCTTTATTAAGTTATATAGTTATCTTCTACTACACTTTTTATTACTGGTGCGTCTATTTATTTATCTATTACTTTCTATTTACTTTTAACAGACAGTGATACTTAGCAGTAATATCTCTTGTGTTCTCTTATGGATAGAATCAGAAATAAGTATATCCGTAAGAGAACGAAGGTAACCGACATAGCTCGCAAAATTAGCAAGTTGTAGTGGCAGTGGGCCGGTCACGTCTGTCGCAGGACCGACTGCCGATGGAGCAAACAAGTCCTAGAGTGGGAACACGTCTCGACAAACGTACCGTAGGATGCCCTCCGGTGGACAAACGACCTGCGCAAGGTCGCCGGCAGAGGCTGGATGAGGAAGACGGAAGACCAGACTTGGGGATCCCCACGTCCAGCAGTGGACAGGGACTGGCTGAAGAAGAAGTGCGTAGTGGAGTAGTTGTAGTAATATATCCTGCGGGAGGGGATAACTGAATGGCGCCGACTTGGGGAGGCCTACGTCCAGCAGTGGACTACGATTCGCTAACCACGACGACAGATATTTCGTTCTAAATATAGTCACGTTTCTACGAGTCGCCAATCCATTTCTCCCGAATAATTCTAAAAAGTCAGTCTAGTAAAAAGGTAGTCTAAGTCTATGCAAAGTAATAACTTTGTAACAAAACTAAAGTTTTTGCTTTAACCTACATTCGGCTTGTAGATAATGTTGCTATATGTACTTTCAACATTCACACACATATTATTATATTTGTTTGAATATATATATAAATATTAATTTACGAGTGTTTTGCTTGTCTTTTTTTCCAACATGAGCTCTTCCGCGATGATGATAAAAAGTGCCGAAGCGTCGAATTAAAATCGAATAAAATGCCGCGCTTAAAATCATTAAAACGCAGTTTTAATTATTAGCCCTTTGCTGTATTTTAAGAACCTTTTAAAGTAGACTGAAACAATGTATATACTTATAAAGAGCGGGTGTATAATAATGATAGAATAGTACATTATGGTACTAGTGTGTAACATTGGTGATTACCGCCGAGGCGCCATTGAGACTCGAGCCGTAGGCGAGGGTCTTAAGAGAGCCGAGGACGGTAATCATCAATACACACGTGTATCATACGACGTTTTTCAACACACTTGTGAATAAAATAACAACAAAAACTCATTTTATTTAGTAGATAAAAAAAGTTATATATGAGTGAAAGTTTTATTTATTAAACACGTACGAGTTAAAATTATCTATTTAAATAAGAAGTTGCATGAAATGAGCAAGCAATAGGAACATTAATTTATTTGTTCTATAGAACACGATCTTTTTTTTTATTAAAAACTTTTTTAAGAACAAAGCAACTCAACCAATAAAATTAAAAAAAAAATCTATAACTCACTAGTGAGTTATAATGTTTTTTACTCACAGTTTGATAATGGGTGTCATTCTGTGCCTAATTGCGGTGACCATAGAGCCACTTTATGAGCAAGTGTGTTGAAAATAATTGTAATATTTATACATAAATATGACGTGTAGAGACATACTAGAATCATTATCTTAATACAATACAATACAATACACTTTATTGTACACCAACGTTACATAGAAAAAATACACAAAATATTTAATCAGTAGTTAATGCCGACTCCATCGTTGCGATACCACGCTTTCACAAAATATCACCGTGAAACGCTTAGCCTTGGACTAATCGTACGATGAGTCAGAGTATCGATAGCCCACTTTCCACTTCGCCCTATCCCATTTTCCCTATTATCCCATGCCTCCTATCTCACCCCATTGATCCCAAGCTATAGTAGGTGGGTTCTCCGAATACTTGTACCGTTTCAAGTTGAAGAAGGACCCTACGTCTCCGTGTGATCCTGGAGTAGAGGAAGCCCTATTGCACATAGTGTTTGATTGCCCGCTTTTTGCGGTTGAAAGATACAACGTCGAGTATACCTTCATAACGGACATCACGCAAGAAAATATACGCGACCTTCTCGGGAAACGGCTGCGCGAGGACTTTATTAGTTCGCGAAAAGAATCGTTTTAAAAGCAGTCAATAAGAACCGGTCTATCGATAACGATGCAGGCGTATGATTAGCATACGCAGCCGCTAGCGTTGATGTAATAATACATATTACATCAACGCTAGCGGATGTAATATGTATTATTACATATTACATCCATACAATATGGTGGAAATACCAACGAAGCGGACGAAACGCTATGCTTCCTCATTCATCATACGCACCGCTGAAGAGTGGAACTCTTTACCGTCGTCTGTTTTTCCTGAAAAATATAATCTAGGTGTCTTTAAGTCTCGCGTGAACAGGTATCTTCTAGGTAAGCGTGCTCCACCTTAGACTGCATTTCCACCTGACGTCAGGTGCATTGTCAGTCAAACGCGAACCTATTCAATATATAAAAAAAAAATATATAGTATTAAATAATAGTAGTCATAGGATAGCCATAAGAAGTTTCGTGTATAAAGACAGATAAATATATATAATAAAATGTATTAAACAGCAGTATAAATAAATAGATATACGAATGTTAGAAGGTAGAAATTGCAATAAAGTTATAATAGTAGAAATAAATAGATAGTAGCACATGTAAACATAGATCAATAAAAACAATAGATGTAAGCAAACTTTGTAATAGACAATAATTATTTTGAAATAGACGAGAAAAAGAAAAGAAATAAATAAAAGATACTGTAATACTTGCAACAACTCAGAAGGGTTTATGGTAATAAAACAACAGCAACTGGTCACATATTTATAATCAAAGAACCTTACGGTTTTAATATATTTCATACACTGACTCTTCACACTCGACAAGCATTTTTAGAACACCTCGCCATCCCTCGCAACAATTTTACAGTATAAGAAACTGAGCAAATTGGTACAACCGATAGCGGATCGAAGTCATTCATAAACTATTATAATTAAAGGGTTATGAATGAAAAGAATTTAATACATTATTGTTTGGAAATTTTAGTTAATATTTTATATAAGATACTATATACATTTTTTTATTTTTTATTGCAGGAGTTCAGCAGACAGGCAGACGACCCGCTTGGTGGAAAGCGGTTACCATCGCCTATAGACATTTGTAACAACAAAGGTGCTACAAATGCGCTGCTGCTCTCTTAAGGGAGACTGGAACCTGGTCACTAATGCCGAAACACAACTCAAGGCTGTTATGGCGACATACTTTAGACCAGGGGTGGTAGCCATCCAGTCGGGCAAATGCCCTACCACCTGGCTCTGGGTTGTTTTGTCGCCTCTTACGACAGGCCGCCTGGCCGCAGGAAATTGTATTCTTTCTCCGTTCCTGCACGGATAAAAATATTATACTTAAAGTTTTACATGTAATAAAATAAACCGAACACAGTATAACGTCTATATAAAATTGAGAGATTTTGAATTATAATCTGTACACAATTACCACATATTAGAGATAAATATTATTACATAAAATCATGTTAAATTATAGAGAACTACTCTATACAAAACAGGTGCTAATCACCGAATAAATAAAAATATAACATTATTATTCAATTAAGCAAATGGTCCATCATATCGTTTAGAAATAAGAGGGTATATAACAGAATTAATTATTAACTTTAAAAAGAAACATGACAAGAACAACTATGCTACTAAATAACTGTAATAATACCCAACCCTTTCCCTAATAGAAATAAGAATAAAAAAGATAATAAATACAAGAGAAAAAAAAGCTCTATGATGGAGGAAGTGAGCGACTCAGGCAGTCATGTTCGCCTCGCATCACCCGTGATGTTGCAAACATTTCTACGTGAAAGGTAACCACTTTTCGTCAAGTGTTTCGTCTGACTGTTACTCGTTTCAGTTAATTAAAAATTCTGAAAAATCTGCTTTGAATCAGACAACTAACTTGAAGTTACGCTACTAATTTTACATTTCATTACTTTGATAACAAATTGTTGAAACTTCAAAGTTTATGCTAACCATTTGTCTGTGAATTTTAGTGTAACCTTTTTAAGATCACGAATAATGTTCAATTCAAGTTAGTTAATATCAAGCAAACAATTGTAGTAAATAACTAGTTTTTTATATAATAATTATACAACAAGGTTTTGTATCTAGAGAGTAAGTTCTAATAGGATTAAAAGTATTATATTGAGAAAATGTAACAAGCAAGGAATTGTAATAAAATTAAGACAAAAATTATTACACATAAGAGTTGTTTTTTGAAAAGAAAGAAAAGAAACAGAAGAAAACTTAAAAAAAACAAAGACCCTCTTTCCTGCACAATGGAAGAGGAGAGGCGATAAAAAAATCAAGCAAATCCGCCTTGGACAGGCAAGGCGGATATACTATACAAGTGTCCATTTCTCTATAAACAGGAGGCCCGAGCCCAGCAGTGGGACATTGATAAGCTGTTCTTATCATACTTTATTTAAATATCTCATTGAAGATACTTTTTAGGCACTTTTTTATTAAACAACAGGAGTTGTTTAATAAATACGTTTTATTAGGCGCGGTAATTTATTTGATTTTTATTATTCTGACGTTCATCAATCATCAAAACTATTAAGACCCAAACCCAGAAAAAACTAACTGCCAGCCCTCAAGGACACTGTGGGCTCTTTCTGCGTGCACCGGAACACAAATCATAAAAAGTAGCGTAGAGCTTAAGTCTAAGAATTTGCTGTCGATCAGCGAAAACCGAATCGAAATCGGCTTAGTAGCTTTTACGTGAATCCCGAACAAACAGTCAAAAAATCTTTAAAAAAAATACATCGTGTTCTCCATCGTTTGTATAGTCTGTTCCAGTTGTTTTTTTTTAATAGTACAGCATGACATGTTTATTGTTTTATTGTTTATTTTTTCCTTTGACTACTCAAAGGAAAAAGTCTTTACAAAATTTCTTCGTTAATGTTTCTCACTTCACTCTCTAGTTCAAACCTATTAAGGCACTTTTGACACGAAAAAAAAGTATGGTGTGCATCATTTATTTCATTAGGACAATAAATACATTGATCATTGTTTCTTTTTTCTATTTATTTGATTTACTAATTAAATATTAAACAAGTAAAATTATATTTATTAATAATAATTATTATTATTTAACAAAATTGGGTCGCTTTGGTCTTACGCCAAACGGAAGGTTTGCACTGAAAATCAGCGTGGTGTCGAATATAATTCCGGCACAGCAATATGCTGTTTTTTTTATTGCAGGAGATCAACAGACAGGCAGAAGGTCCACTTAATGGAAAGCGGTTACCATCGCCTATAGACATATGCAACACCAAAGTTGCTACAAATGCGCTGCTGCTCTCTTAAAGGAGACTGGAACCTGGTCACTAATGCCGGAACACAACCCAAGGTTGTTATGGCGACATATTTTTTTTTTATTGCAGCATATCAGCAGACAGGCAAATGGCCCACTGGATGGAAAGCGGTTACCATCGCCTATGGACATTTGCAACACCAAAGGTACTACAAATGCGCTGCTGCTCTCTTAAAGGAGACTGGAACATGGTCACTAATGCCAGAACACAACTCAAGGTTGTTATGGCGACATACTTTAGACCAGGGGTGGTAGCCATCCAGTCGGGCAAGTGCCCTACCACCTTGCTGTGGGTTGTTAAGTCGCCTCTTTCGACAGGTTCGCCCGGCCGCAGGAAATTGTATTCTTTCTCCGTTCCTGCACGGATGAAAATTTAGACCAGGGGTGGTAGCCATCCAGTCGGGCCCTAACACCTGATACATTTTGCGTTGTGCAAGACGCTAATTGTATTTAAGGGTGTTAAACGCGTTTTGTGTTTTTTAAATAAATTTAAGCAACCTTATGCAAGCGGCCCTAAGTATGTTTAATTATTGTTTTATTATATGCAAATCATCCAAACTTAACTTTTCAATTGACACTTCATAAAATATGAGATAATGCATGATGTGACCTGTAATAGGGGCATATTTAGCAATGAGCGTTTTTTAGGTTTAAGACGGATGTATATGATGTATATCTATCTCCTGTTGATGGTCCGTAATAAATAATTGTGTCTTTGTCTTACTGAGTAGGCACTGTTTGCTACAACTGAATTAATTCTTCGAAAAGTAATTATGTAACATATTTCTGTATAAAATTTATTTAATAAAAAAAGAGTTTGAGCTAGATAAATAAGAGGAAAAACAATTTTTAGCTAGACGTGTTCTTAACAGCAATAACACGTTACGAAGCGGTGCGCATAAATTAGGAAGTAAATTTTAAATTAATATGTAGGACCTTGTAAAAGTGTTCCCCAGTGGTTATTTATTTTGAATTTGAATAATGTCTGAAACCATTTCTGTGCTAAGTCAAGAAGTTTTAAGCTTATTAAAACTTATATCGAGTGGAGCCGTGCAAGCAAATTATGTACACACGACACCAAGCGTAATGTGAAAAGTTCCTTTTTTTGTTTAATCACATTTGCCCGGTGGCAGACAGTTTTGTTAGTTTAACACCACTACATACTTTATTCAGCGGTCTCAAGAGTGTTAAGTGTATTATATCCCTTATGATCATGATGACTGTGAACTAAAATATAGGATATCTTATACAAGTATATGCAGTTTATCCGTGCAGGAACGAAGAAAGAATACAATTTCCCGCGGCCGGGCAACCTGTCGTAAAAGACGACAAAACAACCCACCGTCGGGTGGTAAGGTATTTGCCTGTCTGGGTGGCTACCACCCCTGGTCTAGAGCATGCCGCTATAACAACCATGAGTTGTGGCCTGGCTTTAGAAAGCGGCAACACATTGGTAGTACACCTTTGGTATTACAAAAGTTCATAGGCGATGGTAAACGCTGTCCATCAGGTGGGCCGTTTGTTTGTTTGCTGAACTCATCCAATAAAATATATATATGTAGGATGGTATTCTTAAGGCTTGTAGCAACGCTAACGTCCTTAGGGATTTTTCGGGTGATAGAATGGATTCCATAGACGCGGTCGTTTTACAGATGCATTATTTTATTGTTAATAAAAAAATAGTATTTAAATAAATCTTTAGAACCAAATTCTTTATCTTTCTTTTATAAAGATGTAGATAGGTACTTCTGTTGTCCAGGTTTGATAAAAATTTGAGGAGTAAAATGGTTTCTTGTCACTAATTTAGAGGTCATTTGGTGATTTTTTTTCTTAGCTTAAAATAACTAAAGATAAATCACGAAAAAACCACGTTACTTCTTATATCGTGAAGATTTATGATATTTTTTTTGGTAAATTATTAACTGTTCCTGAACAGGTTGAACAGCCACGGCGATCCATCCCTGAACAGGTTGAACAACCACGGCGATTTGTACCTGAATAGGTTGAACAGCCACGGTGATTTGTACCTGAACAGGTTAACCAGCCACGGCGATCCATCCCTGAACAGGTTGAACAACCACGGCGATTTGTACCTGAACAGGTTGAACAGCCACGGTGATCCGTCCCCGAACAAGTTGAACAGCTACGGCCATGCTACGCATCCCTGCCTGATACCTTCATCGTTCTATTAATAAACCTCAATAAGTTATAAGTTAAACCCTATTACATATTACATATTAAACAATTAATTAACCGACTTGAAAAAAGTTATCTATTAGCCGTGTGAATATATTTATTTATGTACGTTCAGCAGTAACTCTTTTGTTCATGAACCGATTATGATCATTCTCTTTGCGGTTGATTCAGTACAGGTTCAAGTTAGTAACATAAATTTCAATGTAAATGGATATCCTATACGTTACATAAAAGTGAAAAATAAAAAAAATCTAATAAAAGGGAAACCGACGTCTAGAGTAACTAAAATACAAAAAATGAAAAACAGATTAATTTATTATATTATAATATTTTAAACCACTACCTATATATACCCCAGAACAAGTTTATTATTGTTGTGTATCTGTGCAGAGGTCCCGCGCTTTTTTTTTAAAGTAAATGAGTACGAATGCAACTAGCGTAGTTTTATTTATTCCGCATATTAAATAATTGTATTATAGAAAGAAGTTAGATTTTGCCAGGTGGTAGTGTATTTGCTCGACTGGATGGCGACCACCCCTGGTCTAGAGTATGCCGCCATAACAATCTTGTATTGTGTTGCGGAATTAGTGACCAGGTTCCAGTCTCCTTTAATAGAGCAGCAGCGCATTTGTAGCACCTTTGGTGTTGCAAATGTCCATAGGCGATGGTAACCGCTTTTCACTAAGTGGGCCGTCTGCTTGTCTGCTGAACTCCTGCAATAAAAAAAAAAGATTACCAAACCAAACGAAATACGAGTAAATTATATTTCAGTCCTGTAGCGTATGAACTCTTGGCAAGAGTATTGCAACAGAAATTCGCTTTGAGCTAATGGCTGAAAATTGAAAATGTCCGGCAATAGGACAGGCTTCTCTCACAATGGCACATAACTCCGGGGAAATGAAGCCAGAGCGCTGCTGTGCATGTTGTACGATTAGTGACGTGATTTGAATGAATGGATGAATGAAAACTTTATATTGCTCACTATACTGTCGAACGTATTATTGTTTTGTATGGAGGGTAGATATTTTTTTCCAAGCTTTTATTGAACTTGCAATGGATGTACCTATGTATGTATGTAAGTTCGGGTGGAATCTTTCAAGTTAAATTTGACCAACTTCCCGGTTTCCGATTGAGCTGAAATTTTGCACGCATATGTATATCGCGTGGCAATGCAATAATATGATACCATGGACCTGATCTGATGATGGAGTCGGAAGGGGCCATAGGACTCCTGCACTAAACAAGATATACCCGTCGTGTTTGCGCTCGTTTTACTTGTCTTGGCTAGCGCTCTGCGGCTACCTGATATCCAGGATCTCCAAAGCTTGATTTAAAAAAGCTTATTATTACGGTCTTCCAACCAGAACACATTCAGAAACATGTTTAAATACGTTAATGATGTCTTATTTCCATTTTTATTAAATACTAGCTGTGCCCGCGACGTCGTCCGCGTGGAATTTGTTTTCAAAGCCCCCCCGATTTTGAAACAATTTTCATTGCTGCTCCGCTGCTATTGGTCTTAGCGTGATGATATATAGCCTATAGCCTTCTTCGATAAATGGGCTATCCGACACTGAAAGAATTTTTCAAATCAGACCAGTGGTTCCTGAGATTAGCGCGTTTAAGTATAAGATAAGATATAAGATTTAAGTTTTTTAATGTTGCGAAAGTACAACACGACCCCACCTGATGGAAAGCGGTTCCCGTCGCCTACGAACATTGGCAACATCAAAGGTGTTACGAATATGTCAATTTTTATAACGTTCGGGCTTCATCAGGATAATGTTATTATAGTTATTGATCGCTTCACTCATGTGTAACAATGGGTTCAATACGCTATTTATGATGCGATAGTGTTATTAGTTGTTAATGACGTTTAATATATGTACCTATTAATTAACGGCGTTATTTTTAACGCTATAAATAAGACTTGTTTGGTCACAGTCAATAACTAAAACATTATCGCAGATGTGGCCCCAGTATAAATGAGACAGTGTTCGATTTATCCTTAAGTTTCCCATAATGACATTACATATTATTATTTATCGATAAAAATATCAAGCTTTTTATTAAATCAGTAACATATATTTATTTTATACATACATAAATAACTTCACGCCAGTTCCCTTGCGGGGTAGGCACGAACAACAGAGCGCCATTCAGGCTTATTCTTACACACCTCACTTGCTTCTTTGACATTCATAACTCTTGTCATGCACGCTCGTCTGTTCTTAAGGCTCCTGACATCACCTTCTGCTAGTACACGATCAATTTGATCATGGAAGGTGTGTCGTGGCCTTCCACGACTTCTGCATCCATCCACTTTGGCATTGTATATCTGTTTAGTCATTCTTTCATCATGCATTCTTTCCACATGCCCGAACCACCGGAGCATTTAAATTATAATTGGACAAATAATATTCCTAGTATTATTCTTTAATATAGAAATACTGATTTCTAAATAAATCTTTAGATATAAAACAAAGTCGTGTTATTTACACTATTTATAACTTTTCGGACCGATTTTGATGATTTATTTTTGTATTTTTCCCAGTAGATTCGAGAATGGTTTAGATTAACAATTAGTCCCGGCTGATCGCGCTGCAATCAGTTTCTAGATTTTTATTTTATAACGGCAAGACAACGTCTGCCGGGTACAGATATTTATTAAATAAAACTAACTTAAATTAGAAATATACAATACTAATTAAAATCGTAGTGTTAAAATCTTAATATATATTAATTACGTGTCACGTTGTTTGTCCGCGATGGACTCCTAAACTACTTGACCGATTTTAATCAAATTTGCACACCGTGTGCAGTTTAATCCGACTTGAAAGATAGGATAGCTTACATTTGGACCCGGTAGGTGGCGCTGCAATCGAGTTCTAAATTTTATTTCTTCAGGGCAGAACAACGTCTGCCGGGACAGCTAGTAAACTATATATACCAATTAAAATAAAATTAATATATACAAATAAATAACAAACAAAAGTATATATATACACTAAAATAAAACAAGATAAACTACAATCGCTCTAACTCAGTGGTCGGCAAACTTATTAGCCAAAGATCCAAAGATCTGCTTGTTTAGTAAACTTTATTACACTAAATAAGTAGTACATTAAATAAAAATAAATTTCATACTTAATAAACATTTTTTTTTTTTGCAGGAGATCAGCAGACAGGCACAGGGCCCACTTGATGGAAAGCGGTTACCATCGCCTATGGACATTTGCAACACCAAAGTTGCTACAAATGCGTTGCTGCTCTCTTAAGGGAAACTGGAACCTGAAATTAATGCGAACAATGTGCTTGCATCTCTTTGGAAAGTTTGAATAAGTCAGGTTTGTATGTTGTTGTTTTTAATTTTAGGCATGATTCCAAGTTCTCGTCAATAAGATTTATTATTGCGTCTTCCGTGGATATTTGTGCCAGAGCCGCACTTAAGGAGTCAAAAAGCCACATGCGGCCCTGGAGCCGCACTTTGCCGACCACTTTTTTTTTTTTTGTTTTGAGGCGAGGGAAAATGCTTAACCGATTTACGCACAAACTGGGTCGTTGCTAGGGGAACGACACGCGTCGGTCGGGGGCGATAACACTGCAGCAATAGTATGCTCTTGGCAGTGCCCCGTCCGCGATCGACGTCACAGAATAGTGTGGAAGACTCCGAGCGTTGCTGCACGAGCGAGCAACCCCAATACCCACTAAAAACCCCCTCCTCCCTGACGACCCTGCGCTTTTGTTTGTGTTGGAAAGGCTGAGATTTAGAACATAGTTACACCCAGCCGACTTTGCCGACCACTGCTCTAGCCCAAACCGACCGCTGTCGCTGGGCAGTACACCTAGAAAGCTGACAGCATTACATTATTCTTTGGGCGTAAGCTCCAGCCTTCCGGTGGCCTGTGGACTCGACTCGACCGACCTCGACCCATCTCGATTATATTAAATTATTTATGGTGAGATGCCAAGACGTGATACAGGTCGTTGTATTCTTATTTAAATTTAATAATAACGTAAGTAAGACCGATGACATAATACGCATATGCATTACTTAGACCTTCTAAGAAGATTGATTCTTGATGTCGATGTGATAACAACATCGAACACTCTAGTCAATATTTCAATTTATAAGTATATTATGAAGAATGATAATGCTGTACTTATACTACAGTAACAATAAATATTGCTACATAAAATTATGGCAAATTATGGAGAACTACTCTATACAAAACAGGCGCTAGTCACAGAATAAATAAAAATATAACATTATTCATTATTGGAGTCGTGGTAGCGTAATGGCTAGTGCACGCGTCCCAAACTCAAAGGGCGCGGATTCGATTCTGGCCGGAACGCATGCACCACTTAGACAGTTTTGTGATCTAATGTGCATATTCTTACAATTACCACGTGCTAATAACGGTGAAGGAAAACATCGTGATGCAACCTGCACATCGAGATAACCGATGTGTCAAACCTGCCAAGCCGCCTTGGACAAGCGTGGGGCGGGTATATGTCCGCTCCCCCCCCCCCCCCCTATAATGGGAGGCCCGAGCCCAGCAGTGGGACATTTATGGGCTGATATTATTATATTTATATTTATAACATTATTATTCAATTAAGGAAATAGCCGATTGTATCGCTTAGATATAAGAGGGTACATAACAAAATTAATTATTAACCTTAAAAAGAAAACATGTCAAGAATAACTATGCAACTAAATAAATGTAACAATAGATTTCATATACGTAAACACAGTAGTTTCCGGGTATAATCATACGGTATACGGTTGGACGGACTTGATTTTTTTTTTTTTTTGGAACGAAGTTCCTTATCGCGCGTTGTGAAAGGGGGCTAGACGGAAAAAATTCTTACGAAAAGTTGTCACGACACTTTTTGCTATAGTAAGCTATTGTAAGCTGTGCGGCGTCGCATGTTTCTCTGTCTGTCTGTCTGTCTCTCTCTCTCAATTCCAATTACAATTCCTTCACTAATTAATCGAAAGGAACTTCGTTCCATCCGGGTGTCCCTTGACACCTCTCAAGTTTTCTATTTAAGTTATTAGCATCTCTACGGACTCGAGTTCCGTACCCTTTTTTACAACTTAATTTCTAGATTTAATTTTTTTAAATTGTACACGCTTATTAGTTATTTTGGTTCTTGTGTGTGAGACATTAATTTATTGATTTTTGTGTTGAGGTGTATGTGTCTTACGAAAAACTTATTATATTAATTTACTCTAGTTTTAATACTAAACTTATACTAATGTAGAGTGTATCTGTTACATGCTGGTGTTGTGAGGAAGTGCATGTGCAGTGTGAGCCTTATATCTATACTTATATATATTGTCCCGTACTTGATCGTACAAGTGTACCGTTTTTGTCAAAATATCTACAAACCCCTACAGAACCGTTGGTTTCTGAAGTCGACCTTTAAATCTTAAAATCCCACCTTAAACGATATACAAGGTGTTCCAAAACGTTTAATATTTCGCGAGGCGTCAAAATGTAATAAACCTGCTATAAACTGTACTCGTTGGTTATATGCCGTATTTTGTTTTATCGTTTCTCTCGGGAACCCTAATTCTTATTTGATTTTATAACCGCCACTTTGGTATTACGGTTTAAAATTGCCTTGTCTGAGTTATAGCGTCTGGTAGGCGGTCCAAAAAACAATATCGCGCCTTAAGTTTTTTTTTAATATTTTTATGATGGTAGACAATATAATAAACAGACGTGGTAGCGTAATGACTAGCGCACGCGTCCCACGCTCAAAGGGCGCGGATTCGATCCTGGCCGGAACGCATGCACCACTTAGTCAGTTTTCTGATCTAACATGCATGATAACCTGATGACCATACGGAAACCGGTTACCATTGCCTATGGACATTTGGAACATCAAAGGTGCTTCCAATGTGCCGCTGCTTTCTAAAGGGAGACTGGAATCTGGCCACTACTGCCGGAACACAACTCAAGGCTAGGTGTGGTAGCCATCCAGGCGGGCAAATACCCTATCACTTGACTGTGGGTTGATTTGTCGCCTCTTACGATAGACAGCCCAGCCGCAGGGAATTGTATTCTTTTTCCATTCCTGCGCGAATAATCAAATCCCATGTAAAGGAGTCCATTCACTATTCTGCATAGCAATAAAACGCGTAAAGCAAGACTGTGAATGTTATTGCAGCCTGTATTGCGTTCTGCAACACCGAGCAGAATGCCTCTTGAGTCCTGCAAGCTCCGTCTACGGCAGGACTGCACTGCAGGATAGTCAATGGGCCTCTTTAGCTGTCTATATGAAGGCAAAACAGAATTAACAATGCTTCTAATTCGCGCATATATTCACACACATAATTAATATATTCATATACATACATACATCGTATCAAAGACAATATTAGGACAAAATATATCATAAGAACCCTAAAGCAACTTAGTTGTAACTTGTTTTAAGTTATCCAAAACTTGGCGAACTACCTTCACTCCGTAAATAAATCTGGCCTTAGCCCTTTTAAGTTTAAAGGTAACTTAAGTTAATAAAATATCCCTTTTTACTTGGTAACTTAGTTCGTTCATGTTGTTTGAGTGACGTTATGTTATTCACGGTCTGTTTGCTTACACGTAACTTGAGACGAGCTTGAACCAAATTAAAGTTACTTTATTTCATGTTACTCAAAATTAAGTAAACATGTTTTTATTAGGTCTTATATTATTTACTTTTAATGGTACTCAGTGTATCATATAAATGAAAGTTGGGTTGAAATGAGAGCTTTGAGAAGTATATTTGAGTTTAGATTTAATGATATGATAAGGAACAGTGTGATAAGTAGATATCGGATTATATGTACTATCAAAATGGCGGAGTGACGCTCGCGGACCGCGTTCGTAATACCGAAGTAAGAAAGAGAGTGTCGGGGTGAAGGTAAGGAAAGGAATGCTCCGGTGGTTCGGGCATGTGGAAAGAATGACTAAACAGATATACAATGCAAAAGTGGATGGATGCAGAAGTCGTGGAAGGTCACGACACACCTTCCATGATCAAATTGATCGTGTACTAGCAGAATGTGATGTCAGGAGCCTCAAGAACAGACGAGCTTGCATGACAAGAGTTATGAATGTCAAAGAGGCAAGTGAGGTGTGTAAGAATAAGCCTAAATGGCACTCTGTTGTTCGTGCCTACCCCGCAAGGGAACTGGCGTGAAGTTATTTATGTATGTGTATGTATGTATCAAAATATGCACTAAAAAGGGGTGAAATATGCACAATCAATAAACCATTTGTGCCGTTTGGGGTTGAAACATTAGGCCCGTGGGGTCCGTCGGCAAAGAGTTTCTTTAAAGACATATGTAAGAAACTCTTTGACACTACCCGTGATCAGAAGGCTGGCTCATATTTTGCACAACAAATAAGTATTGCCATACAGCGTGGCAATGCTGCCAGCCTTCTGGGCACGCTCCCCGTTGGCAATGATCTGCTACATAATGTATTTTAGTTTCAATGTCTTTGATTTTTTATTTTTAATTATTATTAAATTAACTTTAATATGGTACTATCGTTTATTAGATTAATTAGAATTTAAGTTTATTTTCACATTATATTTATATATTAAACATATCTTAATATTAGTTATAAATTATTATTATAATAATTTACTTATTATAATTCTTGTGACAGTAAACAATAACATATTTTTCCAGGTTTTCTTTAATATTAATTTATAGGCTGAAAATGAACTTTCGACGTCAACTGACGTCACCGGACAGAACTTGAAATTTGACGCCATTTCTGCAGAGACTTCTTCAGGCAGAGTTTGTCCGGTGCCGTTGTTAATGCGTCAATTTTCTTTATCCTTTCAAGACCGGGGTTTTTATACAAAACTGCATTTAATTTGCCACAAACCTTTTGCGATAGTGAACTCGGAAGAGCGTTACTCTGTTCAATCATTTTTTCGTCGTGTCGTCGCCATAATACAAGACGCCTAACACGTATAACTAGCGAAATAAGCACTGTCAATGAAAAAGTACCAAAATATGCAATAACGCTATAAAAATAGATTTATACGCATTGGCATATGCAAACATGCAAATGCATATAATCCGATGTCTATTGATAAGGGAACGTTGTGGATTGAAAAATAAAACAGGAGTTGAAAAAGGAATATTAAGGTGGTACGAGCATTTGGAGAGAATGAATGAAAGTAGAATCACAAAACAAGTGTGTCATAGTATTGTGTATAGTCGAGTTGCAGCCGGTAGACCGCGACGTACAGACCAGCCCCACGCACGGATCAGACCTAGAAGTAGCCAGGGGACACGTCCCCTGGCATAGGAAGAGGCCCAGTGAGGGGGGGGCACGCTTGCCAGGGCACGCAGAGTTGGGAAGCCCGCATTCACGTAGCCCTGGCATAAGGCGCAGAACGGAACACCCAGGGGTTTTAGTGGGTATCCCTAACTGGGGCGTGGCAATAGCGTGACACCGGTTCTGACCGGGCACGCTAGTGCCACCCCCGATCTGGCGAATCCCACACACTCACACGGGTCGCGAACATCCCCCCAGGCTTCTGTGCCTGTCGCGGGTTAGTCCTCAAACGGATTTCCCCTGGCCAAAAAAAAAAAAAAACGGTAGACCGCGACGTGCTCACAATGGTCAAATATCAGAAGTGTTAAAGAGAAGTCATAACTGACCAATGAAACTTATGTAAAACTAGGATATGCCTTGACTTGAAATTCCCACGGGACTCCCGGGACACAAAGTACCGCAGCTATCGTTTTAGTAGAAACTGTGTCGGAATACGCTAAGTTTTATGCATCTGAACAACTACAAACCGCTCTCGGGAAAAGTCCCTCGGGTTTTCCAGGATGAAATATATCACACATTTTATTCAATCAAAAAAAGAAAAATTCACATTGGAATTCAATTTTTTTAATCTGGCCATTTTAAATAATTCCCATTAAAAATCCCGCGGGATTCCCAGGATAAAAAGTAGTGCAGATTTTAAGTCTAAGAATTTGTTGTCGGCCAGCAAAAACTTTCAAGAAAAAAGATTTCCGAACAGACGAGAAAACTAAAAAAAAATGCATCACTTGTTTAATGCATTTGTTTTTTTAATAGCTTCTATGTACAGACACGACATTTTTTAATGTTATAATATTACAAATTTTTCTGATGTATACTGAATCCAACGCAAAAAGAAATTATTAAAATCGGTTCAGAAACAAGAAAGTTACAGCTGAAAATCGCTAAAACTTTCCGTTAATGAATTTTTTTGATATATCTTCGGAACCCAAACTCCAATAGCCATAAGCTTTCTTTAAACTCGGTTGAAAACAAAAACTGACTGATGGCGCTTGACTGAATGCAGTGTGTATTACGAGTTACGTTTTTATAAGGCAATTGTACTCATCCATTACATAAGATTGTCTATTGTCTAATCCATCTTGAACAAGAGAGTACAACTCTCGTTCTCTTCAATTGGCAAGGCCCCAGCCCAACGGTCGAACGACTATGGATTGACATTATCACATCAACGTGGCTCCACACTATGGAAGATATCAGGCAAATGCGATCAAAATATAAAATCCTATCTGAAAATATAATTAAACATCGTCTGATGTTTTACTCTCAAATATTTGATTAATATAATTTGATTTTTGATGAAAATTAGGTGTCCTCATCGAAGTCGCAGAAGGTCGGAATTATTTTTACATAAGTACAATATTTGTGTTAAACGTTACAGTGCTGATTAGTTTGAGTTCCTTGGCCTTTTCAATGAAAATACAACCGTTATAAAATCGTTATTTCATGTCTTTGCATATGACACTTATTTTTCTGGGAAACGACAGGGTATATGTAGTACTTTGTTTTTTAATTTCTCCTCTCTCCGGACGAACTGTATTGTCCAGGCTTTTTACTTTTTTGTATATATGCTTTAATATTCTTTTTCTTTGTTATTATATTTTTATTTCCAAAAAATACACAGTCCTTACGATCTGTAAGTACATTGTTCAGAGTTAGTTTTACAATAATACTTATTCTATGTTTAAATATTTTCTAAAGTCTACTGTATACTCGGTCTATACAGTACTAGGTCTATACAGTACTGGGTCTATACAGCACTGGGTCTATGCAGTACTGGGTCTATACAGCACTGGGTCTATGCAGTACTGGGTCTATACAGTACTGGGTCTATACAGTACTGAGTCTATAAACTGGGTCTATATGGATAAAATTGTATTTATATAAAAAAATGTAGTAAAAAAGAAACCGACTTAACGAGTAACTATAAAGTGAAAATTTCAAGAGGTTGTAGACAAGCCTTGCATAAGGGTGGGGGGGGGGATACTGGCCGTTTCCTTAAGAAATTAAGAGGCGTGAACCCTGTACTGAGAAAATCATGGGCTGTTAATAATAATATAAATAAATAATTATCGGCAGACAAACACACATATTGTATATTCCCAAATTAAGCAAGTTACGCTTGTGTTATGGGTAATATACAACGTACTACTCTGGGGCCGATCCCAGACACCCAGACCATAGTAAATAACGGAGAAAATAGGTTTCCGAAATTTACTATACCAGGAATGGAACCCGGAGCCTCTGCGTTGCAGTGAGGTAGGCCGGCAAAGGCTTAGCCCGCTCAACCACAGAGGCCGTCCTATAACAGCCCATGATTTTCTCAGGACCAGTAACCCTAAAAAGTATCAATAACAATAATGTTATTGATACATTTTAGGGTACCATAGCGGAATTGCAAAAACCGCGAACATTCGTCATCCACGTAAATTGATAGGTTCCGTAGAGGAACCTATCAATATACTGATACGCATTCGAATGATGTTTAATATTATTTTCCATATAAAAGTTAACCCGTCAATGCTTCCCTGAATTCGTATGATGAGCTTCAGTTAAACTGCAAATAATTTGACTCTGACATACCATGAATCCCCAAATCATTGATAACTCAGTTCACCGAATATCCTTTCAAATAGAAATCTAAAATATACACGTTCACGAGGAAACACATTATGCTTCCGTCAATCAAACGTATCGTGTTGAATTGAGACATAAAACATTAACCCTAAATAAAATTCACTCATTTTGTACTGTAGCGTAAAAGCACAGAATGGATAATTGACTCCCGGTGTCGGAAACATGTTTGCAAGTTTATCTATTGCGAAGTGGAAACAAATAAACTGACGGCCTAACCTTGAGTTATATGTACTACGTACTAGGGAAGGCGTCTGTAATTAGCTTATTTGAACACTCGTTATGGTCCTTGGACAAGAACTCGCTTAGTCTGCGCCGGGCTGTCGCCGCTACTTTACGTGTTTGATTGAAATATAATGATAAAAAAATGCCTTCATGTTTACTAAGGTACTATTCAGACCACTCCAACAGTATGTTTGTTGCATTATCGATAAAACATTTTATTTTAATTAAATTTTATCCATTTTAACTCGTCATGGCTGCGGCCATGTTCTATGTTCGGTCGCGAGAAACTATACTCTCTAAGTGATCTAGCGATGCATGTTTTAGTAATTTGGTCTAACGGTATTTAGCGCAGCAGCAAATATATGATTAGGTCAACGGCACGCCCGCCCCGCGCAGACCCCCGCTTTCATCAAGTTTGAGCTTTTTTGTTTTGAATAGCTTCTGTAGTACCTTTTACATATAACTCAATGCGGTCTAATGGAAAGTAGTTAAATATGGGACATCTGCAACACCGATTCACCAAAGCATTACCAGACTTGAATAAATTTCTACTAAAGTCAAGATTTCACTAAACATTTAAGGCCGTATGATGATTTGGCAGTGCAGCTGTAGATATTATAGCAGAACGCCTATATATCTATAAGCATTTCCTGATTCGCTTATATAAACATAGACGCTCTGTAAGCTTTTGTTACAGCGTACACCGAGTATACAGATTCCGGACCGCTGCTGCACCGACAAAACAGAAATGGCCCTTTGGTGATTGAGAGGAGATTTCCATTCCAGGATTAAGGGTTGTTTTTGTCGTTTAGCTACAAACTCCAAAAAAGCGGTCTATCGGAAATATTTCATATCTCGAAAACTGCTTTAATTATAAAAAAATATCAACATAATAAAAAGAAATCTTAAAATCAATCTCATCTTTTTATAATCTGGGCTCAAGAATGTATGAAAGCGTGTCCGCCTTCTTTATAAAGATTTAATTTTTGTCAAAATGGCTGCGGAACCATAAAAAAGAAGTACACAAAAACTCACTGTTTAAAGAGGATTACAAATAAAGTAAGTTTCAACAATACCTGCCGTTGACAATATGCTATCACACCAACGCCTCGGCGACAAAGGAACTAATCCCGGTTGACAATTGTCATCTTGAGTGTTGACAGACTACTCTAAAAGGCTGTGTTCCTGAACTGAAACCGTTTTACCTGTGCCAACAGTTTGTGAACTCTGCTTTCGTGGGGTGTGGTCGCATATATCGCGGGTGAATATTGTTTAGAATTTTTGGGAATTTGAAAAATTGCCATGCAACATGGAAACGCGGTCAGCATTTTGGGAACGTTCCCAGCAAGAATGAATTAATTAATGAATCATTTATTGCTAAAATGTATGTACACAAGATTTTACAATATGCCTTGTTTCAATACATTTTGCCTTATTAGGCGTACAATGACCAAATAAATGTCATAATTATACAACTAAATATATATATATGTATATATATATATGATTTAAAATATTGCAATAAAATTATATGTCTAGTTACAAAATATTATTAGTCATGTTCATTTACTGTATAATAAATTTTATTTTTATAATAAAATTTTCTTAGGGGACTTTTTAAAGAAATTTAAAGGCTGCACTCGTAACACTTATGGCAGTTTATTAAATATGATAGGCGCCATACAATAGATCCTTTTGCGCATTATGGCCGTTTTTGAAGAGCAAATACAGACTCTATGCTGATGTTGTCTGTTCCGAACAAGTACATCGGAGAGCTGCGGAAATTAGTTCGGTTTACTCTTGACGAATACCGCAGTTTCAAAAATATATAAAGACGGTAAAGTTAGAATGTTACATTTTTTAAAGAAAGGTTTGCACGAGTCTGTTGGTTTAAGATTAAACATAGTCCTTACGCATCGTTTTTGCTGTTTGAATACTTTGCTAAATATAAATAAATAATCGGCAGACAAACACACATATTGTATATCCCCAAATTAAGCAAGCTACGCTTGTGTTATGGGTAATATAACAACGTACTACTCTGGGGCCGATCCCAGACACCCAGACCATAGTAAATAATGGAGAAAATACGTTTCCGAAATTTACTATACCAGGAATCGAACCCGGAGCCTCTGCTTTGCAGTGAGGTAGGCCGGCAAAGGCTTAGCCCGCTCAACCACAGAGGCCGTCAATATAATTCCGTATCTTATATTTGATACAACAACAAGTTTTATTTTTTTTAATTAATGCTATACATATACATTCTGTGAAAAAGGTATCGGGAATGGATGATTTGTTTATGGTTCCAAATTCAATTTCTTGTTTTTTTTATTGTTGTTACATTGGCACAGCTGTTTTTCATTTTGGCGCGGAGTTTGAGTTGCATCGGTCATTTAGATTAAATGCAGTGCTGTTTTTAATTAGATCATATCTAGTATGTATTGCGAATTTCATATTGGATAAAAACATCGAACAAAGAGTTTGTGTTAAATTTTACATCGCCAATGGAATTTCGTGTTCGGAGTCACTGAAAATGTTACAGAAGGCTTACGGTGAATCTACTTTATCCAAAATACGTGCTTATGAGTGGTGCAAAGCGGTCAAGATATCCTGGAAGATTTGGAACGTCTTCAACTGAAGTTAACATCGCAAAAGTAAAGGAATATCTAAGTACTATTAATAATTAAATTAATATTAAAAAAGTAAAATCCACGATTAATTCGATATGTGCAATTGTGGTAGTACAATAAATAAACCTTCGCCTCGTTATTAAATTAAAATAACATAATTTGAGTGCATGACGTGTAATTGTCTATCCTTTTCTTTCCTACATAATTGCCTTATATTTGAGTCAAATATACCTTGCTCACGGGTGAGAAGAAATCGACGGCAAGAAAGGAGGTAGTCTAATTGAGTTATGTGCGTAACTAAAAGTAACTTAAAAATTAATATTAAAAATACTTTAAGTAAATTGTGTAGTGATACAAATCTATATATCAATCAATCAATTGCTGTTCGTTAGTCTCGCTAAAACTCAAGAACTGCGGGACTGATTTGGCTAATTTTAGTTTTGAATTATTTGTGGAAGTCCAGGGAAGGTTTAAAAGGTGAGTAAATATCAAAAAAATGCTCGAAATATAGTAAAACAACAATTTCGCTTTCTCTTAGAAACTATTCCTACCTGTCAAACATTTGACGTTCGTCCCGTCGTTTAGAAATCAATTAAATTTAAAAGTCGTTCAGAAATCAAATTACATTCATAAGTGAAGTTTTTTTTCAATTTGTAAAAAGAAAACACATTGCGAGTTAAATGTTTTTGCAACGGTGATGTAGTCGGCATTTGCATCACACGGCGTGATTTTCAACCCACTTACCCTAGCCTAATTTTCACCCCATGCCACTGAAACCTAGTCTGGTAAAAGTACGCAAGAACTATAGCCAAGTATTTAAAATTTCCGTTTACAGAACCGTCTCCCACACAACAGACTCGCACCTAACTGCCTTCTTAGACAAAAGTGATTAGTAAAACATTATTTCCCTAGTGTCACATTTTACACCAAAAACTCCCAGAGGAACTTAGCTAGTCCTCTTGTTACCTGTAACTAGTTCCATGAGGAATAAATAACATGAGAACAAAAAAGTAATTAAAACTACAAATTTAAAAATTAGACCCTTAGGCTTAGCCTACACTGCGATATCTAACCGCGCAATTTTGCTGTTGAGACGCTTACCTAGTTTAAATTGCCAATGTCAACTTCAAATTCAAAAAATTTTATGCAAACCAACTAAATCACTAGAAAACAGTTTTTGAATATCATACATAAATATAAGTTAAAAAATTAAGTCTACTTCCTATTCTACGTACACCACTTTGCAACGTGTTGTCGCTGTTTAAGGAGAAGATAAAGAAAAAGAATGAACAGGACGAAAGAAAGAGCAGATGTAAGAAACAGCTTCCACCAAGTGAGCATCAAATGTTCAAATAAGATGCGTTTACGAAATCAGAAGCTTAGGTTCAATTCCTAGCATGGGATATTTCGTAAAATAACTTTCCGTTATTTAGCATGGTCTGAGTGTCTAGGATCGGCCTCAGAGAAGTCTGTTGTATACTACCCATTGTAGCATACACATCCAAAAAGACAGTAGCTATATTATGGGAAAATGCATCGATTCTGATTTTCTAAATATTTTTTCGATCGATTCGATTCGAAATATTATTCGAATAATAATAGAAACCATATATGCAAACGAAACACCCATAACAAGGGTTATTTGCTTAGATTGGGAATATAATATCCACACAGTGTGTTTGTCTGCCTATTATTTATTATTATTAATAACATATTCAATGCGTACTTTTACATACTTTACGATACAAAGATGAAAATGATGAAAAAGATCGCGCGATTTTTGCTCGCAGTGTGAGTTGGACTTTAAGTTATTATAATTAAATAAGAGTGGTTACGCTCCATCCATTATGAGGTATTACGGCTCAGTAGAGTGCGAACTTTATTGTTTGCGGTAGTTATGTTGAGTATTAATTAACTTGTTAAACATTCGTGCTGGAAACCTGCTTCGAATTAAAATCTTTTTATATGCAGTTGGTATATTAATAATAGTTTTTCTAATATAGTTAAGGTGGCGAAGGCCGTCAGTGGGGACTTCCATAAGAAGCAAGTGAGGTGTGTAAGAATAAGCTTAAATGGCGCTCTGTTGTTCGTGCCTACCCCACAAGGGAACTGGCGTGAAGTTATGTATGTATGTATGTATATTTTTGGAAATGTGCAAGCGAGACAACAGACTCCATTTAAGTAGCCCCTATCCCTGGAATTCCGGACTTTTATAAAATGAGAGAGAGAAAGGAATAATACTTTATTGTCCACCATTACAGAAAAACTTATAGATTACAAATATTCTAAATATGCACAAGTTCTTAGCGATAAGACCGCCCGTCTTATCGCTAAGAAACGATCTCTTGCAGACAACCCGTGGCGGGAATAAAACACATTCAATTTGTCAAAGGTGGTTTACATACATATTATACGACTAGCTGATGGCTGCGACGTCGTCCGCGTGGTGCGGTTTTTTAACTATCCCACGGGAACTCTTTAATTTTTCGGGATCAAAAGTATCCCATATGTTGACCAGGTATATAAGCTACCACCATACAAAATTTCATTTAAATCGGTGCAGTCATTTCCGAGATTAGTCGGTACAAACAGAAAAACAGAGAAACAAAAAGTTTTATTTCACTTCTTACATCCCCCTGACTCGGTTTTTAGCATTTAATTTTACAGAAATTTGACCTCTACAGTTTTATTATATGTATAGATATATTTACATTATATGAGGTAAATAATAAAAAATACATACATACATACATAACTTCACGCCAGTTCCCTTGCCGGGTAGGCACGAGCAACAGAACGCCATTCAGGCTTATTATTACACATTTAATAAAATATATATATCATATTATAAAATTTTAGAAGTACTAGTCTTTTGTTTTTAGATTGTTTGTGTTTATCTGTGTGTTCGGGATTCACATAAAAACGACTGGGTCGATTTCGACCCAGTAGTTTTTATTTCGGTATTCGTTAATCGATAGCAAATTATCAGACTTCAAATCTGCGGTACTCTTTATCCCGGGAAACTCGTGGAAAATTTTCTGAGAAAGGTTTAAAGTGGTCAGAGTGAAAAACAATCTGATTCCAATGCAATGTTTTCACTGTGACTGTTTCTATGTTTATTAGACATCTTTAGTAGTATAGTTGTAGTTGTGTATACCTTTAGTAACATTATTCATACCGGGTTTTTACGATACTTTGTACTTTTTAACCGACTTTAAAAAAGGAGGAGGTTCTCAATTCGTCGGGATATTTTTCTTTATATCTATTATATAATATGTTATTCACCGATTACGCTGAGATTTATGATCCGATTTACGTGATTCTTGCTTAGTTTGATGCGGAATAGTTGCCATTTGGTCCCCTAAAAATTTGACATAGTTTGGCCCAGTAGTTTTCATTTTACGAACATTTTTTTGTTCCCGTTTCTTGGGACCTAGATTTTTTAAGGAACGCGGCACCTAAAAAGTAACAAATAAAATAAAAAAACTTTGTTTAAAAAAAGCGACTTCAAAAACTAAAAAGTATAAAATAACTTATTTCTAAAGCTATTATTATTAATATCTAAAACATCTTGAAGTCGGTGCAAAATAAAACATAAAACTTACTGTTTTTTGAAAATTACTAAGCACCGACTTTAAGATGTTTTAGATAATATATATTATTAATAATAGCTTTAGAAATAAGTTATTTTGTACTTTTAGTTTTTTAGTTTTTGAAGTTTTTTTATTTTTACTTACTGTGAATTTGTACCCCATGTTCATGCCTCGGTCGCGCTAAGAAGCGCGAACAACTCTTTTCCCGGCATATTTTCAAAATTTCACTTAAAAGAAATAGTTTTTCACTTCTCAATATAATCCGAAAATATAGTGACATTATTAATAGAGTTCAACCCAAAAACGTCAGATTAATAACGATTTAATCCTTACTGACCAATACTGTCCATTTTTGTCGACAAATCGGTTTAGATGCGAAAATCCGGGACTCTCCCACGGGACCACGCGAAAGCATTAACTAGCTAGACTTTTATGTCATATTTTGTCAAAGGTTTAAGTAATATTTGAAAGTAGTGGGATTTTAAGACTCAATAAGATAAGGATTATATGAAAACAAATAGAGAACGTGTATAACGGAGATGCTGCCATCTAGTGGTGGAAATCCGAATGTAACTCGAAGAATGAATGAATTAATATTTACATACATACATACATGACTTCACGCCAGTTCCCTTGCGGGGTAGGCACGAACAACAGAGCCCCATTCAGGCTTATTCTTACACACCTCACTTGCTTCTTTGACTTACATAGCTCTTGTCATGCACGCTCGTCTATTCTTAAGGCTCCTGACATCACCCTCCGCTAGTACACGATCAATTTGATCATGGAAGGTGTGTCGTGGCCTTCCACGACTTCTGCATCCATCCACTTTAGTCATTCTTTCATCATGCATTCTTTCCACATGCCCGAACCGCTGGAGCATTCCTTTCCTTACCTTCATCCCGACACTCTCTTTAAGACCAAGTCTCTCGAATTAATATTTATTTGTAAATATACAAGTACTAGTTGTACAGTCGCGGACTGAAAACGTCCGACACCGTAAAAGCGACTTTTGCTTTCACGAGTACAAGAAACAATACTGCCAATATTTTAATAAATGTTACGTTTATAAAATATAGAAACTTGCAATGTTGCCAACCACAGACACTGAGATTAACAATAAGAAACAAAGAAGATATTATATTCTCTTTATTGATTTTAATATTTATATTAAGCGTAGTACACTACGACTAAATAAGATCGTAAACAAATAACCGTTTCTTATATTGTACTATTCATTCAAGAATATCTGCCTTAAGCATATACAGATAGAGCTAAAATTCATTAAAATTCAATTCAAATCTTTTAATACTAACGAGTAAATAGAAATGTGTTTTATTTCGAATTAAATAAGGTTGAATTTTATGAGTTTATCTCCTTTTAGTGACGCTTTTTCGTTTCATCGAGTTTCAAATAACAACTATTCTAAAGAAGTTTGAATTCAAAAAGAATCCCTTGAAGGTGTGGTTGAAAAAGAATTTAAATTTTATGCACGTACGTACAGACAGACAGTCGGAAATCACAATTACAGGGGTCATTTTTTGGCAGTAGAATCCTACGGAACCCCTAAAAGAGCCTGTTCCTATGGGATACTGAATAACATGTCAACACCCGTTGTTACTCCGAATCATTAGTCTCTGAACTAAAGGAAGTTGTGCAGTCAGAAATTAATATCTTAGGAAATTGGTTAGTGCAGTGCATTCGAGCACTAAGTGCCCGCCATAACGGCTTGATAGAGATTCTACATTAAGGCTTCCTATTCTAGAACAGGGAGTAATTGTGAATAAACTCTTAAGCAATATTTGACTGAAATAGAGAACCAGTTCAGTGCGTTCACGTAAGGTGACTTCTTTTGACTTTTGGTTAAAAAACTTTTATATTGAATACTTGGTCTTTAAAACATGTTAAAGGGGTGAAATAGGGAATGTAAAATTGTATTTTTTTTTTAATGCAGGAGATCAGACACGCAGACGGCCCACTCGATGGAAAGCGGTTACCATCGCCTATGGACATTTGCAACATCAAAGTTGCTACAAACGCGCTGCTGCTCTCTTAAGGGAGACTGGAACTTGGTCACTAATGCCGGAACACAGCTCAAGGTTGTTATGGCGACATACTTTAGACAGGGGTGGTAGCCATCCAGTCGGGCAAATGCCCTACCACCTGGCTGTGGGTTGTTAAGTCGCCTCTTACGACAGGCCGCCCCAACGCAGGAAATTGTATTCTTTCTCCGTTCCTGCACGAATACGGATGTATCAGAAATATTGGGCGGTTCATAATTATTCATCAAGTCAGTCTTTTTTTTAATCAATAAAAATACGCGATTCTTTTTTTTTTTTATATATATTGAATAGGTTCGCGTTTGACTGACATTGCACCTGATGTCAGGTGGAAATGCAGTCTAAGGTGGAGCACGCTTACCTAGAAGATACCTGTTCACGCGAGACTTAAAGACACCTAGATTATATTTTTCAGGAAATACAGACGACGGTAAAGAGTTCCACTCTTCAGCGGTGCGTATGATGAAAGAGGAAGCATAGCGTTTCGTCCGCTTCGTTGGTATTTCCACCATATATCGGTGGCGTGAGTGCGTACGTCTGCTTGTCCGGTGGTAGAATGGTGAGGGAGGAACCAATTCAAGTAATTCCGTGGCACACTCCCCGAAGTGTATCCTATAGAATACCGACAAACTGGCGACCTTACGTCGATGACTTAGGCTCTGATTCATCGTTCCACTTGCGTTTTTACTTAATTCAGAAAATATTCAATAATTTAATACAACCATTTTTTTTTCTCCATTAATGTATATTACCTGACAGTCTCATCCAGTGAAGGCCGCATAGGTCCTTTAAAATATCTCACCATTTTTTATTTAGTCTTCTTTATTCTTAGCATCTCTGAATATCCATTCGGACACGATTTTTCCGCATTCATTCCGTTTTTTTATTGCATGAGTTCAGCAGACAGGCTCGGGCTCGGGTCTCCCTTTATAGGGGGACGGACATTATATCAGCCAAGCTTATCCAAGGCGGTTTAGCAGGTAAGACACATCATAATATAGTATGCAGTTCTTGTGAATTCAGTCACTCTACAGATATATATTTTTTTTTATCGCAGGAGTTCAGCAGACAGGCAGACGGCCCACTTGAAGGAAAGCGGTTACCATCGCCTATGGACATTTGCAACACCAAAGGTGCTACAAATGCGCTGCTGCTCTCTTAAGGGAGACTGGAACCTGGTCACTAATGCCGGAACACAGCTCAAGGTTGTTATGGCGACATACTCTAGACCAGGTAGCCATCCAATCGGGCAAATACCCTACCACCTGGCTGTGGATTGTTTTGTCGCCTATTGCCTGTTACGACAGGCCTCCCGGCCGCAGGAAATTTTATGCTTTCTCCGTTTCTGCACGGATAATTCACTTCCATTTAAGAATTCTTACTTTTTTTTTTATTACATCACTGACTCTTTTCTTCTTCTTATATTTATATTAGGATTTTTATCAAAGAATTTGACACCTTACATGGGCTCTTCGTAAATAGAATGAAAACGTGCCAGCTGTTCAACTGAGGAATGGAGCGAAGTATGCTAGTTTAGGGCATAGTAATACAAAATTATTAGGAACTAATTGCTTACAATATTGCTACGAATCGTGTATTATGAGAAGTTTTAATCCGCAACTTGCTAGGTGTTTTATTAGCCTTGCTGTTTAAATTATATGTAATTCTTTATTATGGTTGTCTTAATTGTTCATTTGCTTGCGCTAATGTTCTAATTGTAAGTATTGAATTGTAATCGCTAATCCATTTGTGGTCATGACCGACCTTCAAGTAAGACATCACAAACCATTTTATAGTTCAATTTCTTTACTAGTTTGAGAATTCCAATGAATGGTCTGGGTATGTTTATTGAGGAATCCATGTATATTTTGCGATCTTCTGCCTTACAGTTTGGATTTGTTGTATTTGCTTTTATTTGTTAAAACTGTTAATTACGCGTATGTACTTCTAATAAAGTTTGTGAACTTTCAACAGACGTTTAATACTTATCCCGCAAATTCGTAACAATATGAACTTTTTTTTAAGTTTTTGGAACTACACATAATTAAAACTACGTTTTAACGGTTTTAAGCGCGGCATTTTATTTGATTTTTAATTCGACGTTCCGATGTTTCGGTTACTTTTCAGTAACCGTGATCACGAAAGACAATGATGTCAAGTGTCAATGAGTATTGTTAAAGTTATTATTTAGCCTACTTGTTCATTTTTAATTATTTATTTCTATTTTTTGTTTATCGTTGTTAGTTACTCTATGGAAGTGTAATCTAATTTATCACCGCTTCGCAACATGTTGTAACTAGAAGAGAAGAAGCGGCACAAACGACTCTTCAGCAAGCTTTAACAATTTTATTTACATTACATGTGTGCGTGTGTAACACACTCACAAACAAGCAGACACACTGGCACATCTTTAGGACTAACTTTGTTATTGTATAAGAAGACAATGCAGCAGAGAACACTAGTAGCTCCAAAGATACAGTTAATACTAATTTTGGAGCTAGTAGAACTACAAACAATGATTTAGTTTCTAAGACCGCAAATTGTAATGTCTTTCATACTGTAATTAGCTTCTGCCCGCAACTTCGTCCGCGTGGAATAGTTTAAAAATAAGTAAGTTAAAATAAACCCCCGATTTTGAAACATTCTTTATTGGTGCTCCGCTCCTATTGGTGTTAGCGTGATGATATATAGCTTCCTATATAGCCTATAGCCTTCCTCGAGAGATGGGCTATCTGACACTGAAATAATTTTTCAAATCGGACCAGTAGTTCCTGAGATTAGCGCGTTCAAGCAAACAAACTCTTCAGCTTTATATATTAGTATAAGATTAAGATTGTTACTTATCTTTGAGGCAAATAAATCATTTTATTATTATTATTTCAAAAGTGGCTGTAACGTCGGAATAAAAATCAAATAAAAGGCAGCGTCTGAAACTGATAAAACGTAGTTTTAACAGGAAGCAAGAAAGATAGCTTAGTTTATATAAGTATTGAGTCGCAAGCAAATTGCCATTATGACCATGGCCCGCAATCTGGGGGCAAATGGAACATCCAGACATTATTCGAACGTGTCTGTTATCGTCGAAGTTCGACAATATCCTCTAAACTGCGTCAGTCCAACTGAATTATTGTTCCTGAACTGCTATCCTCTAGGCTTGAATAATAATGGAACTAGATTTTAGTTTGCTCTTGTTAAAGGCGATTTAGTAAGACCAACTGTAGTATTGCTTATTTTTTAAATTTAGGACGGCGTCTGTTGTAAGTACGCTAAGCCACGGAGGCTTCGGGTTCGATTTCTAGCGTGGTTTTTTTTATTGCAGGAAATCAGCAGACAGGCAGACGGCCCACTTAATGGAAAGCGGTTACCATCGCCTATGGACATTTGCAACACCAAAGGTGCTAGAAATGCGCTGCTGCTCTCTTAAGGGAGACTGGAACCTGGTCACTAATGCCGGAACACAACTCAAGGTTGTTATAGCGACATACTTTAGACCAAGGGTGGTAGCCATCCAAGGCACTTTCCTTATTTACTATGGTCTGGGGGTCTGAGATTGCCTCCACAGTGATCCGCTGTATACTCTATCAAAAAAGTACCAGAAAAACGTCAATAATACACAAAATGTTAGTTATTCATTCAAATTTATTTTATCACCTTCACCTTCACCAAAGTATGCTTCTTCAGAAACGATACACCAACGAATAAACCAATCATCAAAACATTTTTTAAACGCTTTTTCCGGAATTGGGTTTAGTTCTCGACGCGAATTCTCCTTTATGTCTTTTACCGAATGAAAACGGGTGCCACGAAATGGTAATTGGAGTTTAGGAAAAACCGACTTCAAAAACTAAAAAACTAAAAAGTATAAAACAACTTATTTCTAAAGCTATTATTATTAATATATATTATCTAAAACATCTTGAAGTCGGTGCTTTGTAATTTTCAAACAAATATAGTAATTTTTATGTTTTACTTTGCACCGACTTCAAGATGTTTTAGATAATATATATATTAATAATAATAGCTTTGGAAATAAGTTATTTTATACTTTTTAGTTTTTTAGTTTTTGAAGTCGGTTTTTTAATTTTATTTTTTAGTGTCTAGCTATGTATGGGTAGATCTACGAAAGGTGCCGCGCTCCTTAAAAAATATAGGTCCTAAGAAACGGGAACAAAAAAATGTTCGTAAAATGTAACTACTGGGCCAAACTATGTTAAATTTTTAGGAGACCAAATGGCAACTATTCCGCATCAAACTAAATAAGAATCACGTAAATCGGATCATAACTCTCAGAGTAATCGGTGTACATATGGAACGGAATGGAATTTTTTTCATAAAAAATGTTCATAAAATGAAAACTACTAAGCCAAACTATGTTACATTTTTAGGGGACCAAATGGCAACTATTCCGCATCAAACTAAATAAGAATCACGTAAATCGGATCATAACTCTCAGAGTAATCGGAAGTCGGTTAAAAAGAAAGAAGTCGGCTGGAGCCATATCTGGTGAATAAGGTGGTTGCTCGATGGTATTTGTTATGTTTTTGGTCAAAAATTCGTTCACAATGATGGCCTTGTGCAAAGAGCAAATTTGCTTTCGTAAATTTCAGTTAACTTTGACAACATTCGGTTGCAACAGAATACAAAATACAATACGGGTAATATAAAAAATAGGACATATTGAAATTCTGAACCCTATACTAGATAATTGTACTAATAGTGTTCAGATGAATAGTTAATTGATATTGTTACGAGCCGACAAAGTGGATTCACTCCTGCATACCATAAAAGCACACTTTATTACCTTTCCGCATTTGGACATCTTTTATTTACTTTGTGTTTAAAATTTGTGATTAGAAAACAGCCTATTATGTATTGTAATCTTTTATGGCAGTCATTAGTCAGGTGTGTCGGACTGATTCGAAGAAATTCAGTCAGGCAGACATATTGTATCGGTGCAGTATAAAGCAATGGCCCAATGGAGAGATCGGCAGTCAAGCGATTACCACAAGCGAGGCAAGACGTGTGCGCATTCGATAATCTATATAGTGACGGACTTTGCGCGTGTTATTAAATCGTGCATTACGTTTGCACTGGTTGTGTTCAGTTATATTTGTGCCTGTGTTATACGTGTTTGTATAGTTCTAATAAATTCTATAGTAATTCGAACTGCATTTTTATTCGAGTCGTGCAACTCGTAACAATGAATGAATGAATGAAAACACTTTGTTGTTCTCCAAAAATTAAAACTACGTTCTTAAAACTAAGTACAGTAAATGTTGAACAAAGGGCGGCCTTATCGCTTAAAGCGATCTCTTCCAGGCAACCCCCAAAACTAAAGAAAATATTAAGACAATAGTGGCGGTGAAAACAATAAATTATAAGAAATGTTCCAATAATAATTTAAAAAATAATAATAATATACTTTACATACTATAAAAAAATAAGATATACTATATATAGAATGAGCAGCATGTTTTAGACTTGGCAAGGACCAAAGATATTTAGTAACCATCAGTTATAATGACAATATGGATTTAGCTTGTCTGATGTGAGTGGCAGTGAGTTCCATAAACGGACAGCCTGTACCCTGAAAGAGTTATCAACGAAGGAAGAAGTGTGTCCAGGTGTCATTAAGGGGAGATTATTACTAGAATATACTAAAGTTGATATCGAAGGAGTCGTACAAAATTCGAGAAACCTCTTCCAGTGTTTGCTCAGATTATGCCCACGTTTGTGAGCAATCATGTAATTGTGTGTGCGTGTTTTTATGTGTGTGTGTGCGTGTGTGCTTGTAAATGGAAATTAGCATTAGCGCACAAAATACATTATTTTATGCAACTTATTATATTGATGATTTTTTGGAATTTTAGCATGTGTTCTATGATTTTTTTTTATTGCAGGAGATCAGCAGACAGGCAGACGGCCCACTTGATGGAAAGCGGTTACCATCGCCTATGGATATTTGCAACACCAAAGTTGCTACAAATGCGCTGCTGCTCTCTTGAGGGAAACTGGAACCTGGTTACTAATGCCGGAACACAACTCAAGGTTGTTATGGCGACATACTCTAGACCAGGGGTGGTAGCCATCCAGTCGGGCAAGTGCCCTACCACCTGGCTGTGGGTTGTTAAGTCGCCTCTTACGACAGGCCGCCCGGCCGCAGGAAATTGTATTCTTTCTCCGTTCCTGCACGGATAAATGAATAGATAATTTTAGATTTTATTATAACACGAGTAATTTACCTAATTATAACTTTAGCTCGTTAAGTTCTCCCTTGAGAGTCCTAGACTTAGGTCTAGAACTCGGCCCCTAGAGATCTAAACCATAAAACAGGTTTCCTACTAGTTAATAACAAAAAAGCTGTTGACCGACCTAGTGTGAAAATGTTAGAATTGCATTTAAATTGGAAAAGTTTAGCCATTCGCTTTCTTTATATGCGTATAATATTGTGATTCTCTATACTAATTTTATTTTATATCGCGCATATATATTTTCTTTTTTAAAGATTTCCATCACACCACGTGAAAATCCATTTTTATTACAAGCTTTTATTTAACTTGCAATGGATGTATATATGTAAGTTCGGGTGTAATCTTGCAAGTTAAATTTGACCAACTTCCCGGTTTTCGATTGAGCTGAAATTTTGCACACGTATGTATATCGCGTGACAATGCAATAATATGCTATCATGGAGCTGATCTGATGATGGAGTCGGAGGGTGGCCATAGGAACTCCTGTACTAAACAAGATAGACCCGTCGTGTTTGGGCTCGTTTTACTTGTCTTGGCTAGCAGTCTGCTGCTACCTGATATCCAGGATCTCCAAAGCTTGTATTTAAAAACCTTTTTCAAAAAGATTTTTTTTATACATAACTAGAATACTAGAATTTTTCCCAAACATAGAGTTTTGTCAAACCCTAGGAAGTAGCTTTAATTTACTTACAAAAATACTTAATTGGGTTTTTAAATATTTTTAAACCTTCTGTGACAAATTACTAACTGATGGTGATAACCGCTTAAAAGGAGTTTAGGAGGAGTGAAGCCGCGTACCCACCTGCGAGCCATAACTTAGAGGGCTTATATCTCTTTTCGTAGTTTGTTTTCGTTTTAAAACTTTTTTGCTTGTTTTTTATATTTAAGTACATATTCCATTGTATCATCCATTCATTTTTGTGTTAAAAAGACTTTACAGTAGTTTTAAAGAATGTTATTTTTTTCTATCTGAAACTTTATTGACTCTTTCGGGCTGATTGGACGAGAACTAACGATGAAAGGCGTTTGAGAGTAGGCCCCTGAATCATTTGCAGTGCGCCGATTCACATTGGAACGACAGAAGCCGGCAGCGACAGGCCAACTCCGCCGGCCGCGGCAAGTTCGCGTAAGCGCCGGGGATATACCATAGTAATTAGCTTCTCCTCTGTATCCATACTTATTATCCCCGCAAATTGCTAATGCGCGTGGCCGCCATTTTGGTGACGTAACCGTAGCCGAACACTCAGTACAGTTAGCATCACTGGCCTGTACTTTTTAGTTGCGGATGACGTCACGTGAATGTTAATTTGACAAGGTTCCAGCGCATTAGCAATTTGCGGGGATAATATGCGGGAAGCGCGCGGCCTCACGTCGCCGCGAGTAGTACTCGTAATAAGACTCCCGTAGCCGTGCGACTTTTTCGAACTTTTCCAACGATACTATAAGTCTTTTGATTATGTAGATAAAATTTAAAATAATTTCACACTGAAAGTGCTCGCTGCGATGCTGCCGGCCACTTAATTTTTCTTTATTGCATAAGTTCAGCAGACAGGCCCATTTGATGAAAAGCGGTTACCATCGCTTATGGACATTTGCAACACCAACGGCAACAAATGTGCTGCGGCTTTCTAAAGGAAGACTGGAACCTGGTCACTAATGTCGGAACAAAAATAAAAGGTTATTATGGCGGCATATTCTAGACCTGGGGTGGCAGCCATCCAGTCAGGCAAATACTCTACCACCTGGCTGTGGGTTGTTATGTCACCTCTTACGACAGGCCGCCCGGCCGCAGGAAATTGTATTCTTTCTCCGTTCCTGCACGGATAGAAGTAGTTACCTACAATAGTAAGCCGTGTAGGTGCCTACCTACACGACTTTAGCGGACATACAGACAGACATATAATAGACATGCTACACCGCAAAGCGACTGTGTTTCATACTATGTGAATATTATACACTAGCTGCGCCCCGCGGTTTCACCCGCGTGGTCATGAAAAATCGTTATAATTCCCACTATATCTTTATATATTATAGCCTATGTGTTATTCTGTTGTGTAAGCTATATTATTGCAAAGTTTAGTCAAAATCCGTTCAGTAGTTTTTGCGTGAAAAAGTAACAAAGATACATCCATACATTCTTACAAACTTTCGCGTTTATAATATTAGTAGGATAGCCTACGTGTTATTCTGACGTGGAAGCTATATTATTGTAAAGTTTCATCAAAATCCATTCAATAGTTTTTGCGTGAAAGAATAACAAACATACATCCATACATTCTTACAAACTTTCGCGTTTATAATATTAGTAGGATAGTTTAAGGC
The DNA here is from genome assembly GCA_019925095.2 of Dendrolimus kikuchii. Classification (NCBI taxonomy): domain Eukaryota; kingdom Metazoa; phylum Arthropoda; class Insecta; order Lepidoptera; family Lasiocampidae; genus Dendrolimus; species Dendrolimus kikuchii. The sequence goes on from CM034408.1 coordinate 17,263,384, forward strand.
TTCTGTGGCCGAATGGTGGAATGGTGTAAATATAATTTTGGTCAGATAGAGTTTTACGATTGCATTCTTAAACGTAAATATATTACAAAAAAAAATAATTCCATAAATAACGCTATTTCCTAGCGTATTTATGAATTCATGATGCCTATTCTGCGTAGGAAGTGAGAAGGATGCAGTTATAAACACGTAATGGACTCGCCGAACTTTATCTCAGGAATAACGTGACATAATTATATGAAATACGAAACGTGTTTCGACGTTTCGGAAAGTATAGGTAGATATAATACTCTAGATTACTAGATATAAAGTTTGGCTAATGAAAGTACGAAGATACCCAAATTATTCACAAACTTTTTACATGGCAATACTGATACAAATGTCAATGTTATTTTGGTCTCCCTTGGATGGGTTAGTCTCCTTGCTTCTTTCGTTTCCGTAATCTCCCCAAAATCACACTACACTAGGTAACGCCTCGTTCGCAGTCAGAACACGAGTGGGACATTTCCCGATTGACTGATCCTCATCCATTTGTAGATTAGACAAGGTCTCCTAGCAACATGTCACCCACGTGTTCTTGAAATCATTAAATGGCCAGCTTATCGGCTTCCAATAATTAGCATGAAATACCAACAGAGGAAAGAAGGTTTTACGACATCTTACGGCGGCGCGAACAATAGATCACTCAAATTCAAAGGGATAATAAGACACCTGCAAAGGATTCGATATCGGCTTGCAACAATATTATTATTATACGTATATACATATATGCAGATAGCGTGTATATACGAAATACTCGCAAATAAATTAGATTTATAATTATTTTATTTTTTTCCACCTGCCTTTTCATTATCAACTTTAACATTGGCAAAATTTTAAATTAAACGACATTAAAAAAAATTGTGTGTATGCAGTTCACACGCAGTAGAAGTGAAACAGTGTGACAAAAGGTGGGAGGGATTCTAAATTTTGTGACGTCACATTTTATATTACATCGTTATAATATATTTAACAGACGAGCTTGCATGACAAGAGTTATGAATGTCAAAGAGGCAAGTGAGGTGTGTAAGAATAAGCCTAAATGGCACTCTGTTGTTCGTGCCTACCCCGCAAGGGAACTGGCGTGAAGTTATGTATGTATGTATGTATGTATGTATAATATATTTAAGGTTTAAAACACGAAATTTGAAGTATCAACGAAAAACTTCAAAACATTTCCAACTCTATCTATAATTTAAACACTATGCTCATCTGTTGTCCTGCTCTGAAAAAATAAAAATCTAGGACCCGATCCCAGCGCCACCTACCGGTTCCAACGGGATAAAAAGTATCCTATCTCCGTCTCCTGGTTCTAAGCTACCGCCCCACTAATTTTCAGCCAAATTGGTACAGTCGGTCTTGAGTTATAAATAGTGTAACTAACACGACTTTCTTTTATATATATAGATAATGTAGTCTATCTCATTCTGAGCGTGAGATATTCGCTATACATTAATGTGGTTATCTCTTTTTAGTGTCGCTTTTTCGTTTCATCGAGTTTCAAATAACGATTCTAAACAAGTTTCACTTCAAAAATATAAGTTTTCAGAAACATCTCAACACATACAAGTTTAACTTTGTAAGCTATCTTTCTCAAATGTAAATATCTAAGTCGTGATTTTCAAAAACGGCGCAATCCTTTAAACCGATAGATCCTCTTTGACTGAAGGCTTCAAGTAAGTTGAAAGGTATCGGAACCCTTTGCCCTGTGAATCAAAAATCGTGATATGCGTATATAACAGAATTGAAAAAAAAAACTATTATTTACAAACAGAATGTTCAACTGCATTGTTAAAAAATTAGAGGGGAGCACAGTTTTCACGGCTTTGAGACTTCTATCACGTCACTCACTGGCCTCATTAAAAAGGCATTGATAAAAAGAAAGAAAGAAAGAAAGAACATATATACGTGTCTAAAATGCAACACACACAAAACAAAAACATATTTTTCAAAAATATTCACAATTTATGAAATGAGGTTGCCACTCAATATTTTATTTTATTTTGCTGTGTATTAGAGAATATATATATATATACACACACACACACACATATATATAGGTATATCTATATATATAAAAATCAATTGCTGTTCGTTAGTCTCGCTAAAACTCGAGAACGGCTGGACTGATTTGGCTAATTATGGTTTTGAATTATTTGTGGAAGTCCAGGGAAGGTTTAAAAGCTGAGTAAATATGAAAAAAAAAACGCTTGGAATATAGTAAAAACAACAATTTCGCTTTCCCTTAGACACTTTTCCTACCTGTCAAACATTTGATGTACGTCCCGTCGTTTAGAAATCAATTAAATTTAAAAGTGAAGTTTTTTTTTCATTTTTTTGATCTTAAATGTCAAACGTTTGATGTTTGTTCCGGTTAAGCTTTGACCACATTTTTTACTAAAGTTGAAACATTCTGCAATTATCATTCGGCTTTTTTATTTATTGATTCTGAGGCAGAACGAAGTTCGCCGAGTCAGCTAGTTTATATATATATTACAAAATGGAAAACATCAGCTCTCGCTGTCTCCCGGCCTCTGTGGTTGAGCGGACTAAGCCTTTTGCAGTACACCTCATTGTAACGCAGAGGCTCAGGGTTTGATTCCTGGTATGGTAAAGTTTGGAAACGAATTTTATCCGTTATTTACTGTGGGTCTGCGTGTCTGGGATCGGCCCCAGACTAGTCCATTGTAAATTATCCATAACACAAACCTAACTTGCTTATTTTGCGGATATACAATATGTGTGTTTGTCTACCGTTTATTATTAACAAATTTATTTGAATGAATAAACTCCTTACAATTAGACTATATAAAACTATATATACAAATTAAAATTGAACTATAAAATCTAGTGCCAGATCGCTCTCAGGTGTAAACTTGCCCAAAAGACTGGCTACATTACCTCGCTGCATGGCAACGCTAATGCGTTGTCCGAGCTATAGACCAGTCTTTTGGTCAAGTGAGACGTCTACCAGGCGTTTCGCTGTCTCGATAAAGTTTGTGTACCTCAGGCCCCCATGGTCCCAGGGTCTCGACCCCAAAAGCCGCAAATATGTAACCATTATAAAAAGTACAATAATAAAAAATAACATAAAATTTTTTTTAAATCAATCCCATTTTTTTACAACTTGGGTCCAGTAATGTATAAAAGCGTATCCATATCCTTTATAGCCCTTTCTATATAGATTACATATTTACGATAATTTTTATTTTTGAGAAATAGACCGTGATATACAAAGAAACAAAATGACGTCATACATGTGAAGATTTCATGATGAATTCGTTTTCATCAAATGGCAACCCCAAAAACATGGCGAATTTTCTTAAGAACACAACAGTTTATATACTTACAATAACAAAGAAGCATGTAGGCAGATAGTATCAAAGTTTAAAGTACTTTGCATATAAAACAACATAATTTATGTAAGTGAAGCATAAACTTGTTGTTGTTATTAGCGATTCTGTTGATATTATCGCCTATATTATAACTGATGGAAGTTATGTTGCCTGTACAAGAAATACAATATAATAATAGTTTCCTACAAAATTAATGGTAATCAACCCAGTCTTAAATATACATTTAAATAGGTTAAAATCTTTTGAATTTAGTTTAGTCTACAAAGTCCAAATCTCTCAAAAATTTTATCCGTGCAGGAGCGGAGAAAGAATACAATTTCCTGCGGCCGGGCGGCCTGTCGTAAGGGGCGACTTAACAACCCGCAGCCAGGTTGTAGGGCATTTGCCCGACTGGATGGCTACCACCCCTGGTCTAAGGTATGTCGCCATAACAACCTTGAGTTGTGTTCCGGCATTAGTGACCAGGTTCCAGTTTCCCTTTTTTTTTTTTTTTATTGCTGGAGTTCAGCAGACAGGCAAATGGCCCACTCGATGGAAAGCGGTTACCATCACCTATGGACATTTGCAACACCAAAGATGCTACAAATGCGCTGCTGCTCTCTTAAGGGAGACTGGAACCTGGTCACTAATGCCGGAACACAACTCAAGGTTGTTATGGCGACATACTTTAGACCAGGGGTGGTAGCCATCCAGTCGGGCAAATGCCCTACCACCTGGCTGTGGGTTATTTTGTCGCCTCTTACGACAGGCCGCCCGGCCGCAGGAAATTGTATTCTTTCTCCGTTCCTGCCCGGATAAAGAGAGCAGCAGCGCATTTGTAGCATCTTTGGTGTTGCAAATGTCCATAGGCGATGGTAACCGCTTTTCATCAAGTGGGCTGTCTGCCTGTCTGCTGATCGCCTGCAATAAAAAAAAAATTTGCTTTTTAGTTACTCTCGCGTCCTCCCCAGCCTGACCTACGGGGTCGAGACGTGGACACTGACGGTAGGACTGGTCCACAAATTTCAAGTCGCTCAACGGGCTGTGGAGCGAGCTATATTGGGTGTTTCTCTTATGGATAGAGTTAGAAATGAGGATATCCGTAAAAGAACCAAGGTAACCGACATACACAAAATTAGCAAGTTGGAGTGGCAGTGGGCCGGTCACATCTGTCACAGGAGCGATGGCCGATGGAGCACACGAGTCCTGGACTGACGACCTGCGCAAGGTCGCCGGTAGGCGCTGGATGGGGAAGGCAGAGGACCGTGATGAGTGGCGCCGACTTGGGGACTCTACGTCTAGCAGTGGACGGTTATTGGCTGACGATGAGTTACTCTCGAAATCGGTCTCTTTTATGTTAGAAAATTTTTCACTTTTATGTTACGTATAGTATGTTATCCAATAACAATTAAATTTAAATAAAACTGTCCGGAATCGGATCAGAAATAAAAAAGGTGTGGTATATTTTTTTATCTACGTTCATAGATAAAAAAAATATTTAGGAGTTTTTGGCGGGAACTGAAGGGGGATGTGTGCTGTGCAGTTTTATTTTCTAAAAATGTGTAAATTCACTCTAAAATTAACAATAGTTGTAGCATATTGATAGTTTTTGAGTAGTAATTATGTGTTTTTGTGAGAAATGTGAACCGTATAGTCAAATGTGGCCTTTCGAGTTTTCACAAGAACCCCGTTAAACGGCGTCGATTGTAGCCTACAATACAATTGCGCCTGGCTTAAAGGCCTAGTTGCCAAGCCATAAACATAAAATATATATATATATATATTTACAAGACGCACTAAGAATCTCCTCATTTTTTTAAGGTCGGTTAAAAAACATACGGGTCCTTGTTTTGGTTTAATTAGTAATTACAGAACTCTGGGTAGGAACTATAAATTTTGCTTATTAATCAAATACCAGGATTCGCCCGCGACTTCGTCCACGTTGGACGAAATAAGCTAATTTTTATGTGTCTTGACAACTTGAAACCGCTCCCGGAAAAAATCCCGCGAGATTTCCGGGATACGTGATACTTTATCACAGATTTTACGACAGAGAACTTGTTTGATCAGTGAAAATATTATATCAGAATCCATATTTTTTCTCAACCGTGTTATATATATTTTCCCGGGGTTTAACAGTATAAATATATATATGTATATGTGGGTTGAAAATAAAAGATTAGAGACATGAGTACTTTAGTTTATTCTTTCCTCTTATTTAGGGAGCCAGACACATGAGTATAAAATAGGTACATCTTAGTACATTACTAAACCAAAAATGTCACAAACTAATACTGTGTCTCATTTGTATGAAGTCGAAAGGCTGAAGATATCGCGGAATGACATCGCATGATTTCTAGTGACTAAATTAAGGAGGTTATGCAGTGTTAATACAACCGATTTAAGAAGTTCCATATGTCGATGTTGCAAGGCTAATAAAGCCAAATTTGCAACGTCACAACTGGGCCACTTTAAACCGCTATCAAAAAAATTCCTGTGGCATTCCCGGAATATAAAATACCGCAGATTTTAAATGCGGGAACTTCCTATCGATCAGTGTAAACCGCAACGAAACTGGCCGAGTAGTTTTTACGGGAATTCCGAACAAACAAAAAAACACAAAATATCTTTTTACATTTTTTTATAGCTGGAGTACAGCAGATAGGTAGACGGCGCATCAGATGGAAAGCGATTCCCGTCGCCAATGGACGTTTGGAACTCCAGAGATGTCACCAACGCGCTGCCGGCCTCGAAGAAATTTTATGACACCCTTTTTAAAAACCCACATATTGTAGCGCTGTAGGAAAACCATGGCTGGGAGCTCATTCCAAATCTCACGGTGCGCAAGAGAAACGTTCTATAGAACCGTTGCGTACAAGAGCGAAGCGGCTTAAGAAAGTGGGGATGAACGCCCAGCCGGCGTATCTAAAACGTCTGTGAGTATGTGACCGTCGACAATACGAACGGCTCGACGTTAAATACTGTCCAGGGGATTTAACTAGTAGGCGGCTGCCCTGGTCCACAAGCGTGAGCAGTACTCCATAAGCTGCCTCACCTGGGTTTTGTAAAGCCCAAAGCGTTGCCACGGAGTGAAGTATTACTTAGACCGGTTTAGCACTCCCAGCTTCTTGGAGGCAAGTTTTGCTTTGCCTGTGAGATGGCTCCTTAACTGCACAGCGACAAAAAACAAAAGACTACACATTTTTACATAGATACATACATACATAACTTCACGCCAGTTCCCTTGCGGGGTAGGCACGAACAACAGAGCGCCATTTAGGCCCATTCTTACACACCTCACTTGCTTCTTTGACATTCATAACTCTTGTCATGCACACTCGTCTGTTCTTAAGGCTCCTGACATCACCCTCCGCTAGTACACGATCAATTTGATCATGGAAGGTGTGTCGTGGCCTTCCATGACTTCTGCATCCATCCACTTTTGCATTGTATATCTGTTTAGTCATTCTTTCATCATGCATTCTTTCGACATGCCCGAACCACATTTTTAATTTTATAATATTATAGTTCTCCAGAATTGCCATCCCTAATGTGGCTATAATCAGTTCTGTCCGCTGCAATCCGGCATGAGGGGTGACCGCGACCAATTCCATCGCAAGCGGAATGTTTGAATGACACGCTTGAAGCCTCATGAATATCTTGGATCGGATCGATGCGCATATCACTTTTGGTCGCTTATAATTTGAAATATTCTTGTATATCAGTGAAGTCTTGGTAGCGTAATGGTTGGCGCAGGGGTCCCAAACACAAAGAACTCATGAACTACTTAAGTAGTTTTCTGACCTAATGTGCATATTGTCACAATTACCATGTGCTAGCAACGATGAAGGAAAACATCGTGATGAAACCAGCGCATCGAGATACCCGACATATGAAACCTGTCAAGCCATCTTGGACAAGCGTGGCGGGTATACTGTCTGTTCTCGAATAGTGGGAGGCCCGAGCTCAGCAGTGTGTATGGGTTGTTATTATATTATTACATACATATATTATTTATCCGTACAGAAACGGAGAAAGAATACAATTTTTCTGCGGCCGAGCGGCCTGTCGTAAGAGGCGTCAAAACAACACACAGCCAGGTGGTAGGATATTTGCCCAGCTGGATGGATACCACCCCTGGTCTAGAGTATGCGGTTATAACAACCTTAAGTTGTGTTCCGGATTTACTGGCCAGGTTCCAGTATCCCTTTAGAGAGCAGCAGCGCATTTTTAATGCAATTGCAAATGTCCATAGGCAATGGTAACTGCTTTCCATCAGGTGGGTCATCTGCCTGTCTACTGAACTCATGCAAAAAAATAAATAAGTGTTAAATTACCATTTGATTATCTTGCAGTTTTCAGCATTAATAATGATGAAATTAAGGAGCTGGTGGATGAGCTCAATACCGTAGGCATGGCGCTGGCACTGGCTTGGCTACCTACATAGAATGGAGGAGGATGGCGCGGTGAAAAGAGCCTATCTGAGCAAACCAACGGGACGGCGAGCAGTCGGTCGGCCCAGATATCGCTGGAGGCTTAGAGTAATAATACCTAGAGATTTAGTTTCCTAATAAATTACATTCAAAGTTGAAGCACAAACCCAATCGATATGTAACCAATCGACACACAAACAAAGGTACAAATGATGTTGCACATAAATAAAGTCTTCCTAAAAAATAGGAAATTGGAACTAAGTCTAAGACTGTCTTGCAGACTGAGGGGACTGGCGCGTCGTCAAGCGAACTCAGACTTTTAGGTCGTACTTAAATGTGCCTTACTTTACTACCTACTCGGGATCTAAGCGTATTATTTTCTTTGGCTGGAGAGACGTAATGGAGGCTGATTTGCACAGGCTTCAATCCTATGACTGGCAGGAGACAGCGCTGAACAGAAAGTAGTGGAGTATTCTCATTTCGGAGGGAATCATTTTCGGCCGTTGAGCCCCAGCAATTAGTTAGTTATCTTGCAGTTTCAAAAATAATGATTGCGCTATTTGATTCACTAGTACGTATTTATGGGGTCATAACTTCGTACGCTCTTACAAATCTATGAGGCTGCAACGTTTCGTAAAATGATAAAAAGTATCTCGGTTGATTACGGTCCGCATCTCTATTGGTTTTATTAAAGGCATACATTAAACAATAGTATCTAAAGCATAAAAAGCCTTACAAGGTTGCCAAGCTCATGAATATCTTGAATGAATTTCCAAATAAGCCTACTGAGGGTTGATATATATTGTGATCGAATTGTTTAGATTTATCGCACAATAATAGCATTGCTCGTTTTACTGGCAATCTTTGCTTATTTTCATCTCAGTATTTTCTTTATATGTATATTATACTTGCAGTGGTAGGTTACTTCATTTGCGTTTCTATGACCACATATTTGTCAGTGATTTGCCACGTAATGATGATATTAAGCCTGTCCTTTTGTATGGTAGTAAATCGTGGCCTGTCCTTGAGAGACACAAGCAAGAGCTGCGTGTTACGTAGGTAAGTATGGTGCGGTGGGTGTGTGGATTCATGCGGAAGCACCGCGTTAGACACTCACGCATCCGGAGTAGCTTCCATAACCGTGACATAGCGGATAAACTGCAAGAATGTCGCTTACGTTGATACAGCCACATATACCGTACAGGAACGGAGAAAGAATACAATGTCCTGCGGCCGTACGCCCTATCATAAGAGGCGACAAAATAACCCACACTCAGGTGGTAGGCTATTTGCCCGTCTGGTTGGCTAATACTTTAGTAAATACTTTAGTCATAGGCCGAAATTGGAATTTACTTCGGGTCTTTTCGAAAGGCCTTAATCAAACCTAGAATAAAGCAGTCCGGGAAGAGAGTGTATATCGACCTTTGATTATAACATCTACACTAATGTGGCTGTTTGATAACAGCGTTATTTGGAATCTTTAACAATATCGCAGGTACGACATAGCCCCAGATCTTGAATTTTTCGTGGGGGGGGGGAACCTAAAAATGCCGCTCCCGCTGCCTATATTTTTACCCTAATCATCATCATCATTTCAGCCATCTGACGCCCAATAATGGACACGCATGCGTCTGTGGTTTTCAACCTATGCCTACACGCCCCACGAAAAGTAATTTATGTGCTTAAAGTACTGGACGTCTCAGCGGTCAAAGTTGCGTTAATGATGAGTTGTGTATGTCTGCTAAGTTTGAATTTACCGCCCTCTGAATTGGCTGCCCGGGGTATGGGCCACGGATTGCCCCCCTAGATCCGACCCTGGAGCGGCTCTACCGTTATGCAAACACCGAAAAGCTATAATCGGAAAATTTTAATAACTTGTCACATTATCCGTTTCCGTTTAAGAAACAATTCATGTCTCTATTAGTCTTTCAAAGTCGATAAACTGAACTTTCTACTTCAATAATTTTACCGTGAAAGTTTTATCTGTAATCTGAGTTGCCAGTCGCGCGTGAATTATGTCACTTTTCACCGTTTTCAACTTTGTAAGTTGCTGTGATAGCCCTACTTGTGGCAACACTGGACGTTTTGTCAAAAACTTTCAAAGGATAATTACGTATTTAAGGCTGAAAGGTTTTTGAAAATGATAATTTGTGATTATACACTCAAAATTTATTGCTAGGCTGTTGAGGAAATTTGTTAGTTACTTACGTATAAGGTATATAATAATATTACCGAGGTAAAGTTTATGTTTTTGACCATTTGATCATAGTTTTATGGTCTAATGTGCATATTGTTACAATTATCGTGTGCTGACAACAATGAAGGAAAACATCGTGATGAAACCTACACATCGAGATAACCGATGTGTCAAATCTGCCAAGACGCCCTGGCCAAGCGTGGAGGGTATACTGTCCGTCCCCGATAGTGTCAGGCTAGAGCTCAGCAGTGGGACTTTTATAGGCTATTATTATTATAAAATTTATGGGTTTGTTTGTAGGAAGTAATCTCATCAACAACTGAACCGATTATGAAAATTATTTACCAGTAGAATGCTACAATATTCCTGAGTGACATAGGCTACACTTGATTGTGATTAATATTTTTTTTGACACCAGCTAGTAAATATGTAAGGTTGAACTTTTGAAAAGGATCTTGTGAAATAAACAATCTATACAGATAAATAAAATTGGAGTGTCTGTTTAAAATATCAAAATAAAAATGTAAAAGAATCAGAGAGGATAATTCAGACCAGGAGATTCTGAAAAAGCGATTTTTAGAAGTTTTCTCCGTCTGTCTGGATGTTCTAGCTAATCTTTGAAACGGCTGCACCAATTTCGACGGGACATTCACTGGCAGATTGCTGATGTTATAAGGAGTAACTTAGACTACTTTTAAAAATAGGATTCCTTAGCTAGTAACTAATACAAATCGGCAGACAAACACATACATTGCAAATCCTCAAGTTTAGTTCAAAAATTCAGCGACATCTTTTTGGCTATCTTTGTCTGACCCACTAAAAAGACGTGACCTATTGGGATAAATATGTATTCTAAATGTTGACCCAGGATATAGCTAGTTTCATTTAAATACGTTTATATTTTTTACATGTTGCTCTAACACACCGGTTCAAATTCAAATTCAAAAGTTTTTATTCAAAATAAGTTCCACTGGAGAACACTTTTTGAAGGTCATACATGTAAGTTAAAATTTAATTTTTACTTCCTATTCTAACGTTTTCAACCACCTTATCGCGACACATCGGTGTGTCGTAAGCACCAGTCAAGTGCGTCGCGAGATTTACAAATTCGACATTGTTAATCTCTGTGATAATTGCGTTTATGTGAGATTACTTGAAAACTAATAGAAAATATATACCTGCTGCCATTATGCAATGAAAAACTTAAAATCTGGGTACCGTTCTCGACTACTTGATGTAGATAGCGAGATAAGTGTGGTCTGTTAACAATTCGTCCTCGCATAGATAAACTTTGCAAAAGTCACCAAGATCAAATCGCACACTGATTTTAAGTTCCTATATTTGCATGTAAATAATTATATAAGGGTGTCGCGAATTTGTAAACAGTATGTTAGTGCGTAGAGTATATAAGTCGGGGTAGCGTAATGGCTAGCGCAGTCGTCCCTAACTCAAACGGCGCGGGTTCGATCCTGGCCGGAACGCATGCACCACTTAGGCAGTTTTCTGAGCTAACGTGCATATTGGTACAATGACCACGTGTTAACAACGGTGAAGGAAAACATCGTGATGCAACCTGCACTTCAAGATAACCGATGTATCAAAACTACAGTTTTTATCCGTGCAGAAACGGAGAAATAATACAATTTCTTGCGGCCGGGCGGCCTGTTGTAAGAGGTAACAAACAACCCACAGCCAGGTGGAAGGGCATTTGTCTGACTGGATGGCTACCACCCTTGGTCTAAAGTACGTCGCCTAACAACCTTGAGTTGTGTTCCGGCATTAGTGACCAGGTTCCAGTCTCCCTTAAGAGAGCAGCAGCGTATTTGTAGCACCTTTGGTGTTGCAAATGTTCATAGGCGAAGGTAGTCGCTTTCCATCAAGTGGGCCGTCTGCCTGTCTGCTGAACTCCGGTAATAAAAAAAACCTGCCAAGCCGCCTTGGACAAGCGTGGTGGGTATACATAGACATTCATGTGTTGTTATTATATTAATATGTTAGTGCGTCGCCGAGTAAAAAAGGTTGAGAACCGATGCTCTAACAGTTGGACAAACAAAACAGTTAAAAGCTGCACTTTCAAAATCTGCTGTTCTAAATTAGCTCTCCTTGTTTTGTTTTCATTTTTAATTCATTCATTCATGTACAAGTGGACACCTCCAACAGATTGTTTATTTTATAGATGATTAGCTGTGCCCGCGACGTCGTCCGCGTGGAATTTGTTTTCAAAAGCTCCGATTTTGAAACATTCATTATTGGTGCTCCGCCCCTATTGGTGTTACCGTGATGATATATAGCCTACAGCCTTTCTCGATAAATGGGCTATCTAAAACTGAAAGATTTTTTCAAATCAGACCAAACAAACAATCTCTTTAGCTATATAATTATATATTAGTATAAGATGATCACATGTAAAGCCAGTATTAGACGGTTCATCATAGTTAGATCAACAAAATTGATTAATATAAACACAAACTTGAATCATTCAATGTCATTGAATACGGACATGTCCTTTCATTCCTATATCGTTCAACCGAATTGATTCAATTTGGTTGAACCATCTAATATCTCGCCTTAATACAAGAATCCCTTTTAAAGTAGGTCCTCATCTGAGATAATGTTAAAGTTACTGATCGTGGCCAAATGCGTTTTATTTATAGCGTGTGAATGGAGCGTTAGGTAAACTTCTAGGCGCTAAGAACCTCAGCCAGAAGGCCCAGCTCGCCATACGCAACGCGGTGCTGGTACCTACGCTCACGTATGGATGCGAGAGTTGGGTATGGAAGAGAGAGCATGAAAGTAGAGTAAATGCAGTCGAGATGCGAGCACTGCGCAAAATCTGCGGAGTGACGCTCGCGGACCGTGTTCGTAATACCGAAGTAAGAAAGAGAGTTGGTCTGAAAGAGAGTGTCGGGGTGAAGGTAAGGAAAGGAATGCTCCGGTGGTTCGAGCATGTGGAAAGAATGCATGATGAAAGAATGACTAAACAGATATACAATGCAAAAGTGGATGGATGCAGAAGTCGTGGAAGGCCACGACACACGTTCCATGATCAAATTGATCGTGTACTAGCAGAAGGTGATGTCAGGAGCCTTAAGAACAGACGAGCTTGCATGACAAGAGTTATGAATGTCAAAGAGGCAAGTGAGGTCTGTAAGAATAAGCCTAAATGGCACTCTGTTGTTCGTGTCTACCCCGCAAGGGAACTGGCGTGAAGTTATGTATGTATGTATGTTAAAAATAACGCCGTTAACGAAAACAGCTACGTATTGTATGTATTAATTAATTAATAATATATTGAAAATGGAGTGGCGAGTCACCGTCTGCCTATTTTCCATGTTCTGCGAACATTGAGACGGGCAGACACCATAATCCCCATATTCCCAGACCTCTAGTACCACTAGCAGTTCACCCCAACAGCCCGGTACTTTTTGTCTTCATTTCCCACAATAGTCCTACACTGGCCGGGTCTTGTCCTTGGGTGCATTACTATATGGTGTAGACAGGGATAATCGCCGGTCAGTGTCACGCCACATTTACATTAAATTTGTCAAAGGGCCTCTACGTGTTGGCCTTACCATGGCCCCACGCAAGCCCTCCAAAAGTCCGGGCCATTTTTATAGCCCGTGGTCTACAAAGACATACATTATAATATTAAAAATTAATTAATAATAATATCACATCACAAAGAACGCATTAAGCCTATGGCTACATCTGCGTGAAATGGCCTATAACTATAACATTATTCCATATGAAGGAGTGGTGGATTAAATAATTAATATTTTGTTTCTCGGTCGATTCAATTCTTAGCTGGTCTTTCGTCGACGCTATAGAAACTATATATAAGTACATGTCAAACAGAAATCTTTACCAAAGATGACAAATTGACAACTAATTTCCGAGGGTAATAAAATAGACATAATTATTTATTAACCAAGATCGAAATACTCCTCTGTCATTTACAAGTCTCTAGAAATTTAAATTATTTAAATCCATTGCTAGTATCAGAACGTTGCTTCGGTCGCGTTATACATTTAAATCGTCGGAATAATAACAAATCATAATAAAACTACGTTTTAACAGTTTTCATTGATTTTTATCCTTCCGACGTTTCGGCCACTTTTCAGTGGCCGTGATCGCGGAAGACAGAGATGTCAAGTGTCAGTGTTGTTAAAGTTTTATTTAGCATACCGCCAACTTGTTATAATTATTTAGTTTTAATTTTGTTTATGGTTATTTTTTTTTTTATTGCAGGAGATCAGCAGCCAGGCAGACGGCCCACTTGATGGAAAGCAGTTACCATCGCCTATGGACATTTGCAACACCAAAGTTGCTACAAATGCGCTGCTGCTCTCTTAAGGGAAACTGGAACCTGGTACACTAATGCCGGAACACAACTCAAGGTTGTTATGGCGGCATGCTCTTGACCAGGCTGTGGGTTATTAAGTCGCCTCTTACGACAGGCCGCCCGGCCGCAGGAAATTGTATTCTTTCTCCGTTCCTGCACGGATAAAATATTTGCTCTATGGGAGCCTAATCTAATTTACCACCGCTTCGCAACATGTTGTGGCTTTAAGAGAAGAAGCGGCGCAAGAAATTCTTCAGCAAACATGCCTAGCTCTAATAATTTGAACTTCATAAACGGCCGGTTGCTATATTTTACCAACCGTTAGTTTCCTGACTATCGCTTATAATTTGACATGAGCTCTATACACGTAATGTCAAAATTCAATCGATGGTAAGGCAAGTCAAATTTTGGTACAACACACAAACAATTTTTTAACAACTACAAAAATTGTTTATGTGTTGTACCAAAATTTTTGTCTAAGGAAAAACAGCTTATATATCAAATCGGCTAAGTGCGTGTCTATTTGCGCACAGGAAAAGTGTCCGTTTGTATTTGTTATTCGATTATTGGACCCTAAAAGCATTTAATCGAAAAGACACCATTCAAAAACTACTCAACTGATCTCATTGAAACAAATTTTCTTGAAAGTGTTTTTTAAGCTTTACTAAAATGGATTTTTTGAAAAAAAAAATGTCAAGATTTTTACTTATTTTGTTGGACGCTTAGTTATGCTCATAGCAATGTAGTTCTTTTTTTATGTTAGCTTGTAGGCAAACTGGCAAACGGACCCCCTGGTGATAGGTGGCTACCGTCGCCCATGGACATGTGCAACACTAAGGGAGCCGATGCGTTGCCTACCTCGTTGAGACTTTAGGTATCTGTTCACGCCCGTTTTGAAGAGCCCCATATTGTAGCGCTCTGGGACAACTGCGGGAGGGAGTTCATTCCATAACTTGGACACATATGGAAACAAGTAGTAGTAGGTAGTGGAACATTTACTAAGCAATAGATGGCGCTATGCAATAATTTAGGTCGCAAACGATTCCCGACACATACAAAGAATTTATACAAATTTCCAACAATTAACATTAATAGATTGCCCTCCATTTATAAGATATATATATATATATATATATATATATATATATATATATATATATATATATATATATATATATAAATAGAAGATAAATAAATACAATATAAGAAAAAGTAGTGTTTTCTCAGAGCGTTCTTAAATGTAGAGGCAATGTTTCGGCCTCTCTGACAGTAAGAGGCAACGCATTCCAGAGTTTGACAGCCTGCATTGTAAAAGAGTTATCTTATAATAAAAGGATAAAGTGTGTGCAGGTGGAGTGAGTTTACGATACGTTTGAGTGCGTAAATTGTGCATACATTTGCGACAATAAATATTTTTTCTGTGTGTACATACATTTGTGACAATAAATATTTTTTCTGTGTGTACATACATTTGTGACAATAAATATTTTTTCTGTGTGTACATACATTTGTGACAATAAATATTTTTTCTGAGTGTACATACATTTGCGACAATCAATATTTTTTCTGTGTGTACATACATTTGTGACAATAAATATTTTTTCTGTGTGTACATACATTTATGACAATAAATATTTTTTCTGTGTGTACATACATTTGCGACAATCAATATTTTTTCTGTGTGTACATACATTTCTGATAATAAATATTTTTTCTGTGTGTACATACATTTCTGACAATAAATATTTTTTCTGTGTGTACATACATATCTTTACCACAGTAAAAAAAATCTTATTTCTTTCTTTTTTTCTATATGAAGAGATTAATGAAAGTAAACGAAGTCTGCCGGCACCGACTCGCCCAGTCATTCCAATATACAATCTAACAATCATACCAGTAATTCTTTCGTTTGTGATTAAACCTGCGCGTTTGGTCATGACATCGCGTCCCTTGGGATATTTGTATTTTTGATTGATTCAGTTTTAAATCGGTGACGAAAGCAGAGGTAATAGATAATATCTGTATATTTAGGTATTGAAATTGACATTTAAAGCAAAATTATATTTTCGTGTACGTCTATCTCTACGTATTTTATCCGTGCAGGAACGGAGAAAGAATACAATTCCCTGCGGCCGGGCGGCCTGTTGTAAGAGGCGACAAAATAACCCAGAGCCAGGTGGTAGGGTATTTGCTAGACTGGATGGCGACTACCCCTGATCTAGAGTATGCCGCCATAACAACCTTGAGTTGTGTTCCGGCATTAGCGACCAGATTCCAGTCTCCCTTAAGAGAGCAGCAGCGCATTTGTAGCAACTTTGGTGTTGCAAATATCCATAGGCGATGGTAACCGCAATGCAATAAAAAAAATAAAAAAAAAACGTATAAAAAAAAGTCGTGTTAGTTACACTATATATAACTCAAGAATGGCTGTACCGATTTGGCTGAAAATTGGTGGGGAGGTATCTTAGAACCAGGAGACGGACATAGGATACTTTTTATCCCGTTGGAACCGGTAGGTGGCGCTGAGATCGGGTTCTAGAATCCTCCTAATCACCTGGAGCGATTTTGTTTTTGTGTTTGAATGGGTTCCCGGATGGTTTAGATTCGCAATTAGAAAAGGTAGGTGGCGCTGGGATCGGGTCTTACATTTTATTTTTTCAGAGCAGGACAACCTCTGCCGGGGCCGCTAGTTACAAATAAAAAAATATTTATTAAAATTATCATACATATTTTTACGTACTTGTATGTATCCAAATTTAGGGGAAACTTTATATGATGCCTAAATAGGCATCGTGTGAATAACAATTGTCACTAAAATTTTGGTACAAATTTTAATTTCATAGAAGGAGATTTCAATGTCATTGGTATAGATAACAAAATAAAATCTGCGTATTTTTATTTAATTGTAATCTATAATTATAATTGTTGACACCTTAATCTATTATTTAAAATATTAAGAAATCTAACTTTAACTGTATGTAGCCATAGAGTTAAAAAAGCAAGTTTTAATTGTATGCCTACAAAATAAAAGCTATTAAGAATTCCTAATATTATTAATAAATTAACAGAGTACCTACCAATCAATACGATGGGGTGCCAACAATAGTGTAGTATATCCTATTTTGTATATAGATTTCAAATATATATGTATTGCAAATATGTCTGAGATTAAGTAGTAGGGCAGTAGTTAATTTCAGCGATAGTTAAGCAGTAGAGAGGCGGTGAACATTTTATTTATTTGTCAACTCAAAAAATTAATTTCAGTAAAATCAATACTATCAATACTCAAATCTATCCGTGCAGGAACGAAGAAAGAATACAATTTCCTGCGGCCAGGCGGCCTGTCGTAAGAGGCGACTTAACAACCCACAGCCAGGTGGTAGGGCATTTGCCCGACTGGATTGCTACCACCCCTGGTCTAAAG
Source organism: Dendrolimus kikuchii (assembly GCA_019925095.2). Classification (NCBI taxonomy): domain Eukaryota; kingdom Metazoa; phylum Arthropoda; class Insecta; order Lepidoptera; family Lasiocampidae; genus Dendrolimus; species Dendrolimus kikuchii. Next base: position 17,281,151 of record CM034408.1, read on the forward strand.
TATGTCGCCATAACAACCTTGAGTTGTGTTCCGGCATTAGTGACCAGGTTCCAGTCTCCCTTAAGAGAGCAGCAGCGTATTTATAACACCTTTGGTGTTGCAAATGTACATAGGCGATGGTAACCGCTATCCATCAAGTGGGCCATCTGCCTGTCTGCTGGTCTCCTGTAATAAAAAAAAACACTATCGCATTTTTAGAATCACAAGAATCATTTAAAATAAGTTTCATCAAAATCCTATAAAAAGATTTTGAATTAGATTAATTCAAGAAAGAACGTTATATAGGTACATATTGGCATAGATTAACATTTAAATAAAATTAAAAATAACTCGATAAATTTAAAACTATTTTTTTAATTTATAAAACTTTTATAGCATATAGTTTTTTTTTTAATAAATAATAATTTCTATAACATATAGTAATCATTCTATAATTTTTTAATCAATAATAATTGCTATAACAAATATTTATCATTCTATTTTTTATTTAATAATCATTTATATATCAAATAGTAGTAGTCTTTGTGATAATCAAATAGAGTATTAATTTTTGTTTAAACAGATATAAAAATTATTTCCATCATATTTTAAAAGTAATGTAACAATAGTATTGTAACGCCCGCTCTTTTATATTAATTCAAAATCATTTATTTGCTTAAGACACGGTACATGAGTACGAAATGACTTAAGGATACAAGGATCATATGTTTTGCTTATCAGGCGTGCAAATATCTCTAAAGATTATTATTAAAAAAAAACCTAATTATAGAATTAATAACAAAAAAATACATTCACCTGTAAAATAATGTTATTTCTTTCTCTTACAGTAAATTAGGGCCCTATTGTTTTTATTTGTTTGTAAATTAAGCTTAATATATTATTAGTATAGGTATATTATAGTTTTAATTTTTATGTGTTTCACGTTTTGAAATTTATTCCAATGTGTTATCATCTATTGACGAATTACTTACATCTAGCACTTACCTTTTACTGCGATGTTACGCCAAATATTATGCTCTAACAACCACTTCGCATAACTTCGACAACTTGTAATGTAAAGTGATCGCAGTTTTCGACGCGCGGAAAAGTTGTCACAGACTGACGGAAAGCCCGCCATAACGCGTGTACTTACGCTCTCGACCGACCAATCGGAGAGCTCGTACGCCTCCGCGAGAAACTAACGACCAATCAGAATCAAGGGGGCACACTTGAAAAACTTTAATATCTATGTTCCAGGATTTTAGTTGCGAAAAGACTTTGTGTGACGTAATTTGTCAAACTGCTAATTTATTTTTAAAATTTGATGCCCCTGCAACAATTGGGGTAACGTTTGTGTGAGTGACTTGGTCCAAATGCGACTTAATTAAGGCGTAAAAAATTATATAATAATAATGAGCTACTTCTTGACATAGTTCACAACAAAGTCGCTTCCCCTGTCTGTGTCTGTCTGTATATCCGTTAACTCCTTCTAAATCTCTTAATGGATTTGTATTGACATTCTATAAAAAAGTAACATCTATAAAAAATAAAATTTATTTTTGGCGATTTTTGTAATCTTAAAAATTTGGGACGACCTCTCTAACATTTTTTTTTATTGCAGGAGATCAGCAGACAGGCAGACGGCCCACTTGATGGAAAGCGGTTACCATCGCCTATGGACATTTGCAACACCAAAGGTGCTACAAATGCGCTGCTGTCCTCTTAAGGGAGACTGGAACCGGGTCACTGATGCCGGAACACAACTCAAGGTTGTTATGGCGACATACTTTAGACCAGGGGTGATAGCCATCCAGTCGGGCAAATGTCCTACCACCTGGCTGTGGGTTTTTAAGTCGCCTCTTACGACAGGCCGCCCGGCCGCAGGAAATTCTATTCTTTCTCCGTTCCTGCACGGATAAAAATTTAAATATAAATAAAAAAAATTCATTCGAGATTATAAAAATAGTCGCTATTTTTGTGCCACCCTAATATCTATGTTTTCACAATTGCTAAATAAAATTATTTATCAACATTAAGAATGTCGCATCTCAAATAACGCATTAAAGCCTTGGTTACACCATCGTGACACAGTCACTAATACTAACGTTATCCCAGGTGTAGTAGGGGCATAAGAAGAAATAATCCGCAGTAATATTGTTGCAAGCCGATATTACTCCTTTGCAGGTGTCTTATTACCCCTTTGAATTTGAGTGATCTATTGTTCACGCTAATCTCTTTGTTCACGCCGCCGTAAGGCGTTATAAATCCTTCTTTCCTCGTATCTCACCTTGGTATCTCATGTGAATTTTTGGAAGCCATTAAGTTGACCATTGAACGATTTCACGAACCGGTGGGCGACATGTTGTTAGGAGGCCATATCTAATTTACAAATGAATGAGGGTTGGTCAGTCGGGAAATGCGCCAGTCGTGTTCTGACTGCGAACGAGTCTTTACCTAGTGCACTTTCCGAACGAGTACGTTATAATGACGAACATTGCGCGATTTATGTGATAAAAAAATTCTGCCCTACGGTTTGGTTTTGTTGTATTCAGCTATACTTGTAAGAACTGTGAATTACCTGTGTTTACTTCTAATAAACTGTGATAATTCCAACAACATTTTCGAATTTACATCCTACAAATTCGTAACAATATTATAAATGTCGCATGCAAATTTTTAACGACGATTATAACCTAGCTTTTATCTACAACTTCACCTGCGGTAATGTTTTTGTCAATAAGAAATGAAGGCGCAGGAAAGAAACAAGGAAACTCACAGTCACGTTTATGTATAACAATAGTTAGGATTATGGATTTTGGAAAAAATATACTGTGGACAGGAGGGTTCCCTATTTACCAAAATGGCCACGGAACCCTAATATATAAATATTAATACAAAAAGCATACATTCTACTGCGCTTATAGCTTAGCAATGAAACTGCTAAATTTCAATAACAGTGATGAAAGGCGCTTTAAAAGAAATTAATCGATTCCCGTCCCCAACGTTTCTATAGCAGCAATGGTACAAAAGCTACGACGTTAATGACCAAATACTTCGATTATATAATAATAGTTAAGAGTCTGTCTATATGAAACTTCTTCTTCTTCAGCCAATCTCAGTCCACTGCTGGACGTAGGCCTCCCCAAGCATGTGCCACATATCCCGGCTTCCGGTCTTCCTCATCCAGCTCCTGCCGGCGATCTTACGCAGGTCGTCAATCCACCGGGCTGGCGGGCGTCCTACGCTACGTTTGCCGTGACGTGGTCTCCACTCCAGGACTCGTTTGCTCCATCTGCCGTTGGTCCTGCGACAGACGTGACCGGCCCACTGCCACTTCAACTTGCTAATTTTGCGAGCTGGAAGTTGGAATGCACTATTTCAGTAAATAATAATCCATTTTTTTAAAAGACTTTGACTGACAAGGGTAATTTATAACCGTCTTTTACTGTAGTCTTGGTGTCTGGGATCTGACTCAGAGTAATCTGTTATATTAATCATAAGACAAGCGTAAGTTGATTAAGCTTGGGGAAATTCAATGTGTATGTTAGTCTGCCGATTATTGTCTCTGCAGACCACGAGCCATAAAAATGACCCGGACTTTTGGAGGGCTTGCGTGGGGCCATGGGAAGGCCAACACGTACAGGCCCCTCGACTTTAATCTAAATAGGCGTGACACTGACCGGCGATTGTCCCTGTCTACACCATATAAAAATGCACCCAAGGACAAGTTCTAGTCCAGTCCAGTCTAGTCATGTTCTAGCCTCCCTTCAGAGAGCAGCAGCGCATTTATAGCATATTTGGTGTTGCAAATGTCCATAGGCGATGGTAACCGCTTTCCATCAAGTGGGCCGTCTGCCTGTCTGCTGAACTCATGCAATAAAAAAAATAAAAAAAGTAGTTTGTCTGCTTATATCACAGACATGAAGACTGCCACTGATGTGAGAGTTTCTAACGTAGTTCTTCTTTTTTTCGTTTTTCTCGCTAAATCATAATATTGTTACAACTTAGGCTCCGACAAAGACAAATTCCACGTACAGATCTGTAAAAGCACATTTTGTTGCCGACAGCATTTGAACTAGTTGTAATCCTTTTATGATCGTCATTTTTTGTTCACTTATTTAATTTGATACGTTTCTAGTTATTGTGGAGAACAGCCTATTGTCCTGTTGTACTCATTTCCGGCCGCTCAGGAACATAATTAGCCATGTGTTGCGGATTATAAGTACAAGCTAATTTTAGGAAATTATGTCGACCTTACCGGGCACATTTGCATGTGTAAAGTATGAAACGATGGCCTGATTGAGAGAGGGGGTCACTTGAGCTACAACTACGATCTAGGCGTGACGTGTGTACATCGGGAATCTAATAGTGACGGATTTTGCGCGTTGTATTGAATTACGACCTTCTGCATTACGTTTGGATTTGTAGCGTTCGGTTTTATGTGTTATACGTGTTCTAATGAACTCTAATAATTCTAACAGCATTTTAATTCGAGTCCCGCAAACTCGTAACAATATGATATGTATTTTATTGTTCATTAATGATATATTCATTATTTTTCTGTTTTAAATTTTTATGAATAAGAAACTAATTTTCGTAAATTTCTACGCACAGTGAATATAATTGGAATGTTTCCTAATGTCAGTGACGCACACAAGAATGATAATGACTATTTTAGTTTAACATTAATTATTATATTTATGCAATTATCATAACTAGTGGTCGTCCAATTGGTATTAACCGTGCAGGAACGTAGAAAGAATACAATTTCCTGCGGCCGGGCGGCCTGTCGTAAGAGGCGACTAAACAATCCACAGCCAGGTGGTAGGGCATTTGCCCGACTGGATGGCTACCACCCCTGGTCTAAAACATGTCGCCATAACAACCTTGAGTTGTCTTCCGGCATTAGTGACCAGGTTCCAGTGACCCTTAAGAGAGCAGCAGCGCATTTGTAGCACCTTTGGTGTTGCAAATGTCCATAGGCAATGGTAACCGCTTTCCATAAGTGGGCCGTCTGCCTGTCTGCTGAACTCCTGGAATAAAAGAATTTAAAAAAATGGTCGAAATTCGACCATAATTAATTTAAATTATAAATTTGAACATTATTAAGGTTCTGTTGTCAAAGACTATATACTTCTATAATCACAGATTTCGCCAAGGCTACACTTAATTTGACTTTAACAATAAACAAAAGAGTATATATGGGTGTGTGTGTCAAATACATGGTAGTGTGTGTAATGTTTTTTTTATTGATTTGATGTATTTTTATGCATAATTTAAAAAAAAATCGTTCTGCACTCCTTCTCTATATAAACTATAAGTGTGCAAAATTTCATACTCCTCCGTCCGCGCAATTTTCGTAAAAAGGGGTACAAAGTTTTTGCTTCACGTATTAATATAATGATATTTATTGTATAATATGTTGCTGGAAATGCGGCGTACATGTTTTCAAAACTTGTTTCTTTATTTTTACTACGATTTGTAATTAGAGTAAGTACGTCGCTATTTCTTCAAATAAAACCTTTTTCTTTCTTTCTTTCTTTTAGTTCTTCCGCATGATTTCATACATACACCGCAGCGTATTCATCTCCATAATACAGAGTTCTAGCTTACATAAGTTCTTTAAATACATGACGCAATTCACTACCATATAGAAGGACAAGTCTAATGATAGATGTATATGCCACTAGTAGTATTAACGAAACTTCGTTCGCGTTGTCAAGGCGACGTGTTTATTAGTAAATTGCAATAGCGACCGTAGCAACGTCTTCTTGAAGATATTTGTCTATGCCAGGGAAATGACATACGTGTATTCTGTCCGTCTACATAAAGAAGAGGAAACCCGGGCTCAACAGTGGTACTTTTATGAGCTAGTATTATAGAGATGCTTAAGTCCAGCAGTGGGACAGTTATGACCTGAAATATAATAATATAAGAAACGACATCTTGACAGTTAACGACTTAATATTTTCAAGCTCTAAAAACTCCATTATCTAGCTCGGTATATGGTCCATAAAAGCTAATTTATGCTGCAGTAAGCAAATACTGGAGATAGTTGTGTACGTCCCTGACATTCTAGATATATGCTCTTATAGGGACCCAGGTAGGTTTAGTGGGTAGTTTGTTCGGCCTCCTGCTTTAATGAAGGAGATCCCATTTGCCGTTTGGTGTAAGACTCCCCTCAAGCACACGAAGCGCGCGGCACTAGGCGGCGCTTTTGGTCTTCCCCGGTATCCAAGATCCGTGTATATGTCACAAGAAAATACATTCTTCCTAAAAGGCACTAATAGCAGCGTTCAACTAATGTATAAATAATAAAAAAAACAACAAAAATAAAACGTAGTAGTAAAATAGATAAGTAGAAAATAAGGCAAAATGTAGTAGCATAATAGTAAAAACAAAATGTAATAGAATAAGGACCTTTGTAAGCTAGTTTCTTGAAATAAAGTAAAAAAAAAAAAAGAAAATATAACAAAAAAATATGCATAAAAAAGCAGATGCTTACAATAAATAAATAAACATCTATATCCAAACAAGATAAACATAAATAACAAGATAAAAAAGGCCGGACAAATCTTGTTCATCTGGCAGAGGAGAATTTAAAAAAACATTTGCAGTGTTCTGCATATTGAACCAACCTGTAGTATCCCCGCCACGCTTCTCCGAAGCGAATTAGGTGATTTCATACATACTTATTACCAATATACGGGTGTCCTTGATATTTACGAATCCCGTCATCCTGTAATTCAAAACATTATAGTGTTAAAGTTTGTCGATACTTTGGCGTCGTCCCATCTTCCAGACACAGCCGTGACAGCCGGGTCTGCTGCTGCACATCAGGAGACCCTGAAATGTCGCAAATATATATCCATTGGTAGTGGGTACGTATTTGTGGCTTTAGAGGTGGAGAGCCTGGGGCCGTGGGGCTTGGAGCTCATCACCTCTATCGAGACCTCTCAACGCGTCTAATTAAAGTCTCGCGTGACCCAAAGGCTGGCTTGCACCTAGGGCAACGAATCAGTGTTGCCATCCAACGCGGAAATGTGGCCAGCATTTTGGACACGCTCCCCACCGACAGCGATTTAGAGTAATTTTTTTTAAAGTAGATTTATGTTATTATGTAGGTAACCACGTGTTAAAGTTTAAAACAAATTAAGCCCTGGAAAAAGATTACATACATACATACACATTATCACGCCTTTTTCCCATGGGAGTAGGCAGAGACTATAGATCTCCACTTGCGACGATCCTAATAAACGCGCGTCGAGCTTCAGAGACGTGACAAATTTGGCGCTAGAACGTCTAATTTAGGCTTTTTTAACAGTATTCTGGCCTCACCGCTATCCGATGAGGCCAGGATGCTGTTTAAAATTATTTCTTTTTATTTAAGTCGTCGAAATTAATTGTTAATGTTGCTTTTATATATTTTTGGCAGCAATAACGGGGGTGACATTTTCTTTTTGAAAAAACCCTCATAAATAAATTAAAGATATAAAAAAAAACTTTCGCTTCATCTAGTTTCATTAACCTCTTCATACATGCACGCTTATTTGATATGCTGTTTACCTGACCTCGTTTTAACAAAGAGTATATTCTTCCATGATTAAACTATATTTCTTTGTACTGTTGCTTTTTAGATAAATAAACCAATGCCATGCTATTTGTTCCTTTTTTATTATATTTATACAACACACTGTTATACACAGCTAGGATATGCCCGCGACTTTTCCCACGCTTGACTTGAAATTCCCGTGGGGTTATCGGGACACAAAGTATCGCAGAATTTAAAAAACAATGTAAGCTCTCGTTTTAGTGACAACTGTGTCGGAACAAGCCATTTTTTATGCACCCGGACAACTAGAAACCGCTCCCGGGAAAATTCCCGCGGGATTCCCGGGATAAAAAAAACATATATTTCATTACCTACATAAAATTTGCTATCGATCAGAGAAAAATCACATTGGAATTTGATTTTTTTAAACTGGCCGTATTAAATTATTTTCAGAAAAATTCCCGCGGTCTTCCGAAGATAAAAAGTAGCGCAGATCTTATGTTTAAAAATTTGCTGTCGATCAGCGAAAACAGCATCGAAATCGGCCGCATAGTTTTTACGTAAATCCCGAACAAACAGACAAACGATCATTGGTTATAACCGTAAATCATATGTTATATCTCAATGATTTTAACAGACCAGCATTGTACTGAGCCTGATGCCCCTTTTTAGGACATTTTTTTTATTATTAATTTTAATGTTTTGTAAAATTAGTTAATGTAATTTGTCCTAAATAAAATAATTTTCTTTCTTTCTTCAAACAGACAAAACGACAAACAGACAAGAAATCTGAAAAAAATGCATGTTTATTTAGTGTAATCCAGTAGTTTTTTTTAATAGCTTCAGAGAGACGGCATGTTCAGAATTTTATAATATTACTAGCTGTGCCCGCGGCGTCGTCCGCGTGGAATTTGTTTTCAAAACCCCCGATTTTGAAACATTCTTCATTGGTGCTCCGCTCCTGTTGGTCTTAGGGTGATGATATATAGCCTATAGCCTTCCTCGATAAATGGGCTATCCAACACTGAAATAATTTTTCAAATTAGACCAGTAGTTACTAAGATTAGCGCGTTCAATCAAACAATATTAGTATATTTGGCTACAGCACTAAAACTTACATTTTAAATATCGCGATATCTTTTGAATGAAACGTCCGAATTGAATAATTCAAAAAGTTCTAGAAAGGTATTAAATTCGTCTTGAATATGGAATGTGATGTAATTTATTTTGATAAGGATTAATATCAAGGTACAAAATAAAGAGTTTTTGAAGCGACGGCATTTTAATTATTTACAAAAATAAAAGAAAACACTTATTGTGAGATAACTACAATAGTTAGGTTACGGGATATTTTTTGTAGACAATTATACGTTCTGCAAAGTGGTAGTACATTATTTTGTTCTATAATCAATAATTTTCGCAGCGCACGCCGTGTAAGGATTTTTCGGGTCATTTTTTTACACCTTGGGTTACATTATTGGACTTTTAGTAAGGATCCCTAATTTTTTGAAAATATAATATAGCCTATAGCCTTCCTCGATAAATTTACTATTCAACACTGAAAGAATTTTCAAATCGGACCAGCTGTTCCTGAGATAAGCGCGTTTAAACAAACAAACAAACTCTTCAGCTTTATAATATTAGTATAGATAAGATTGTATAATTACAAGTTGTACACTATAATGCTTGGTTCTCCTCCCTCACCGATGTAAGCTCCAATCTGTAACATTACAGGTTGCGCACTGTAAATGCTTGCTTCTTCTCCTTCAGTGATGTAATGCTCGGATCTGTAATGTTGCATTACAAGCGAATGCTCGCGGTGAATGCTGGCGTGGAGTGGCGCGTACTTGGGGAGGCCTACGTCCAGCAATAGACGATTATTGGCTGACGACGACGACGCTCGCTGTGAGGGAGTACCTTTATAGAAACCTTCTTTCCTAGTATATTTTTTTTATTATTATTCAACATACTGAAGACATGAAAACTTCGTGGCTTGCGCACCGGGGTCTCATTTTATATGATCTTAGTAATTGGAATAGTCGAGGCCAGTATTTTTTTCATTTTTTTTATTGCAGTATTTCAGACGACCCACTTGATGGAAAACGGTTACCATCGCCTATGGACATTTGCAACACTAGACTTGCTATAAACACGCTGCTGCTCTGTTAAGGGAGACTGGAACCTGGTCACTAATGCTGGAACACAAATCAAGTTGTTATGGCGACATACTATAGACCAGGTAGCCATCAAGTCGGGCAAATGCCCTACCACCTACCTGGCTGTGAATTGTTATGTCGCCTCCTACGACAGGCCGCCCGGCCGCAGGAAATTGTATTTTGTATTATAATGGTAGTAATTAGTACTCCCACTACTACTTAGACAAGCCCCAGTAGTGGGACGTTAATTGTTTTATATTTATTTCCATAGCTTTTCATTCCTTTATACATTTAGCTAGTGTCAATAAATTCTTGTTGATTCAGGTAAAACGGTACCAGCTGAAAGCAAGAACCATTAACTATTATCAACAAAGGAGTTGTTACGAAACAAAGGTATTCCTTTGAAATCCAAAAAAGTAATTTTAATTTAGGTACTATTGTTTATTTTCAAGATTTACTTATGAATTTTTTTACAGTTTGACTACGAAATAATCTATTTACAAATTGTAAATGCTAACGTTATTCTATCAATAATATTACAATTTTGTAACTAGACATATAATTTTATTGCAATATTTAAATTGCAAAATTTAATTCCCTTTATTGTTCACCAAAAATTAAAACTACGTTCTTAAAACTAAGTACAGTAAATGTTGAACAAAGGAGGCCTTATCGCTTAAAGCGATCTCTTCCAGGCAACCCCCTAAACTAAGGAAAATATTAAGACAATAGTGGCGGTGAAGAGATTAAATAATCTTATATCTTATACTAATACTAATACATAAAGCTGAACAGTTTGTTTGTGTGTTTAAACGCGCTAATCTCAGGAACTACTGGTCTGATTTTAAAAATTCTTTCAGTCTTGGATAGCCCATTTATCGAGGAAGGCTATAGGCTATATATCATCACGCTAAGACCAATAGGAGCGGAGCAGCAATGAAAAATGTTTCAAAATCGGGGGCGCTTTGAAAACAAATTCCACGCAGACGGCGTCGCGGAAACAGCTGGTATACTATACAAAAATAGAATATATAATACTATATATAGAATCAGCAGCATGTATTAGACTTGCGAGGACCAAAGATATTTAGTAACCATCAGTTTAAAAGACAATATGGATTTAGCTTGTCTGATGTTGAGTGGCAGTGAGTTCCATAAACGGACAGCCTGTACCGTGAAAGAGTTATCAACGAAGGAAGAAGTGTGTACAGGTGTCATTGACGAGAGATTATTACTAGAGCGCAAGTAACGGGAATGAGAAACATGTAGGAAATCAAAACGTTCGACTATATAATTTTTCGTCACTTAGTCAACTTGGATATTATATACCTGTAGATGGAGTAGCAGTGTGTTTGTAAAACTAAAAGTATAGATAGATAACACTTTATTGCTCACCAAATATACAATTTCAAAAATGTACAATTACAATATTGTCATGGTAGAAACAATAGGCGGTCTTATCGCTTAAAGCAATCTCTTCCAGGCAACCTAATTTAAGGAATAATTTAACCTAATCTGGCGATGTACGTGGTGCAGATTATTAGGTAGATCTTAATTAAACACACATACTTAAACTACATATTTTATAAATTAAATACATACAAACATATTTATAAGATATATATATTTACTATCTGACCCTGCAAACTTCGTACCGCCCACTGGATGGAAAGTGGTTACCATCGCCTATGGACATTTGCAACACGAAAGGTGCTACAAATGCGCTGCTGCTCTCTTAAGGGAGACTGGAACCTGGTCACTAATGCCGGAACACAACAAAAGGTTATTATGGCGGCATACTCTAGACCAGGGGTGGTCGCCATCCAGTCGAGCAAATACCCTACCACCTGGCAATAAATGCTACATACATACATACATACATACATACATACATACATACATAACTTCACGCCAGTTCCCTTGCGGGGTAGGTACGACCAACAGAGCGCCATTCAGGCTTATTCTTACACACCTCACTTGCTTCTTTGACATTCATAACTCTTGTCATGCACTCTCGTCTGTTCTTAAGGCTCCTGACATCACCATCACATAAATAATAAACTATAATTCAACCTAACAATGATAATCATATTACCAATTACAAAATTATTTATATTGATTGTTATTATAATTATCTGACTATGGGACTGTGAACGCTATTTATTTAATTTGAATTGAAATTTTGACATAATTATGAGAGTATTATAAACAACTAGCGGCCCCGGCAGACGTTGTCCTGCCTTTAAAAAATAAAATTGTAGAACCCGATCCCAGCGCCACGTACCGGTTCTAATTGCGAATCTAAACCATCCGGGTACCCACTCAAACACACAAAAACAAAATCACCAAAATCGCTCCAGGTGGTTAGGAGGATTCCAGAACCCGATCTCAGCGCCACCTACCGGTTCTAATTGTGAATCTAAAAGAGTAATATATTTTTTTTAATTCTAAGTCATGACAAAATAAGATTAAAAATCTTGCCAAAAAATTAAAGTTTATAATTAACAAATAAAAAATAGGGGTTGATCGTAGAGGGATGAAAATTTAGGGTTGTATGTATTTTTTAATGCTGTATCCTAAAAAAATGAAAAAATAAAAATTATCTAAAAATTTAAAAAAATATAATTAGGGGTGGACTACCCTTAACATTTAGGGGGATGAAAAATAGATGTTGTCCGATTCTCAGACCTATCCAATATACACACAAAATTTCATGAGAATCGGTCAAGCCGTTTCGGAGGAGTATGGCAACGAAAACTGTGACACGAGAATTTTATATATTAGATGTAAATTGTACGAGCTAAATCTGCACGCCAAGCTGGCAAAAACATGTGTAACTAAACATAATTATTGTAACACCTTTTAAACCATCTTTTTTGCAGTAAATAAATTTAAATTTGAATTTTAATTTGAAAGAGGGCTACTAGGAATAAATAATATATTATAAAGTATAAGTATGTAATACGGTCTCGGTTTGTGTATTAAGATCTAGAATAGTTTTTCATCATGCAACATGAACTGAGTGTGGCGCTAATGTAATGAAAAGTACAAAAGTAATCATTTCTTTTTTAAAAATCTTTACTACTGGCAACACAGATTTAATAGCTTTTCCATGTTGACCATCCTGAAAGGCACCGTGAATTATTGGAAAAATTATCATTATCTCATCGATAATTACCGATAGTGTACAAATAAACGACTAAATGCATTGTGATAATAAAACTTATTGCCTTTTCAACCAGCACACTAGCTTCATACGCGGGTTTGTTCGAAAATACTAAAATAATTGTAACATAGTAGAGTCATGCTGGAATCATTATCTTGATGACAGCTCTTAGGGTCGGCTCGATCGGTTTGATACCACGCTTTCACAGAATATCGGCGTGAAACAGTTACGCTTGAGATAATCGCGTTTCGTACTATAGGTGAGAGTTTCGATGGCCCACTTGCCCCTCTGCCTACCCCATATCCTCTATCTTATCATTTATTTGTTATTAACTAGCTGTACCCGGCAGACGTTATCCTGCCTTTAAAAAATAAAAATGTAGAACCCGATTGAAGCACTTGCACTTGAACACACACAAAAATTCATCAAAATCAGTCCCACTGTTTAGGAAGAGTTCAGCGGCGCCACCTACCAGGTACAAATGTGAATCTAAACCATCCCGGGACCTACTTGAACACACACAAATTTCATCAAAATCATTCCAATCCTTTAGGAAGAGTTCAATCGATTGTTTGTTTAGGAAGGCATATTCGACAAACATACAAACATTAATTTTTATTTATATAGATGTTTTGAGCCAGAAACCCTTTCGGGCATCCTACCAGTTTCGTCACAATCTGATCAATGTTTTAGGAACGCATCGATGATAAACATACAACATTGACTTTTATTTATATAGATTTTTTTTATTAAACCTTTCCGTGGTCCTTGGTCGAGGCATTCTCGAGTTTTATGCTGAGCAACATTCATTTTGATTTTTATATATATAAACTAGCTGTGCCCGCGACATCGTTTACGTGGAATTTGTTTTCAAGACTCCCGATTTTGAAACATTCTTCATTGGTGCTCCGCTCCTCATTAGTCTTAGCGTGATGATATATAGCCTATAGCCTTCCTCAATAAATGGGCTATTTAAAACTGAAAGAAGTTTTCAAATCAGACCAGTAGTTCCTGAGATTAGCGCGTTCAAACAAACAAACTCTTCAGCTTTATATATTAGTATAAGAGTATAATATAGAAGATAGATTTTCCCTGCGGCTACACCGCGTGAGTATTCCTAGGTAATAGCTCTATGTTACATATAATATATAATAAGTATACACATTTAGTTAGGTGTTTTACCTAAATCTTTACTGTTTGTTGTTACTAAGTTCAGTACAATAACAAAGAAACTAAGTCCATACAGTCTACACAACTGCGCAGCATATGGGATAATCACCCCAGAACAGCTGGACGAATGCGGATAAAAGACAATTATTTATAAATAAAATTTACTCAACCGAACAACAAATTTTGGCCAGGTTGTAGGGCATGTGCCCGACCGGATGGCTACCACCCCTGGTCTAAAGTATGTCGCCATAACAACCTTGAGTTGTGTTCCGGCATTAGTGACCAGGTTCCAGTCTCCTTTAAGAGAGCAGCAGCGCATTTGTAGCACCTTTGGTGTTGCAAATGTCCATAGGCGATGGTAACCGCTATCCATCAAGTGGGCCGTCTGCCTGTCTGCTGATCTACTGCAATAAAAAAAAAATATATCCATCAAAACTTTCCTTACTTTGAAAGTAGTTTTTTTTTTAATGAATAATTGTAGATGCTATTTATCTTCTTCACAACCGTGACATACAACTGAACATTAACAATACATTGATATAGTATAGAGTTGATAGTATGTAGAACTTAATTGTAGATAATTTGATGATATCAAACTTACAATGAGATAAAAAAAAGCCCGCCAAAAGAACCCATTCACATTTACAACGTACTATAAGGGGCTTAAGGGGAATAAAAGTGAAACATCAAAAGTTACTATGATGAGTCTATTTTCACCGAATTCAAGATTCATTTTACCTTTATTCCAAAATCCAATAGCCACTTCCCCCTATGCTATCCTTTAGGATCGAAGGGGCCTACCTTTAGGTAGGCAACGCCTTGGCTTGTGGCCCTGGCGTTGCAAGCGTCTTTAGGCGATGGTAACTATTTTCCATGAGCTCAGGGCCAGCCCTAGCCCTTATTCCGCCATAGGCAAACTCGAAAAAAAAGCTTAAGGAAACTAAAATAAGTCTTTGTCTACGACGAGGTGTCGCGAGATGGCACTAAACCATTATTCAAATGGCAACACTAACAGGTTGCGCAATTTATGTTTTCTTAGAGTGGTAACACCAAAATAAAATGTCTTCTTGAAGATGCATCAGTGTTGATATATTTCTAATAACCTGAAAATCCACGTAAATCTAGTTAATCGTCGAACCAAGCTTCCTAATTAATGAAGGAAACAGTCTTCTATCTAGCTTTCTTCTCCCAGAACCCTGTCTATTCGTGTTGTATGTTCTTATTGATTTTACTAGTTATATATTTTCTAGAATCAAGTCGACGAATTAAAATATATTTTTGGGTGTTGTGTGTTTTGTTTGTTAAAATGTTCCGACGGCCTTCTCCCTCCTCCCCTATGTCATCATCTATCCCATCCTCCTGTTCTTTCCCCTATCCCATACACTTCATGACGGCCGCTGTTGTTGAGCGGACGAAGCTTTTGCCGGCAAGGCTGAATTTATCTTAAGTGCCGCCCTGAGGCACCGTAACAAAAGCAGCTCTATTATCTATATCCTGCACTATTTGAGTAAAGGACCGAAAAAAAATACACTGTAACTAGACTTCAAAACGTAAATATCCAATGAGAACTCGATTTTTTTATTTGGTATGAAAACATTTTTATCCGTGCAGGAACGGAGAAAGAATACAGTTTCCTGCGTTGGGGCGGCCTGTCGTAAGTGGCGACTTAATAATCCACAGCCAGGTGGTAGGGCATTTGCCGGACTGTAGGCTTCCACCCCTGGTCTAAAGTATGTCGCCATAACAGCCTTCGAGTTGTGTTCCGGCATTAGTGACCAGGTTCTAGTTTCCCTTAAGAGAGTAGCAGCGCATTTGTAGCACCTTTGGTGTTGCAAATGTCCATAGGAGATGGTAACCGCTTTCCATCAAGTGGGCCACTGTCTGTCTACTGATCTCCTGCAATAATAAAAAAGCAATAACTTCCCAATGTTTGATAATCATTAATTTTTATAGCAAAAAGTTGGATAATTTTTTGCTGACTGCAATAGCCCCTAGTGCCCCTAGTGCCCCTAGTATAAAACCATCACCGTTTGCCGGCCAACCTCACTGCAACGCAGAGGCTCCGGGTTCGATTCCTGGTATGGTAAATTTCGGAAACGAATTTTCTCCGTTGTTTCCGTCTGGGATCGGACCCAGAGTACTCCGTTACCGTTATATTATCCATAACACAAGCGTAACTTACCTAATATGAGGATGTACTACATGTGTGTTTGTCTGGCGATTTTTATGATTACATTACTCTATCTCTTTCCTTCTGTTTGATAACTCTATTTTATTCCTCCTATTCTATATTCCCTGTATTCCAATATAAAAAGCTGGCAACAATACATTATTTATTAGAGGCGACGGTAAGCACTTGCGTTGGCAACACTGCCACAACGCGGCCGTCTCTAGTCTATGATATCTATGAAACAGTTCTGACAAAAGGAACACTGGCGATAATTACAAGTTAATTGCGAAATGTTCTGACCAGTGTTCCATAAACCATTTGCCGCCTATTCAACAATTACCGTTTGATGTTACTCACATTGCGTAAGCAACTATGTACGTTTGCAACAAGCTACCGTAATAATATACAGATTGTAATTACCTAATTACCATGTTGGATCTATGAACATTAATATTAATGTGTTCCAATTATAATCAAAGATTGCTGTGTCATTGACTTAACAGGATACCTTTTTCACTTCAGTAGGTACAAAAAGGGAGCGTTATACTTTTATACTAAACTTAATCGGAAAGAGAATTAGGACTTCTCAGGGAGAAAACACTGTCGACGAGTGTTTCGGTCGGTGCGCGTGTACAGTCCTGCCGTGGTCATCATACAACGCTCGAAAACATTTACTCGCAGTGCTTTTATCGTATAATGTAAACTTGTTTCAATATAAAATGTGCTACAAATAGTAGTTTCATCACAGAAACCGGCAACCATACACTACAATATTATCTATATATTAAAATGTGAAGCACTTGGTCTGAAAGAGAGTGTCGGGGTGAAGGTAAGGAAAGGAATGCTCCGGTAGTTCGGGCATGTGGAAAGAATGCATGATGAAAGAATGACTAAACAGATATACAATGCAAAAGTGGATGGATGCAGAAGTCGTGGAAGGCCACGACGCACCTTCCATGATCAAATTGATCGTGTACTAGCGGAGGGTGATGTCAGGAGCCTTAAGAACAGACGAGTGTGCATGACAAGAGTTATGAATGTCAAAGAAGCAAGTGAGGTGTGTAAGAATGGGCCTAAATGGCGCTCTGTTGTTCGTGCCTACCCCGCAAGGGAACTGGCGTGAAGTTATGTATGTATGTATGTAATATGTGAAGCAAATTTTTTTACCCCTTTTACGAAAATTGCGCAGACGGAGGAGTATGAAATTTCGCACACTTATAGCTTATATAGAGAAGAAGCGACAAATGCTAATATTTTTTTAAATTATGCATAAAAAAATACATTACACATACTTTTTTTTTCTTTTTTTTTAATGCAGGAGATCAGCAGACAGGCAGACGGTCCACATGATGGAAAGCGGTTACCATCGTCTATGGACATTTGCAACACCAAAGTTGCTACAAATGCGCTGCTGCTCTCTTAAGGGAAACTGGAACCTGGTCACTAATGCCGGAACACAACTCAAGGTTGTTATGGCGACATACTTTAGACCAGGGGTGGTAGCCATCCAGTCGGGCAAATGCCCTACCACCTGGCTGTGGGTTGTTAAGTCGCCTCTTACGACAGGCCGCCCGGCCGCAGGAAATTGTATTCTTTCTCCGTTCCTGCACGGATAATATATATAAAACACTACCATGTATTTGTTTATTATTTGTTCAAGTCAAATTAAGAGTGTAGCCTTGGCGAAATCTGTGATTATGGAAGTATAAGCTATGACATTAATTATTATGGTCGAATTTCGCCCGCGGGCGACCACTAGTATATATTATTTAATCAAATAAAATCTTTCCCTTTTTAAACCGTTTATCCTTTTTACCTTTGGCCATCAGAACACTGAAAACTACTAGAAAGCAGTTAAAACGCATTCATATCTCGTCTCTTCTGTTCGCAATGTTGGCTTTAAATGATATTGCAACAATGAAAAGTTTGAGATAAAATGAAAACTGCGCGCCACAATGCCACTTACGTTGCCTACTTGTCGGATATTTCCTTGCGTCATATTTCATTTTGGAAAAAAAAATTTTTTTATCTGATGCCTGTATGAGATGTGTTTTTCTTTCTATTTCAAATCATATATTATAGCGTATAAATACATATATACATACATAACTTCACGCCAGTTCCCTTGCGGGGTAGGCACGAACAACAGAGCGCCATTTAGGCTTATTCTTACACACCTCACTTGCTTCTTTGACATTCATAACTCTTGCCATGCACGCTCGTCTGTTCTTAAGGCTTCTGACATCACCTTCTGCTAGTACACGATCAATTTGATCATGCAAGGTGTGTCGTGGCCTTCAACGACTTCTGCATCCATCCATTAGCGTATAAATAATAGACATTTTTATGATATGACTGCTTCTGTGCTTAAGTGGGCTAAGAATTTGCAGGCTAAACTTACTAATACGCAAAGGCTCTAGGTTCGATGCCTGGACTAGCAAATTTCGTATAGTACTTTCCGTTATTACTATGGTCTGGGTGTCTGGGATCGGCCCCAGAGTGGTCCACTGTGTATTACCCATAAAACAAACGTAACTTGTTTATCTTAGGGATAAAAATATCGACATTACTAAGAAGATGAAAATAATAGGGATGGGCCGAATATGGTTTGAACCGAATGCGAACTTCGGCCGAACGTGCGGTTAAAATAAACAATTCGGCCGAACTTCGGTTTGATTTCTGGAGAGCGAGACATATCGTGACCCGTTGACGTGCGTCCGGTGCGTCGTGACTTGAGAACGTTGAATCTTTGGCGTCTTTAGACCATAACCTACCTCTCTTAAAACGAAATACGCGTAAATGGATAATTTTTATTTTATTTAAACTTTTGATTGAAAAAGAAACACCCTTTCATAATTCTAGATTCTTACGGTCTTATTCATAGAGAGTTTCTTCTTTATGGTTCGTAAAGAAGCGTTCAAACTTACACTAACTCCCTACGAATAAGATCTTTAATGTTTAGTTTGTAAAAAAAGTGATTTCAATCAAAATTAAAGTTACAATTGCTGATGTCCGTTAGAAGTGTTTTTTTTAAATCAAGTTACGCATTGTAATTAAGTAGTTACACCACTTACTGTTGTTTGTTAGAAGAATACTAAGTTTATTTCATTTTTGTTTTAACTTGATGTCAATTTAATTAGACAAAGATTTATAAGAGTTTATATCCGTGCAGGAACGGAGAAAGAATACAATTTCCTGCGGCCGGGCGGCCTGTCGTAAGAGGCAACAAAAAAACCCAGCAGCCACTTGTTCATCTGGAAGGCTACCACGCCTGGTCTAAAGTATGCCGCCGTAACGTAATCTTGAGTTGTGTTCTATATTATTGGCCCAGTTCCAGTATCGCGTTAGAGACCAACAGTGCATTTGTAGCATCTTTGGTGTTACAAATGTCCATAGGCGATGGTAACCGCTTTCCATCAAGTGGGCCGTCTGCCTGTCTGCTGATCTCCTGAAATAAAAAAAAGTCTTCAATTGAGAAGAAATAATTTAATTTTGTTTTATCACATTGCAAGATAGGGTTTTAATGTTCCTAACTAAAATAAATGACCATGAGAAGGCCTAATTTTATTTTACGATTCAGTCAAAATAGTGCAAATAGGTATTTAACTTTTTCCTTGCACCGAGTATTTCGCATTTAAACCAAACTTCGGCCGAATGCCGAAGTTCGGCTCTAGCTGCCGAAATTATGTCAAATTACATATAAAATGAATTTCGGTACATCCCTGGACAATTCATATTTTCTGTTTGAGTTAAGCAAGCGTTTTGAAACCATAGACATTTAAGGAACGTAATAGATGAAATAGGAAAACTAGTTTCTACATTTGTAATAGCAAAATAAGCATAAAATACATATAAGACTAATACAATAAATAGTACATACATACATAACTTCACGCCAGTTCCCTTGCGGGGTAGGCACGAACAACAGAGCGCCATTCAGGCTTATTCTTACACACCTCACTTGCTTCTTTGACATTCATAACTCTTGTCATGCACGCTCGTCTTCGTGTAGTATTACAATAAATAGTAATACATGTAATAATAAATAAATAGAGTAAAAGCAGTAGTATGTTTCCAACGGTATAAATAAAAATATTTATGTAATACTAGTGGTCGAAATTCGACCATAATTCATTTAAATTATAAGTTTGAACATTATTAAGCTTCTGTTGTCAAAGACTATACTTCTATAATCACAGATTTCGCCAAGGCTACACTGTTAATTTGTCTTTAACAATAAACAAGAGTATAATATATGCGTGTGTGTGTGTGTGTCAAATGCATGGTAGGGTGTCTAATGTTTTTTTTTATTGATTTAATGTATTTTTTATGCATAATTAAATAAAAATATTAGCATTCTGCACTCCTTCTCTATATAAATTATAAGTGTGCGAAATTTTATAATCCTCCGTCCGCGCAATTTTCGTAAAAATGTGTAAAAAGTTTTTGCTTCACGTATTAATATAATGAGTAGCAAATAGAATTAAGTAGTAACATGTTAATAAACAGTAAAAACTAATAATAGAATAAGGTGTGAATAATTAAAAATATCCTGAATATAATACCCTGACAAAGAATTACGCCAGGAGAGCGAGATTTAAAAAAAAATACAAAATTCCCACGTATCTTTTGAAAATGGATTTTAATAATGACGTGCTAGAGCAGTAATTACTGTTGTCTTATTTGTCCGGTTCTGGAGTATTATCTGTCCCGTAGTCGAGGGCTGGTCGAGTCCAAACGCAAACACTCGACTACTTGTTTGACCAAAACGGATGTTGCCAGTTTTAAAATGTTAAAATTCGAAGTTATATGTTATGTCACGTACATGGAATAATTTATTTCTACGTAATTAGCAAAGTTAAAACTGAGTAGTCTATGTACGAGCCAAAATTTGTCAATACAAAAAACAGACAAATCCTTCGAAAACGCATCTACGAGCATATTTAGGATATACATACTTACACGTAGCTCTTAAGATTTCTGTATATATGTTCATTAGTTTAATGTTCAATTAATTAAGCAATAATTACATACAGAGTATAACATAACATTTTATTATTTTGTATTCCACTCTCAAGCGGTCGAGCCTAGCTTCTGCGGCGATATAGCCATTGTCCCTCGGCTAGTGGTGTGTTACCTTATCCAACGGGGTAGCTACCATCGACGCACCACTCAACTTACTGAAACCCCCACAGTTAAAATAGGACTTTCGGAATTCTAGTATGGTCATTTTGCCGAAGAGAAGGTCGAATTTGCCTCCAAAAAGCTTCATGTGCTTAACAGATCCATGTAATTCTGAACTACAGCGTGGACCGGTTACTAACGTTACATAAAATTCTCATATTCAAAAACGATTTAATAGTACATTATGGTACTAGTGTGTAACATTGGTGATTACCGCCGAGGCGCCATTGAGACTCGAGCCGCAGGCGAGGGTCTTAAGAGAGCCGAGGACGGTAATCATCAATACACACGTGTATCATACGACGTTTTTCAACACACTTGTGAATAAAATAACAACAAAAACTCATTTTATTTAGTAGATAAAAAAAAGTTATATATGAGTGAAAGTTTTATTTATTAAACACGTACGAGTTAAAATTATCTATTTAAATAAGAAGTTGCATGAAATGAGCAAGCAATAGGAACATTAATTTATTTGTTCTATAGAACACGATTTTTTTTTTAATAAAAACTTTTTTAAGAACAAAGCAACTCAACCAATAAAATTTAAAAAAAAAATCTATAACTCACTAGTGAGTTATAATGTTTTTTACTCACAGTTTGATAATGGGTGTCATTCTGTGCCTAATTGCGGTGACCATAGAGCCACTTTATGAGCAAGTGTGTTGAAAAATATTTTATTATGTAAGTTGTCTATTAACAAAATCTACTTACTATACTACTTTCCAATTTATATATTGATCAGACATTTGTCAACTTATCTTAAAAAAATCGGTAATGTTAAGTATTTTTTTTTTTTTTTTTTTGTTGAGGCGAGGGAAAATGCTTAACCGATTTACGCACAAACTGGGTCGTTGCTGCAGCAATAGTATGCTCTTGGCAGCGCTCCGTCCGCGATCGACGTCACAGAATAGTGTGGAAGACTCCGAGCGTTGCTGCACGGGCGAGCAACCCCAATACCCACTAAAAACCCCCTCCTCCCTGACGACCCTGCGCTTTGAATGTGTTGGAAAGGCTGGTAATGTTAAGTATTTTGGAATATCTGGCAACCTTAGTCAAGAGCGACCATTGTAGCCATTGAACAGATTGTGTTGTACTTAGTGTGTATTTGTACAATAAGGTATTTGAGATAAACGAGATCTTTGGAAAGGAGAGTTCAGCTCAATATCCTGTAAACAATTATTGATACACCTAGACACCTATAGGTTATACCTCAACATGTTAAAGTAGGTATTTTTAGTAATTATATTAATCCGTAATACCGAAGTAAGAAAGAGAGTTGGTCTGAAAGAGAATGTCGGAGTGAAGGTAAGGAAAGGAATGCTCTCCGGTGGTTCGGGCATGTGGAAAGAATGCATGATGAAAGAATGACTAAACAGATATACAATGCAAAAGTGGATGGATGCAGAAGTCGTGGAAGGCCACGACACACCTTCCATGATCAAATTGATCGTGTACTAGCAGAAGGTGATGTCAGGAGTCTTAAGAACAGACGAGCGTGCATGACAAGATTTATGAATGTCAAAGAAGCAAGTTAGGTGTGTAAGAATAAGCCTAAATGGCGCTCTGTTGTTCGTGCTTACCCCGCAAGGGAACTGGCGTGAAGTTATGTATGTATGTATATTAATCCGCGTAGGATCGGATAAAAATTCGAATTTCTGCAGCCTGTCATAAGAGGCGACAAAACAAACCACAATCAGATGGTAGGGCATTTTCCGGTCTGGATGGTGTATCGTAGTATGCCACCATAACACATTGCGTTATATGTACTACGTACTAGAAAGTTTTTCAATTCAAAACAAAAAAGTTCGAACTTGATGAAAGCTGGGGCCTGCGGGGCGAGTGTGCCGTGGACTGACTCATGTATTTGCTGTAGCGCTAAACACTAGTTATGTCGTCTAACCAAACTATTAAAACATGCAGCGCTGGATCGCTTAAACTTAAAGAGTATGGTTTAAATTCACCTGAACATGGCCGCAGCGATGACGCGTCGAGACGAGTTAAAATAGATAAAATTTAATTAAAATAAGATGTCTTGTCGAGTAGTTCACTTACCGGTAAAAAGTCACCCCTTGACTTTTACTTGAGTTTTTGAGTGGCTTGAACTGTATTTTAATACGCTTAAAGGCATTTTTTAATAATTATTTTTAACTGAAACACGTAAAGTATCGATTTTTTTTTTGTTGGATTTTATGGCTTGGCAGCTAGGCCTTTAAGCCAGATCTTAGATTCAATGTAGTTTCTTCATTTCGTTAAGCCTATGTGTAGCACAGCTGAACTGTAGGTAATCCGCTAGTGCCATCCATCGGAGTTCTTGTGACAACTCAAAAGGCCACATTTGATCTCAAAAGGCAACGTCGGAAAAACCAAAATCAAATAAAATTACCGCGCTTAAAACCGTTAAAACGTAGTTTTATTAGGCCACATTTGACTATGCAGTTCACATTTCTCACAAAACACATAATTACTACTCAAAAACTATCAATATCCTACAAATATTGTTCATTTTAGAGTAATTTTACACATTTTTAGAGTATAAAACTGCACAGCACAACATCTCCTTTCAGTTCCCGCCAAAAACTCCCGTAAAGTATCGACAACAGCCCGGCGGCGCAGACTAAACGAGTTCTTGTCCATGGACCATAAAGAATGTTCAAATAAGCTAGTTACGGACGCATTCTCTAGTACGTAGTACATTAAAACTCATTGCCATAACATTCTTGAGATTAATTCCGGTCTTGCAAATGTTCATAAATGATTCTAAAGTTTCATGGAGACTTAGCAATGGATGCACAAATCATGCAGTGCAATATTTAAAAGAACACACCATGAAAAATGTTGCATTTGAACGTTTGGAACTTAGCCAATATTATGATAACGAATGGAGTCTTACTTACCTTTATAAAATATCAATTTCGTATAATTCTGTAACCCTTTTACACAGCCATATTTACTGAGTAAAAAGTTTGATGAAGTTATTCAACTTTTTGTGAAGTCGGTGTCAAAAACTGAATTATGAACGTACTGAAATAGGCCAGAGACAATTTAATTTTGTTATGTTGGTACAGGGAAAACTTGTTTATATATGTTCAATAAAAATATAGAAGTGAATTTTTCAAGTGGGCCTTCAGGACCAAATCCTAAACTATTAATTAGATTTTTGAAAAATCAATTATCCTCGTCAAGAATCAATTCGGGTGATTTTGGAAAATATAACACCCGTATTATTTATTACACCAAATCATAGTTTAGCTTGCAAGGATCAATTTCTGTGAAGAAATGACAAACGACAACCCAAATGAAAGGGTTGTTTTTAAACAATAAACGGAAACCCGGGATAAAAGTAACAGTTTGTATTTTAAGCTAGATTTCTGATAAACCATAGTGTTTTTGATATAATAAATATAACTATGATAATACCATCCTTATTCTACAATGTTACATTAGTAGTTTATTTAATATATCCTGCGTTTCTGAAAATGTATACGTATGTATATGAATGTTACTTTCGTCCTGACTGTAAGGAAAAAAGTAACACGGTACAGGTCGAAAGTAACGCTCTTAGGAGTCTATGTATAATAAAAAATAAACACAACATTAAACGAAGAATTGGTTGCCGGTTACGGCAAACGAAAATAATGAATAAGATGGCACTGCGGTCGCATCTTCTTTAAAAACTACTGAACATATAAGAATGAAACTCGGCAAAAAGGTGGCTTATATAACGAGTCAACAGTTAGGATACTTTTTATCCCGCTAAATAAAGTCGTATCCATGGCATAATAATAATGGAAAAATAGATGGCAGTGCAATCGCGACTATCAAATACCTACATCTTTATAAGCAACATATATGTACACTCATTGTATTATTTTAAATCAGATTAACTTTGACTCACCTCTGCATTTTGCTGGGCAGTTGTTCACACTATACGGACTTAGTTTCTAGTAATTTCTAGACTTAGTAATTATTATATTTAATTATATGTAAAAAACCGAATTAAGTTTTTATGTAAGTAAAATAAAGCTTGGCTGTCCACGAAGGGGTGTTGGTGCCAACACTAATGTACGGCAGTGAAAGTTGGGTGTTTTTTTTTTATCGCTGGAGTACAGCAGATAAGCAGACGGCCCACTTGATGGAAAACGGTTACCGTCCCCTATGGACGTTTGCAACACCAGAGGTGTCACTAACGGGCTGCCGGCCTCGAAGAAATTTTATGACACCCTTTTTAAAAAATCCCATATTGTAGCGCTGTGGGAAAACCTCAACTGGGAGCTCATTCCAAATCCCCACGGCACGCAAGAGAAACGGTTGTGGCAGAAGAAGCATGAAAGTAGAATAAATGCAGTTAAAATGAAAGCTTTGAGAAGTATATGTGAGGTAAGCATGAATGATATACGGAATAGTTTAATAAGGGAGCGATGTGGATTGAAAGAAGATGTAATAACAAGAGTTGAAAAAGGAATGTTACGGTGGTTTGGGCATGTAGAGAGGATGGATGAAAATAGAATCGCAAAACAAGTGTATGACAGTATTGTGAATGGTAGAGTTGGTACCGGTAGACCACGACGTACACACCATGATCAAATAACACAAGTGTTAAAACGAGGTCAGGCAAAAAGCATATAAAATAAACGTGCATGTATGAAGAGGTTAATGAAAGTAAATGAAGCGAAAGTTGTTTGGCAGGATCGTCGCAAGTGGAGATCTGTAGTCTCTGCCTACCCCCATGGGAAACAGGCGTGATAATATGTATGTATAAAATATAGCCACTGCCTAGAGTTGGGCAGGGCCAGGCGGCGTGGCCGCGGGGCAAGCTCTAGTTTTGTATAAGTATGATACACGTAAAAGGAGTGAAATAGCGCATAAATTATTGTTTGAAAAGTAATTAAAATTATATCTATCATTTTAAAAGTAAAATGACAAAATATTATCTAACATCCTGTTCTTTTATATGTACTAAATAATGTTAGAATTTATTGTATAATGTGTTTATATCCTTATTTCCCATGTGTTTTGGTTTATGAATTTACGAAAAATTATAATATCATAGGAAATTGATTTGATGTGAAAAACTAAGACAAAAACTACCTATATGGTACCTAGTCATCTAGGATTTAGGAACTTTTGCAAGAATTCTTTTTTTGCTTGTTACTCTTTTTCCGATGTGGAAAAAAACTACAAACTCATGGATTTGTAAGGGAATATACGCCATCTTTTTAATCAACTACATTGAACACTCAACTTAGGTGGTCAGCAAATTGTCAGTAATACTTCTATTGATGTGAACAGATAGATGGCGTTGAGGCTTTAAAAATGTAATAAAATATTATTAATTTTCACAAAATATATATTTTATTAAATATCTATCCTGTTTGAATTAAGTTTTACATTAAATACGAAGTGAATACGAAGCGATATAATATATCTATTCTGTAATTCCATAATCATGTTCATCTCCTTAAATTTGATTTATTATGTTTGTATTAGGTAACGCTGTGCAAATTAGGTATATTCGTTTAAATTATGATATTAGTCCACATATGTGGCAAAAAATTTGAGCAATCTTAATATATCTTTATTATTTTAATAGTGCCAATAAGTATGAAACCTTGTTATAAAATTAAAAATATAAATTATGTTATAATTGTGAACTGTCAGTTGTCAAATGCCATTCTAGTATTTTTTAAGGTGGTTGGCGTCTTGGCCGTTTTTCTACGAATGCGATTTTTTTCGTTTTTAACTAATAGTATTTTGTCAGTATTTGTTCAGTTTTGAATAAAAGCAACAATATATTGTGAATAATTCATAGCTGCGACAAGTTTAGGTGAGTTTCTGTTTATTTTTGTTACTTATTCTAAGATATCCTAGTTCATTTCTAAATATTTTAGGTTAGTGCTGACTGTGCTTGTAAATAATGCTTTAAATAAAATATATGTACAACATTGTAGTGAACGAAGGTTCTAACTTCTATCAAATAATTTCTTTAAAATGATTTTTTTTTTTAAACTGCTTTTGTCAATTTAACCCATTAATACTATAAAGTTTGTTTCACGACTCACGAGTTATTTTGTATCGAAATCGAGTTTTCTGACAAATAGGGTGTACTAGCAATGCACTCAGAGAAATTAAAATTGGATTAACTTAAATAGCGATTAAAAATGCATGTTGTTAAAAAATGTCGACCATTAATACTTTGTTAGTAATCAACCAGTAAAATATAAAAATAAATTAATTATCGCTGTTTAAGGCTTTTATTTGACTCTGAGTGCGGCAGTTTAGTTTTATAATCAATAAGATATTACTATAAGTGGATTTTATCCTATAAAACTGTAATCTTGTACCAAACCAAAACAAAACAACAAATTCCAGAAACAACAATGTCGAACGACGATGCGCCTCTTCCTGAAGGATGGGAAATGCGAACCAGCCGTTCTACTGGCATGACATACTATCTAAATATGTACAACAAGAAATCGCAGTGGGAACGTCCGGAGGCACCTGCAGACCCTGGAGAGATCCGATGCAGCCATATATTGGTGAAACATGCTGAGAGCCGCCGTCCTTCTTCCTGGAGGGAAGAAAACATCACTAGAACCAAGGAGGAAGCTATGGAGATATTAAAAGGTTACCGTAAGAAGATTGTAGCTAATGATGCAGCATTTGTAGATCTGGCTACGAAGTATTCTGATTGTTCTTCGGCAAAACGGGGTGGAGACTTGGGTATGTTTGGCAAAGGTCAAATGCAGGCACCATTTGAGGAGGAAGCATTCAAATTGAAGGTTGGCCAACTCAGTAAGCCCGTTGAGACAGATTCTGGAGTCCACATCATCCTACGAACTGCATAAATGCAGAGAATTTGAGATAAGGTTAAAATGTACTCCTTACTCCTGTTGTATGTATGGTCTGTTGGTATTTTTTCATTTGGTTTTAAATAAGGTCTGTTCTTCTGTTACTAGCATTTGTCTATAGAGCTTGCTATTTTCTACAAATTATAACATAAACAATATTAAGTATAATAAATGGAGAGTTGTATGCAATGGTGTGCAGTGATTTTCTGGTACTGGTTTAATTTGTATGTTAAATATGATTTAAAAATAAACATGTTTAAGTCTTTATCCACACTTACATTATTTTGGTCTAGAATTTAGATCTAGATCATTATTGCTTTGAACTGATTTGGATGAAAACTTCTCCTATACTTTTCAACAACATAGAAATATGGCCTGCTTGTCAATATTTTAAGATAAATGATCATTATATGTGATCACTTAACCTATTAAACTGGAAAGCATGTATGCTTTGTCTCTTACTGAGGACCTGGTATCAGGTTCAGGTTCAATCCTAAAATAACTGCATTGTAATGTTTATCACATATAAAAAAAGAGAAATTTTCTTTCATACAAATCCTATATAAACAGAGTGATACAACAACAATAAATTGATTCGTTTGTAATTCGAGCATGAATTTATGCTAGATCGGCTACATTCCATTAGAGACTCGACACAACCACATTCACAACCGTGATTTTTCCCGTTCCACTAGCTTGCCAGCATTACAATCATCAACCCAAGTAGAACAGTTATTCGACCCACCTCTTGACATGGGTCGTTGTGAGCGTTGTGTGATCGAAAATTATGATGTCATTAGTGACTTCGCCCCGACCACAACGACAGCGGTCGCCTTGTGGAATGGCTAATGGAGCATTTTAGGAATTGTGAGCTACCAAAGGAACACGCTAATCAGAGTGAACCGTGAACTGACAGTGACAGCTGACCACATGAAAACAAATTTGTGATAAATCAGAATATCTCAGTTAATACTTTGTGTGGAGGGTAGCTTATGTATTGTTGCACTGTTATTGTTGCACTGTTATATGTGTTTGAAAATGACAGTTTTTGAGTGCCAAACAAATAACACAATATGTTTTTAACAAATAGATTTAACTTGATACATAAACTGTAGCAAAGTACAGAATGATGTTGAAGTGAATATATATAGATGCAATTAAATACTAGATACAATTAAAAACACATGTATGTATTTATAAATATTTTCAGTACAGAAAATAAAACCACATTAACTATGTCCTAAATAATTACACAAAATCAGGTTAAATTTTATCAGTATTACATTCAGCCCTAATAACAAATAATAATTATTGTTTGACTGACTACTTAAAGCTCTATTTTAATTATAAACACTAAAACACCCACTCAACCTCTTTTTATAAGGGTCACATTAGTGGCGTAGCTTGCCTTAGAGGGGTCCTGTATCAAAATGTGTTGGGGGGGGCCCAAAGAAAGAAACAAAATACTTGAATTGAATTAAAATAATTATATATTGATTATAAGGTACTATATATACTTAACATTCCTAGGAGTTAAGTTAGACAAACAATTTGAAACAAAAATACATTTTTCTCACCTTTTTTTCGGAAAACTTATTTATCAAATTATCCATAGCTGAAGACACTTTCAGTTTTTCTATATTCTGCTTCTATCAACAGTAATGACAAATCTGATAGCCGTTCCTGTTGGCTGAGCAGTTTTTCTCAAAATGTGTATTAATCTTTAAAAAATTGTAGATAATATTTTAGGAATTTTCTGGGCCCCTGTAGCCTGGGCCCTGTATCATTGATAAGGCTGATACAGCCGTAGCCCCTGGGTCATAAAGACCTACTAAATGACGTGCTGCAGGCCACAACAATATTTTACAACTAGACTACAAAGCAAATAGGCTGACAACCTGTGACAACCTTGACAACTGATGAAAAGTGGTCATTTATGGATATTTGCAACACCAGCAGTGCTACCAATATAAAAGCATTATACATATTATTCAATTATGTATTATGCCAGGTGGACCACTCAGAGGCTCGCCGCGCCGCAGGTTAAATATATATAGCATAGCAGCTCTAGAACAATTAGAGTGATCTGCTGTTTTGAAATTAGTTTGTGATGTATCTCTATGAGCTGCAGAAGTTGAGGCATGTTTTGTTGAATTTTATGTGAATTTAGTGTTCACTCTGCTGCTGATATTTTGTTACCATCTCATATGCAACTATTATTTGTAATTCAACAAATAGAGATTCATTCATTCATTCATAATTTGTTTTATTCACCTGCTAAATGTGTGACCACTGGCAGTCCCGTATGGTTGTTATAAATATACTTACATGTTAATTTCAAAAAAATTATATTGATTCTTTAACCTGGCGCATAAGACAGGCCTTTATGACGATAAAGCAGCAGTATTTATTCTTTGAAATAAAACATTTATAAATTCTGGTCTTGATTTTTTTTTTATTCATCTTTCAATTTAAGTGTCCGGTCTCTCTCAGTAAATGAAATTACTAAAGAGTTTGTTTTTAATTTTTTCACACTGCACACCACTGGTTACAGTAAAGGGGCCTCATCTGGGATAATGTTATGGTTATAGGCTGTTTCAGACAGATGTAACAATGTATTTTTAATGTGTTCCTGATGTGATATGTATATTAATATTACAAAGAGTTAAAATTTGTTTGTAGGAAGTAATCTCTTGAACTACTCATCCAATTTTGAAAATTCTTTCACCATTTGAAAACTATATCTATACTAAATTATCCTTATATGTCTGTATTTTACTATATGTATGTATATATCTTATGAGTATCTTGTATATAATTTATTTTTGTTAATTTATTTATATTATACGTTATAACATAAAATATTTTTTGCGTACACAACCCTGCCTTTTGCTTCAGCCCTTCTCGCTAGACTCATAGGTTTGCTGGAAGAAAACTCTTTTAGGGTTAAGCTCGCCTTTGTACATCACCACTGTTTTATAATTGTGTATGTAACTTTTTGTGTACAATAAAGAATAAAGAAATAATACATTATTCTGAGTGACATAGACTATATTTGTTTGTGGTTAGTAGTATTTTTTTTTACGCCCAGCAAAGTGGGCACGAGTCAGCTAGTTGTCTATATTATTAACGATATTAAATATTGACAGATAACACATATATATATATATATATATACAACAATGTCACCATTCTCTCAGTTATCTCATGACTTTCAATAAGTAATCTGTAAGATTACATTTTAAAATAAATACATTCATTTTCATTCTTAACGGCGTTATTTTTAGCTCTTGGCTACAGTCAATAACTGTAACATTATTGCAGGTGAAGCTCGAGCGTAATGAGTTGTTATTTATGGTCGACTCCTGTATTTTACTATACATTCACTTGCCTTACCATTGGGGAAAGTTTATGTGAAAATTTTACCAACTAGTAAGGCAGGTGAATGCTTAGTATAGGAACCGGCCATAAACAAGAAGCTTTAAAAGTATTTAACTTAGGACAAAAAATGTTTAGTGTTTTGATTTTATTTTATGTGTAGATTCGTTGTTAAAAGAGATAATCCTCTAAACTCCAAGCCGTTGTTATGATAAAAGGTTCATATGAAATTCAGTCGATATAATGTCTTTTTTATTTTTATAATTATCTTCAAACTATTATCTATATGTAATAATAAATCTGTAGTGGTTGAGTGTGTACATTGACTTTAAAAAGTAAAAATCAGTGGGCTAATTCCGACAAGGAGATTCCGAAAATACAATTTTTGCCCACCTGGCACCAGATCGCCTTGCTCGCAAGCAGTCCACGTGCGAACGGCGCGTGAACCACTTTGTGACAACCCGCTGCTCGAAGTGATTCACATAATAGACCTAGTACCGATTGCGGACAAACTACCCACCAACTCGTGGACCACACGGCATCCACTGGTGGACGGCGGCGCTTGTCAGGTGCCGGATGTCTAATAGATCCTTAGTGTCCTATTCGTTTTTTAACTATGTTATAAACTGTTTTGTCGCTAAATGTACAAAGATTTCCAAAAGTAAATTTGAAACTTGCTATTATTAGGAGTTTGGATCAACTTTGAAAACCTTTATTACCACATATATTCCATATTCATCAGCGTGGAGGTGTATAATTACTTTACGCATGTAATTTATGTTAATTAACTGAGATGTATGTAAAAGTTCTTTATTTATGTAACCATTCGTGAAACAAACTGAAGAACCTGAAGTTTTCAAACAATAATAAAATATATTTCACTTAACGATTTTATTATTTAATAAGCCTTCGTTCACCATTATGCCTCTGCTACACCTGCGCCGTAATGCTTTAACTAACGCATTAAGGAAGACGTTACGTAGATGTAGCAAAGGTTTTGATGCATAATTTTTGAAGATGCGAATTTTTTATATTTTATTGCATGAGTTCAGCAGACAGGCAGACGGCTCACTTGATGGAAAGCGGTTACCATCGCCTATGGACATTTGCAACACCAAAGACTATAAATGCGCTGCTGCTATCTTAAGGGAGACTGGAACCTGGTCACTAATGCCAGAACACAAGTCAAGGTTGCTATGACGGCATACTAGAGACCAGGGGTGGTAGCCATCCAGTCGGGCAATTGCCCTACCACCTGGTTGTGGGTTGTCTTGTCGCCTCTTACGACAGGCCGCCCGGCCGTACAGCGTGGGCGTAACTACGTTCTAAGTCTCACGCTTTTCCCACCATGAGCGCGGGGCACATGGGAGGAGGGTGGTTTTAGTAGAGTCCACACAAGCCGGCGATTTGACTCTGGTGCCTATTCGTGGTCTCACCTCTCGTCGCGTTGGTCTAATCCCTAGTAAAGGACCCGGTAGTGTGCGAAATGCATTTACCCCGCCTTAAAAAAAAAAAGGCCGCCTGGCCGCAGGAACTTGTATTTTTTCTCCATTCCTGCACGGATAAAAATGATGCCCCTTTTAGGACAAGTTTCGTATTTTTGTTTACACTTGTTAACACTCGGTTTTATATTATTTCAGTTTTCTTAAATTTTCTTTATATATATTTACTCATACGACACACGACGCCACGACACACCTTCCATGATCAAATTGATCGTGTACAAGCAGAAGGTGATGTCAGGAGCCTTAAGAACAGACGAGCGTGCATGACAAGAGTTATGAATGTCAAAGAAGCAAGTGAGGTGTGTAAGAATAAGCCTAAATGGCGCTCTGTTGTTCGTGCCTACCCCGCAAGGGAACTGGCGTGAAGTTATGTATGTATGTATTTATATTTACTTATGTAGCTAACCGTTAACGGGTTATTTTTTAATGCTATAAGTAAGACGCATTAACGATTTTAAAACATTTATCTCTCAAAAGAATTTACAATTCACTTACAGAGAAATAACCGGTTACATTTAATACACATTTAACCCTATCAGCGCATCTGTCTATTGATTCTTGTAATATTTAATAATAATATCAGCCCATAAATGCTGGGCTCGGGCCTCCCATTATAGGAGGAACGGAGAGTATACCCGCCCCGCTTGTCCAAGGCGGATTGGCAGGTTTGACACATCGGTCATCTCGATGTGCAGGTTGCATCACAATGTTTCCCTTCACCATTGTTAGCATTGTAACAATATGCACATTAGATCAAAAAACTGATTAAGTAGTGCATGCGTTCCGGCCAGGATCGAACCCGCGCCCTTTGAGTTTGGGACGCGTGTGCTAGCCATTACGCTATCATGACCTAAGTAATATTTTATTAGTTTTATATATAAACTAAAGATCACTATAAAATATAAAACGTCTGAATTTCGTAAAAAACTCAAGTGGTTGCCAATTCGTTTTCGCCGGAATACTCATATTCTTTCACTCCTTTACAGTGTGCTGTTTATCGCGTTTAACGCTTTGAATTCGTCTCTTACTCTCACAATTTACGACCTTCTACGAATCTTAGGCTTAATACTCCCAAGCATTATTCATCTTTCTTCAATAATTCTTTTACTGTACAGGCTATTCGACTCTGGAATGAGCTACCTGTTACTGTTAGACAAGCTAAATCACTAACAATATTTAAGAACATGACAAAAAGGCACTACCTACAACTTAGTGATATTTGATATTTTTACGTATATTTATGTATGTGATATCAATAGGTGTATTTATATGTCTATTAAGTATAATTCTTGCTTATATAATATGTTACATACTTATATGTTTATAAAGAAATAAAATATATGTAAGTAGCTGCATATCCTCTAATATTTATGTATACCACCTTTGACCAATATGTTTTATTCCCGCCACGGGTTGTCTGGAAGAGATCGCGTCTTAGCGATAAGACCGCCCATTGTGCAACATTTAGAATATTTTTAGGTTATATGTTTTTCTGTGTTTTCTGTAATGGTGTACAATAAAGTGTTATCTATCTATCTATCTATAATATGCGAGGGTAGTCTTGAGACAAAAGTGGGAGCAATGCAAGTTGATTATTAAACTCACGGGTTTGTAAAACGCGTAAAGCGATTTTTAAAGTAGAGTTACCGTGTTTTTGTCAGTTAGTCTGTCTGATTTAGACACACAGTCACTAACATTAACGCAAGTCGAACAGAGGCATCAGGATAATGGGCCATAGAACCAGATTAAGGGTATCCGATCTGTATTATTTACAGAGATGGCGCTATAGTATATTAGCTGAGCCGGCAAACTGCGTACCGCCTCAGAATCAATAAATAAAAAAACTGAGTGATAATTGCAGAATGTTTCAATTTTGGTAAAAAACGTGGTTAAAACTTAACCGGAACGAACATCAAACATTGAAAAATAAAAAAAAACTTCACTTTTAAATTTATTTTGATTTCTGAACGACTTTTAAATTTAATTGATTTCTAAACAACGGGACAAACATCAAATGTTTGACAGGTAGGAATAGTTTCTAAGGGAAAGCGAAATTGTTATTTTTACTATATTCCAAGCATTTTTTCATACTTACTCACCTTTTAAACCTTCCCTGGATTTCCACAAATAATTCAAAACCAAAATTAGCCAAATCAGTCCAGCAGTTCTCGAGTTTTAGCGAGACTAACGAACAGCAATTGATTTTTATTTATATAGATTTAATATGAAGTTGAAAATTGAGGTTTCAATACATTTTTAATACAATATAAACTTTAAATACGAAAGGCTGTGTTTCAGACATAATCTACGCTGGATTTCAATATGTAGTTTTTGAGTGTTTCGTTGACGAATACTAGGAATTACAGTAGACTATGGCTAGGTACGTTCCATTATAGACTCACAACGACCACGTTCACGACCGCGATTTTTCCCGTTCCACTTGCTTACCGGCGTTACAATCGTGAACCCAAGTGGAACGGTTATTCGACCTTTTGACATGAATCGTTGTGAGCGTTGTGTGATCGAAAATGATGACGTCATTAGTGACGTTTTCGCCACAACCATTTCGACCGCGGTCGCCTTGTGGAACGCGCTGTCCGTATAAAATGCCAGCAATGACAACTTGATGTCAGCCGATTCCCCTTAACCCCAGGTCATAGGGTTATCATTCATAGAATAAATGAGTCACAGAGACAACTTAATACTGTTTATTATCTAACAATAGCACGCATATTTAAATTATAACAAATATTTATAACAATTTTTTTTTTTAATCTTTGACGAACCAGCCTTTTCGTCAGAGATTCACTACAAACTTTTGAACTCTGTTTCAATATTAATAAATATAGGTAATATGTATATATAGTGAATTAGAATCATGGTCTTTTTAGTTCCATTCTATTTTCCTTGTCTTCTATGGAGTGATTTAAAAATCAGGATTTCTAAATGAAATAAATTATTATTGTAAATTAAAATTCGAGGTTATTATTGAGTTGCAATGTTTTCAAGTTTTTTTTAGTATTTTTGTTTCATTCATAAATCATTATGGCACTTACATAAAATCTAATTATCAGTTTTGAGTTGTTTTAGTTGGATAATTTACAATAGTTTTGCTTGATCTTCTTTGTCTTGGTTATTTCGGATCAGTAGAATAGTGTTGAGCGTTGCTTCTTTGATGTTCTGTGGTGCAGGAGTCCAGATTGGGCCGATTATTGGTGGCGACCTCTTTCCACCCCAAGCGCTGAACTTAACTTTCCTCTTTCCGTCCTTCTTTAAATCTACGTCAAGATACGGGTGTCCAGGTTTGAACATCTTAGGGATGTTGTCCAGAAATGACTTGAATGGAAGGGCTTCCCTTAACGACTTCTCATCCATCTTTGTGGTCAAGGCTAAGATCTTCATTGGATTCCGTTTATCCAGAGACGGGATGAAGTGGAAACCTGCCAAATTGAACCTCTCACCGTTTGGGGAGTAGTTCGACACGATCTTTGTCAGTTCAGGAAGCGATGTGGAGAAGATGATTCTTGATCCTTTCGTGCTGGGTTTGTATATCATCTGTCCGCTGCGTTTGCCACCCCATGGACTGAAGCGCACACGCTTCGGCATGCTCGGTTCCCGAATTCCATTACCCCGTTTCCAAGTCCACATATGGTCTATCATGGCCTTATCCCGTTTACCTCCCCATGGACTAAAAGCTTTCTTTTCCGGAGACTCGAGTATTTCAGTACCATTGTCTTCAACAGCTGAGACACCGATGACAAATGGACTAGCTTGGTCTTCATTCTTCAAATACATTGTTCTATCAGTGTCAACTAAATTAGGAAGCCATGAGTGCGCCTTCCCATCGTCGGTAGTTCGTCGTCTTCTTAAAACTTCTTGGGTCTCCTGTTTTTCGTCGTTCTGATATTCGGCCTCGCTTGGTAGATCATACTCGGTTCTTGGGACATTGAAGTAGTTGATGTACGGGAACGGATATTGCATAGTTGTTGGGTCTAATGGATCCAAGATAGTGTCTGCTCCGGGGCCACCGGTGTTGATGTACTGGAGGCTGGCGCTGCCGAACCATGAGAACGTGATGAGGAGCCAGTGATGAGACATTTTACTGTAAAGAAAATAAATCTAAATTAATTAATCATATTCATTTTAATGATATTTTTATAATAATTTTTAACCAACCAACCACGTACTAGGATAGCAAGCTTATTTGGTGGTATACCTTCCTTTATTAAGTAGGGATGGGCCGAAATTCGTTTTACATTCGGTTGGACCGAATTTCGGCAGCTTGAGCCGACTTCGGCATTCGGCCGAAATTCGGTTTAAATGCCGAACATTCGGTGCAAGGAAGAAGTAAAATACCTACTTGCACTATATTGACTAAATAATAGTTAATAGAAATCATATATCATAACTGTAATATAAAAATTGGCATCTTGGTTTATTTTAGTTAGGAACCTTAACATACAATGTCTTAGGAACAAACTCTAACCCCACCCGTGAGGGAACCACCAAAGGCAAGATTAAAAGCCGATATGGGGATAGTGGAACCTCCAATCTTACTCACTCCAATGAAACCGAGTGACCATTGGGCAAACGCCTTCATCGAGTTTTTAGCAGTCTGTAGAGCAAACATCATCCTCAACAAAAAGGTGGGCCAGTCCATCTTGGACACCTATAAGTTGGGAATCGACAGACTGCTTAAAACCAAACTTGAGACCGCAGAGGCAGCCGTGTACGACAACGCCACCTCCACCGTGCTAGCGGGGGAGATGTCGGGGGAATACATGGCAGCCTACAACGCCACAGGCGGTCTGGTCATTTTGGACGAGGAGGAGAGGAAGAAAGGAGAGGAAGGGAAACTACGCTTCCTAACCCC
Organism: Dendrolimus kikuchii; assembly: GCA_019925095.2. Classification (NCBI taxonomy): domain Eukaryota; kingdom Metazoa; phylum Arthropoda; class Insecta; order Lepidoptera; family Lasiocampidae; genus Dendrolimus; species Dendrolimus kikuchii. The sequence continues at coordinate 17,319,135 of CM034408.1, forward strand.
CCCAGAGGATCCAGTGGTAGTGGTGATGAAGTCCACAAGGATAATGCTAGACGACAGAATCCTGGAAAAAGCTAAAACTTTGACCGAGGAATCTGCCGGAGGCAAACCCTTCGACGAATGGACCGTCCCCGACATCACCTGGATTAACGGCGTCCCGGGCTGCGGTAAAACAACAGCGATGCTCCGTGGCTTGGTCATCACAGCCACCAAGAAATCCGCAGAAGAAATACGGGAAAAGCTCCAACCCATCCTAGGCGACGATGCCAAGGCCCGAGTGCGGACTATGGCCTCTTTCATAGTCAACGGGCTCACATCCACCTTTAGCCCGAAACGTCTCATCGTAGACGAAGCACTAATGAGCCACTTTGGTTCAGTGGTCATGGCAACTCGCCTAGCCGGAGCGGCTTACCTCACCCTCATGGGTGACATTAATCAAATGCCTTTTATAGATAGGAACGACTTGTTCCCTATGCTGTATCACCGCCCTACTCCATCGGCGAAGATCACCCGGGAACAGCTTTGTACACACAGAAACCCACAGGACGTAGCGTATGCCATGAGTGACGTATACTCCGGCATATACTCGTCCAAGAAACAGTCTCGCTCCCTGGAGCTGAAGCCGTATTCGCAGGAAAGCATACCCACAGACCTTGCCAATACTCTCTATCTGACGCACACGCAGTCAGAGAAAGAGAACCTAATAAAACTAGGTTGTGGCAAGGGCGAAGGGTCTGCAGTCCAAACGATACACGAAGCCCAGGGATTAACATTCGAGACAGTGGTCATTGTGAGGTCCAAAACCAGAAAAATGGACCTGTACAGAAGCATTCCACATGCGGTCGTGGCAATCTCGCGGCATACGGACAAATGTTACTATTATACATCCGTATGCGAAGAGGACGCCACTGCAACCTTCGTCCTCAAAGCACAGAAGGCCACCACCGCGGAGATTAGGGATTACATACTTAAAATGGCGATCCGCATCAGGGATAAGACGGTCGTTAATAATCTAATGGAGGCAGAACAATCCCTATAATCCCCCTACAAATCCCACCCCAAATCATCAATAGCAAAATATCACAACTCACCTAACACACACCCCACACACCAGAACAACAAAACACAAATAACACAGAACAACACAAGTCACAAAAGACACTATGACACACAATAAACAAACAGCACACCAAAATCACCAACACACAACGAACAAACAAAAATTCCACCCTGACACAAAAATAAATAAAAAACAACAAAATGTATTACAATAAGCTATTTTTAAGACTACTTGTAATGTACATTTTAAGGAAAAAAAAAAAAAAAAAAACAAAAAAAAAACAAAAAAACAAAAAAAAACCAAAAAAAAGTAAAGAAAAAAAAAATATACATATCCTAAGAATAGCATAATAATATTAGCACCTAAGACTCCACACACGCCAAACACCACACCCACTTTATAACAGCAACACTACACAAGTTAGAATAAGTAATATAATAAGTCCAATACATCTATAAACCAATATACAAATAGCAAACAATAATAAAAAAAAAAATGTCATATAACATAAAATACTTAGAGATTAAGAAATTAATCAATAAGCACCACCCGTGTCTATGTCGTCAACTTTAATACAATAATAAAAAAAAGAACAATGTTATCAGCGCAATAAAAAGACACAAACCAATACAACTAATAAACTTCAAATTAAAAAAGGTACGGAACTTTAGAGTCCGTAGAATTGTCTCAACATATTTATTATAATTATGTACTGATGGGGTCGCGATATAAAAATCGTTGAGAAACAATGGCCTAAGATATAAATTAATTATTAGTCAAATTTAGCATCTTTCTTAAAATTAATCATCCACGTTGATGATTTTAGATATCTGATGGGTTTTTAATACTAAAGCTTATTGTCACTGCTTAATAGTACTTAAATATTATTAACAGCACTTGCTAGAAATTCCGATTTTCGTCTCCTTTATGAAATAAAAACTATTGAAACAATTTGAAACGAACATTCAAATAAAACCGTGTCATGTTTGCGAAAATGACAAACAATCGCTTTTATTGAATAAATAGCTTGTGCAAACGTAATGCTTTAAATACTACAAACAAGTCGGTTTTTTAAGTTTCATCGACTATTTGCGACGCCTTGGGATCAAATTTACTTACAAACTATGACGTTGGATGAGATTTAGGCTAGGGTCTTTTTTTTGTTAATGCAGGGGGAATACATTTCATACCAAACTGGGTCTTTTATGGGGGTTAGACCTTTGCGGCGAGATTAAGCGCCGCACAGCGTGCGCAGGGACTCTGGTACAGTTCTTCCCAAATACTCCGCTAAACACGAAGCTGCGTCCCATGTGCCCGCGCTTGAGTTGGAAGAAAATGAGGTCTTGAGCGAAGCTACACCCATGTACATCCGTGCATCAAGGCTTTGATCACTCCGAGAAGCAGTGTGACCAACTTTACCAGCAGAGGTTAGATCCGCCGCATCCCCAAATGCAAGCAGACTAGATTTAGGTTAGGGTCTGTTCCAAACGCTGTAAACTGCGTATGTCGCGGTTCATAAGTAATTATTGCATTTGTCATGTTTCTTTCCGTTTTTCATATTGCGAAGCTATCAAACAGGCAGAAGGTCGTCGCAAGGTCATACGTTTGGAACACCAGGGGCGAAACCGATGCGCTACCAGCCTTTAGGATAGGATAAGGAGATGAGAGGGATCAGACAGGAGAAATAAGATAGAGGGGACGGAATATGAGATAGGATCAGCAGGAGGGGGAAGTCGGCCATCCGAACTTTCACTCATCGTTCAAGGCTAACCGTTTCAAGCCGATTTTCTGAGAGCGTGATATCACACCGATCAAGCCGACCGTAAAAGCTGTCATCAAGATAAAAAGCTTACTCTTTCCTCTAAAAGGCTTTTCTTTATGGTATTGGATGAGTTCAGTAGACGGCCCACCTGATGGAAAGCGGTTACCATCACCTATGGACATTTGTTACACCAGGGATGCCACCTGCTGTGTGACTGGAAGACTGGAATCTGGCTACTAATGCCGGAACACAACTCAAGGTTTTTATGGCGGCATTCTTTAAACCAGGGTAGCCTGATCTAGACAGGCACACCTACCACCTTTTTCCTTTAAAAGCCTTGTTATTCTTAGTATTAGTGCAAATATAATTGTTGGTATCCAAATAAATTAATTTAAAAAATACGGCTAAATCAATGATGAAAATTAGCGTCTTATCATTTCTTACTACGTCATCTAATGTTGATATTAGACGGATGAAGCAAATGGAGTCGATTTGCTTGAAAGTCACAAAACTGAAAGGACACGACGATAACCAAAAGAAAGACATAAATGAACCTTCTAATATCGGCTTAAGAAGAAACAGGGGGTCTAAAGTGGTTTTTGGAGAAGCCCTTGGTGACATCACATTTTATCCGTGCAGGGACGGAGATCCAATACTAATTCCTGCGGCGATAAAACAACCCACAGCTAGGTATTTGCCCGTCTGGATGGCTAACACCTCTGGTCTAGCGCATGCTGCCATAACAACCTTGTGTTGTGTTCCGGCATTAGTGGCCAGGTTTCATTCCTATCTACAAGTCCGGCTGCACATTGGTAGCACATTTGCAAGTGTCTATAGGCGACGGTAACCACTTCCCGTCACAGTTGGGCTGCCAACCTGTCTGCTATACTCCAGCAATCAAAAAGACATTGACACATGTCTTGATATACTTTTTATTTTTATTTAAGTTTATGGCTTGGCAGCTAGGCCTTTAAGCCAGAACTTAGTCTACAATATAGTTTCTTCATTTTCTTAAGCCTACGTGTAGCACAACTGAACTGTAGGTAATCAGCTAGTGCCATTCAACGGAGTTCTTGTGTCAACTCAAAAGGCCACATTTGACTATACAGTTCACATTTCTCACAAAACACATAATTACTACTCAAAAACTATCACTATCCTACAACTATTGTTCATTTTAGAGTAATTTTACACATTTTTAGAAAATAAAACTGCACAGCACAACGTCTCCTTTCAGTTCCCGCCAAAAACTCCCCTGATATACTGGTACATGCAAGACATAGTATAAATTAGCTACTTAACCCCGAAAGTAATTAGACACCCTTGCGTAAATATACTTAAGTCTCTTTTTTCAAAACCCCCCAGCCATAAAGAAAGATTACGCCAACACTAGTAAGTAACAAAGTACTTTGATGTTGTCACAAAGATATGACGAGTTAAAGGTTTAATGCGATTATTTGTACAGTGGGTCAGTCTCAGTCCTAAACTAACAGATGTAACTATCAGAGCCGTTTGGACGTATTAAAAGGTTTGTGTTCCTCTCGCTTTTAATTACTGCCCTAATTAAGGAACATAATTCGTTTCATATTTACAAGTGTGGAAAACATTACTGTGATCATCAAGGCATGTATTTGTCAACGGATTATAGTAAGAGCGAGTTTAACTAACTCTAACTAGTCACCCCTGCTAACACGGATTAATGGCCAGCTGCTATATCTTACCAAGTGTCAATTTCTATTATTATCGGTTAAATATTGACATAAGCTCCATACTGGTATTGTCAAATTTGTACCGATGGTAACGCCAACCAGTAATCTTATATATATAAAAGAAAGTCTTGTTAGTTATACTATTTATAACTAAAGAATGGCTGTACCGATTTGGCTGAAAATTGGTGGGGAGGTAGCTTAGAACCAGGAGACGGACATAGGATACTTTTTATCCCGTTGGAACCGGTAGGTGGCGCTGAGTTCGGGTTCTAGAATCCTAATCACCGGCAGCGATTTTGGTGATTTTGTTCTTGTGTGTTTGAGTGGTTCCCGGATGGTTTAGATTCATAATTAGAACCGGTAGGTGGCGCTGAAATCGGGTTCTAGAATCCTCCTAATCACCTGGACCGATTTTGGTGATTTTGTTTTTGTGTGTTTGAGTGGGTTCCCGGATGGTTTACATTCGCAATTGGAACCGCTAGATGGCGCTGGGGTCGGGTACTAGATATTTTTTTTAGAGCAGGACAACGTGTGCCGGGGCCGCTAGTTATATATATTTTAAAATAAAGCTACATACAGACTTAGAGTTTGTAGACAGCCTAAATAAAATGAAATCTAACTTGTGTGATAGATAACCTTCGATAAATCATAGAGAAGCGTGGCGGGTGTACTCTCCGTGCTTCTATAAAAATGCTGGGGCCAGAGTCCAGCAGTGGGACGGTTACGGGTTATTATTATCTTATACTAATATATAAAGCTGAAGAGTTTGTTTGTTTGTTTGATTGAACGCGCTAATCTCAGGAACTGCTGGTCTGATTTAAAAAAAAAATTTCAGTGTTAGATAGCCCATTTATCGAGGAAGGCTATAGGCTATATATCATCACGCTAAGACCAATAGGAGCGGAGCACCAATGAAGAATGTTTCAAAATCGGAGGGTTTTGAAAACAAATTCCACGCGGACGACGTCGCGGGCACAGCTAGTATTATATATTAATACTAATATACTTATATTATAAAGGTAATATTTATTAAACTTTGATTATGATATTTTCTTTGTTTTAACAAATTCCTACATGTATATTTTACGTATATGTTTGTTTAAATTGAATTTTAATATTTTTACATTATTATTTTCAAAATCCCACTTATTTCTATTTAAATTTATTCTTATAAATAATGAGCTTATAATATATAACAAAGAATGAGATATTTCTCATACGTATTTATAGACATAATCATGTTTATAATGTTAAGTTTTTGATATTAGTACCTATTTAAGTTACCATTGATATAAGTTCATATAATCATTTATATTTCTTCACATAATGACTCTCGCAACTCTTTAATCATAATTTGATTGAATCTGTTATAATAATGAGATCTAAAGTAGTTAAAAAAAAATACAAGTAATAACTAAATATAAACTAATCCTACTTATTTATAATTTAGTACTTTAATTTGTGACATTTATCTATATTTAAAGCATTACTTAGTGAATTTACATTTTTTTTAAAGTAATATATGAAAAAAAAACAATATTATATATAATAAAACTAAGATTAAATACAAAAATAAACTAAGTAATAAATAGTAAGATAATCCTATAAATAAACCTAGCTTAAAAATAAAAATAAAAAAAAAACCTGAATCAAAGCCCGTCCAGCCCCACTAGACCACTGTCGCTGGGCATTGTACCGAGAAGGCTGGCAGCATTACCTCGCTGGATACAAAGGCTAATCCTTTGAGCGAGGTAAGCTCCAGCCTTCCGGTCTCTTGTTGTATCGACCAGACGTTTTTTAATATTTTTAAGTTCACTTCACTAATGTTAATGAGAATTTACATGTTTGGGATACTTATAACTTAGTGAGCCTCCACTAAGTTATAAGTAACCCAAGTAACTGAAAGCCAGTGCTGTGTCAGCTCTTCTTGACACAGCATAATGCTGAGTTGTCAGCCTCATTGCCGTGAATGTTACGTACATTATTTTTATTTTTTCAAAATATTTTATATTTTACATGTGAATCCTGTTAGTGTTATGATTTTTTTTTTAGTTTGATGTGCATTCATTCCCGCCAATAAATATTACTTTCATTCGATTATAATTATACTAGCTGCCCTGGCACACGTTGCTCTGCCCTGAAGAAATAAAATTTAAAACCCGATTGCAGCGCCACCTACCGGGTCCAAATGTAAGCTATCCTATCTCTCAAGTCGGATCAAACTGCACACGATGTGCAAATTTGATTAAAATCACTCAAGTAGTTTAGGAGTCCATTGTTTATTTTGGTGTGCAATAAAGTGTTATTTATATATCTACATAGTACACATGTACCGCAGCATATTCGTCTCCGTAACACGCAGCTCTTGCTTGTATACTCAAGCCACGCTTGACTGCCATATAAAAGGTCAGGGAAACAATTATGCGTCCTGTTAACCGTTGTGACAAGGCTGGGTTATTTTTCATTTTGAATACAATTTTTAAATTTAATTTCTCATCTCTCTCATTCACGGCAAAAATAATTTTTTGTTTATACGCGTTTGATAGACGCAACTTCTACTCTTTGTTTTGGAAATACAATTGTTAATGCACAAAGAGTTAGTTATTCAGGAAGATCATCATTATTTTCTTTATTCTATTCCTAATTACATTAAATTGCGGACTAATCTATACTAAAGAGTTAAAGTTTGTGAGGTTGTAGGGGGTAATCTCTGGATCTACTAAACCGAATTTAAAAATTGTTTTACTGTTGGAAAGCTACGTTAATAGGGATTGTCATAGGCTATATACATATATCACGAGAGTGGGACAGAACGCGGGTGAAACCACGCCGCGCTAGTGTTGTTATAAAACGAGAGTCGGCAATAATCGAAACTTGATATTATCTAAAACAGTGTTTTGTAACCTTTTCAATGGTACGACCCCCTCAGTATATGAAAATATTTCAAGACCCCCCTATTCTCCGCTGCTTCTTGTATTTTATTATGTTACAAATATGTCTATCTCTAAATCTGTACAATATAATAATCAAATATATTATATACTAGCTTCTGCTCGCGACTTCGTCCGCGTGGATTAGTTTAAAAAAAAGTAAGTTAAAAAAACCCCCGATTTTGAAACATTCTTCATTGGTGCTCCGCTCCTATTGGTCTTAGCGTGATGATATATATAACCTGTAGCCTTCCTCGATTAATGGGCTATCTAATACTGAAAGAATTTTTCAAATCAGACCAGAGCAGTTCCTGAGACTAGCGCGTCGAAGTAAACAAACAAAATGAAATGATAGAAATATTTCAATAATAAATATTTCATTTCATTTCAAAGAAACAAATAAACTCTTCAGCTTTATATATTAGTATAAGATTTACATCGATGACGTATGGAAACCCTAATAAATTTTTTATAATTTGTAATAACATTCTAATGTCCTTTGGTCGATAGATTCTTAATAAAAATAACTTTTTGAACTTAGTTATTACTTTCTTTTTATTGAAGCTCCTCGACTTCTTGCTATCTTCTTATAAAGGTTTTATGACCTCCCACGCGATCGCGATGTACTCGTTGACAAACACTTAATTACAAAATGAAATATTTTTGAACTCACGTCCAAACATAATGAATGTCCACTATTTTTACCACTTGGCTATGAACCCCTAAAATATAATTTAATCGAAAGTACTCTATATCTCAAAAACTTCTTAACGGATATTATTCAAACAAATTTTCCTATAAAAATATATTTAAAGCTCTAGTCTCTTGATTTTTTTCGGAATTTTCCTCCTCTTAGTTTAAAAGTTAGAGGGGGCGATACAGTTTTGCGAGTTTGGGAGGTAATATCTCTACATCTATTGTATTAATTTAAAAGTGATTAAATAACATTGGAAAGACACAATTTTTAAGACCTGACTGACGATGCCATTCACGACTATGTATAGTGAAAACCATTTCTAGCCTCAGACCTTTGTTTCGTGTATGGCAGCCACCCATAATCTTAATTTTCTAATGAGAACACAACACTATATACCGATATGCAGATGGCCTTTGTTGCTGAGCGGGCTAAGCCTTTGCGGAGCCTACCTCACTGCAACTCAGAGGCTCCGGGTTCGATTCCTGGTATGGTAAATTTTGGAACCGAATTTTTTCTGTTATTTACTATGGTCTGGGTGTCTAGGATCGGTCCCAGAAGAGTCCGTTGTATATTACCCGTAACACCAGCGTAACTTGCTTAATTTGAGGATATACAACATAGGCATGTTTTTTTAAATATTGCTTAAAATTTAATTCATACAACGCAGTATTTTCCGAGTGACAAGTTCATAACAGTTCCGTTTTCTAATACCTACCGCATTGTTTCTCAACAATTTGTATGTCGCGACTCACGAAAAAACCCAAAAGTTAAGTAAAAAGCCCTACAACCCCTTCACTACAAAATTATAATCATAATTTAATTAGTAGTTTATTTATACGTCTGATTTGTATATAGGTCTTGTTTTTTTTAACAGACTGCGACCCCCTTTAAGTATCTACCTAAATGGAGTTCGTCGTCTCGCTCACGCATTACCACATTTTTGAATGTATAAATTCATAAAATTGACCTACGACAAACGCGTAGTACATAAAACTTTGTAAAAAAATTACGAATGTTCCACAAAAAAATTATTTGAAATCAGATAAGAAAGAGTTCATATATGAAAAATATTTTTTTCACAAGAATTATTTTTGATATACCTACATAAATATATACGAAATCATAACGATTTTTTTATGAAACATTCGTAATTTTTTTTGGTAAGTTTTGTGTATATTTTTAAATGTGGTAATGCGTGAGCGAGATGGCTATTATTAACACTATTTAAGTAGGCTCTTAATAAAAAACACGAACCCCACAAGGGTCACGACCCCCAGGTTGAGAAACGATGAACTATAGTATACTACTAATTACGCATACTCGCTTTAGGGATATTATAGAGCATAGATTTCCAACTATTTCGACCATGGCATGTACTTTCATTAAACTGTTAAATAATTTATTTATTTAAATTATTACTAGATTTTATACTTTAATTTTAGTTTGTATGTATAGTTTATTTTTAGTTTAATTTATTTATAATTTAGTTTATTTATAATTAGATACCTATATAATAGTATTTTTAAGATAGTTTAATTTATAATTTTATTTTATTTTAAAATAGTAAATTATCAAAATATTGTTATAATTAAATATTCAACATTGGTAAAAAAAATTAAAAAAAAAATTAAATAAATCATTTATTTACATTTATAATCTATGTATGTACGTAGCTATAAAGAAAACATGTGACGACCTAAGTTCTCAGTTAAAATACAATATAAATAATATGTATTAATTAGATTTACTTAAGATTAAGTTTTCTATGCTGCATTACTTTATAATGTTAATAAGTTAAACTTATAATCATTCATTTACTTATTTTAAACATTATGCAAAAAAATATATTATTTAAAAAAAAAGCTGTTTGTAAAATATTTTTCTATGAAATACTGTGTGGCACGTAAATTAAGCATAAAAAAATGTGTTTTAGTAAAATTAGAAAATAGAAAAATTTAATTAAAAAATTCAATAATAATAAATTTTATTTAGTTACGATGTTACAGATTACTTAATTTTTTTATTCCCATTTTTTAGTTAATTTTTATTATAAAAATATATGGAAAACTTACCGTATAAGATTACAACATAACAGAAATCAATAGCAAAGAAACACTTGTAATACACTAGCACTTAATAATACTATTTCTTAAGCTGAGTTTGTTGTTTGACAGATGAAAGTGTTATGATGATCCCTGGATGTGATCTGGGCTTATATACAGAACGTGTACGCCCCTTTGTACCGTTAGCATAAATGGGCGTGAAGTAATAAAACGAATAATAAATTAATTTTCACGTCATATGGCTTTTCGTTTGGGTGCGATTAAATTGTTTGAATATTAATTCCGTTTATTTAAGAATTTAGGTACATGTTAATTCTGATGCTTAGTTTTTTTCTATTGCTTGAGAACAACGAGACTAATGACCCACCTGATAGAAAATTAACCTTCAGTTAAGCGTGTTACATGCGATGAGTGAGTTTTTCTTCTCTTCTTCTCCCATCCTCTCTATTCTGTTCCTTCTGCTGACTCTATTACATCTCCGTATCCCATAGTCTTTACCGCATCTGGAAAAACGTTGACTTTGTCTGTGGTGTTGCACACACTTATAGGCGACTATAGCCACTTTCCATGCGTTACATCGTCATCAGTTTTACAATAAAAAGCAAATAGTTACCGTTGTCTATGGACATTTGCAACGGCAAACGTGCTACAAATATACTGGCAGCCACCAACTAAAACCTGGCCGCTAATGCCAGAAAGCGACTCTAGCTTGTTATAGCATACTCTAGACTAGGGGTGGTGGCCATCCAGACAGGAAAATGTCCTATCAACTGGCTACAGGTGATTTTCCAGCGATATAGAGCGACAGACTATCCAGCCATTGTTCTTTCTTCCTGCACGGATGTTTTTAGTTTTTCGTAGCCGTTTTCTGCAAAATGGAACCCTTACATAATATATATATATATATATATATATATATATATATATATATATATATATATATATATATATATATATATATATATATATATATATTTGTCCATCGGTTCGTCAGTTCGTTTTTGTATGTTTGTCATAAACATTTTTCTCAAAAAATAGTAGGTCCATTTGGATGAAATTTGTTAGAAAATTATGATTGACCAACCATATATAATCATGGCCGGAGATGGAATTGTTTTCGATATAAGTAGGTGTGTAGGGTTGAATTATATAGTAGTATACGATCGCGTTTGATCACGATCTCTGCGATGTGGAGCGAAGATATGGTCTAAACATGAAGCGCGTACCTAGAAGTTACCTATTCACACGGGACTTGAAAACACCTAGATTGTAAGTATTGGAAAAGACAGAAATATAATAAGTTTAACTCGTTTGCGGTGCGCATGATGAATTCCCAATAAATATTAGTTTTATTATAAACTGTTGAGTAGTTTTTGAGATATGGGGTGTAATAAATTAAATGCTTTTTTAGGGTATTGTAGCTAAATTATAAATACAATGGATGTTCGTCACCATTACTGACCGCTTTTGTACATATTAAGATACGTACATAACTTCTATTAGATTCTATGTAGAATTTTCGTGACTATGATAATACGAAAAACTACTAACTTTTAAGTTTCAAAAATATTAGATCAAGACAAACTAAGCTAAGTAATATTGCTTTAGAGTTAAAAAGTACATATCAAACTTTTTCCTTTAAATTAATTAAAAATTCAATCATTTTCAAACTTTTATTCCAAGAGTGTAACTAATTCGCATGTAAACAAAATTGCAGATTTTAATAAACTTTAAAAATTGTGTTAAAATATGAGCTCTCTCTAAATATTTTAAGTGTTATTGTAATTAATTTTTGAGTACTGACGAATAGCGAAGAGTTAAAGAAAGGTCAGGTAAAGAGCACCTCAAATAGTGTATCTATGTAGAGATTAATGAAAGTAGGTGACCCGAAATTGTTTGTCAGCATCGCACATGAGATCCATCGTCTCTGCCTACCCCCATGAGAAACAGGCGTGATAATATGTATGTATGTACAATTGCGAAACAATAAAGGTTTTTGTGTTCTCATTTAAAGCATCAGTGAAACTGGTACAACAAGAAATTTATTACAGTCAAAGCCTATTCTGCTAATATAATGTCCAAAGTTATATCTAGACAAAAGTGTTTTAGTATTAAAGAAGCATTTCTATTTTTGTTTTTTATTTAACAAAACGAGTAGGTGTAACATATTCGCAGTTTTTTTTGTTGTCGCTATGGGTACAGTGCGACCAACTGTTGAATTGCAACTGTATAATTCCGCATTGTGAGTGCAGCTTTATTAGGTCCTGCAGCCCATTGTCAGCATAAATACCCCCACATTTTACCTGTAAGGGCTTGTTAGCTCGACCTTCAGGTTCTAACTTACTTTAACATAAATCGCGAGATGTTGTTACAGTGTAATCCCTTATGCTTTGTAAAAGAATAGGGATGAGGAAACAAGTTACTGATGGCGTCCACCCCTGGTCTAGGGTATGTCGCCATAACAACCTTGTGTTGTGTTCCGGCATTAGTGACCAGGTTCCAGTCTCCCTTAAGAGAGCAGCAGCGCATTTGTAGCACCTTTGGTGTTGCGAATGTCCATAAGAGATGGTAACTGATTTTCATCAAATGGGTCGTCTGCCTGTTTGCTAAACCCCTGTAATAAAAAAGTTATAATAAATCCTAATATTTTTATAACTTATGACGTCATAAGTAGGTCGTCGACGTCAGCCAACCGTTGTCCACTGCTGGATGTAGGCCTATTATTACCACGGGAGCCCGGAGGCGCAGATATGCGCATGACTTCCCTTCCTGAAAAATACCGCTTCAGGCCCTCTTGCATCTAGGGAGCAGAGGAGTCTTCACCCCTGTCGTCGAAGTGAGTTTGCTCTTCCAGGGGTACTCTCATGCACTTATTGCGCTAGGATCGGCGTAGGCGTAATTACGTTCTAAGTCTCAAGCCTTTCCTACCATAAAACGCGGAGTACATGGGAGGAGGGTGGTTTTAGTGCGGTATTAGCCCCTGGGCATTTGTCCATCGGTTCGAGTCTCCACACAAGCCGGTCGATTACTGTTTGCATTGCCCTCAGTGGAATGCCTCTATGATCGACTATGGTCTAATCCCTAGCAAAGGACCCGGTATTGTGCGAAATGCATTTCCCCCGCCTGAAAAAAAAGGCCTATTATTACCAGCTATCCCGGTCCTCCGCTGTCTCATCCAGCCCTTACCGGCGACCTTGCGCAGACCGTCGGTCCATCGGGCTAGAGGGCGTCCTATACTACGTTTGCCGAGACGCGGTCTCCACCCTAGGACTCGTCTTCTCCATTGGCCATCAGTACTGCGACAAACGTGGCCGGCTCACTGCCACTTCAGCTAGCTAATTTTGCGGTAGTCCGTAACCTTGGTTCTCTTACGGAACATATCATGTATAATCTCATAAGCAGATATGCTCATACAAAACCTATGAGGCTGCAATATTGAGAATACTATAAAAACATCTCAGTCGATTTGCGTGTCCTTCCTTCCGTCCGGAAGAATACTAATTCCTAAGGCTGGCGGCCTGGCGTAAGAGGCGATAAAATAACCCATAAGTGGTAGGGATGACTATCACCCGTAGTCTAGGGTATACCGCCATAATAAACAACCTTGACTTGCATTCCGTCGTTCCAGTTTACCCTTTGAGGCCGGCAGCACACTGATGTTGCAAATATTTTCTAGCTTTCCATCCAGTAAAACAATGTTTCGCAAAAAAACTGCAAATGTGAATCAGCCCATATGGTTTTTGAATAAAAATTATTTCGATTTTCTATATCTAACGATGTTTACCTTAGATTTATATTTGAAAACTACAAAGAAACAAGACGTTGGAAGATATTTTATTAAAAGCTTGCGGCGACTGTTTACATACGTTGTTTGAGCTGTAATTGGTTCGTGGGTATGGAATATGTAAGAGATATGTGTTGTCATTTTGTTAAGACTGCAAAGCTGTGCGATATACTTATGTAGCAGTGACGTGGACTTCATACAACTATATTCCCCATAGGCTACCTTTAAAAAACTGGCAGTCGAATAGCCGAAAGCGCCATGCATTCATTGGCGTTTACGCGTTCTGTTCAAACATATTATTATATAGTGTTTCTTTAAATTAACTACCGACCAAAAGGACGAAAGTGCCATGAATTTATTGGCGTTTATGTTTTTTATTCGTGCATATATTATTTCTGTATTACTATCTCTAACGCTCGGCGGCTTTCCACACGTTTGGATGAAATAGCAACTCATAACCCGATCGAGCACCGGCTTTTGTTTTATAATATGCGGTATAAGAAAATAAATTGCGAGTTAAGAGTTTTTTCAACAGCGGTGTAGTCAGTATATTTTTGCAACCGGCTTGTTCTAGTCGAATTTCCACCCCGCGCCACTGTTATGTAGAATATATATTTTTATCTTTAGTTGTAGGTAAACTGGCCTACGGTCTACCAGATGGTACCCAATACTTACAGTCACTCGTGGTCATCTGCGATCTAGACTACGTTGTCCACCTCGTTGAGAGTTGTATCTGTTTACGCGCTTTGTGAAATACCATTTTGTAGCGCTTTGAAAAAACTGCAATAGGAGTCTTCAGGAATTTACTCCACAGCTTGCGGTTGTATGGCGCGTATGGTTTATAAGCCACATCCAGTGCTGGGAGCAGGCATAACCCCCGGCGTTCGCTAAAGCCTCACCTGCGTGGAGCGTGTCAGATCTCTTTATTGGAGGTGCGATGAACTCTGGCGCACCCCTATCTCAACGGAATATGGGGCGAGTGGGAACCCTACTCTGGGCCCACACGCGGCTGCCAGGTTACGGCAGCCAGAAGTCCAAAGACCCTCTCCGGTGCCGTCGCGTTTTCCTTTGAAACCGGTGCGTCCTTTTTTTAACGAGAGTAAACCTGATTGAGGGCCGTCAGGGAAAATCGCGGCCGGTGTGACAGGATACGCCAAATTAGAGATGCTATTACCACACCACAGATACGGATTAAAACTCCTTGGTATTCCACCTTTCACCCTTAGCGCCAGGGTCATGGGTATATGGTCTAGCCCGTCCGCTGGCGCTGGCAGGTGGTAGCCCATCGGCCTCAACCACTGCTGGGGAACTACTTTTAGCCCCATCTTCATACTGTCATTTCGTGGGGCGGTTTGTAACGCGCCCCACGGGAGGAAAGATGAGCGCGCGCGGAATACGTCGCGTCCACATCTCGATGGTATAACTGCTGGTGGGGAAACCCTTTCCCCAGGGGCTCACCCACGAACCGGCGCTTCCTAATCTAACCTAGGACGCTTGGAGCACTTGAAAATACTTGCTCATTTTCTTCTGTTTCTTGCCGCTTCTTCTTAAAACAGGAATTAAATGTTGCGAAGCGGAGGTAGACTTCTATTTTAGTCCCAGACGGAAAAACAGCGCTGGTCTTAGTTTTTGTCCGTGCAGGAACGGCGAAAGTGTACTAATTGGTGGTAGGGTATTTGCCCGTCTGGATGGCTACCACCCCTGGTCTAGAGTATGCCGCCATAACAATCTTGAGTTGTGTTCCGGCATTAGTGGCCAGGCTCCAGTATCCCTTAAGAGAGTAGCAGAGCATTTGTAGCTAGCACCTTTGATGTTGTAAATGTTCATAGACAATAGTAACCACTTTTCATCAGGTGGACCGTCTGTCTATCTGCTGAAGCCAGGCAATAAAAAAAGTGGCCGGCATTACGCTGAGTCTGGGTCCAATTTTAGGACACCTTTATGTTATATTTTTGAATATTCTTAAAGTGTGTGTGACATACATACATAACTTCACGCCAGTTCCCTTGCGGGGTAGGCACGAGCAACAGAGCGCCATTCAGGCTTATTCTTACACACCTCACTTGCTTCTTTGACATTCAGTGTGTATTTGTTCTACATAAAACAATTCTTTCTTTCTTTGTGTACATAATATAATTACGACCTTTAAGAAATGATTTCCAGTGGAACTTAGTTTGAATAACAACTTTTGAATTTGAATTCAATATGAAGGGGATACACCAAGTGTGAAATTATGTATGTAAGTTTATTCATCTAATAAAATTCTGATAGCTTAGTGAGTAACTCTTTCCGATGTCAAATTAATTCACGTTTCAAAAGACATATGAGTTCGATTCCTGCCCGGAAAAGTATGCATCTCTTAGACAGTTTTCTGACTTACTGTTTATATTGTCGGCATATTGTTATAATTACCACGTGCTGACGCTGAAGGAAAAAATTTTGAGGAAAACTGCACGTCGCGATAACCGATGTGTCAAACCCGCCAAACTGCCTTTTTTTATTGCAGGAGTTCAGCAGACAGGCAGACGGCCCACATCATGGAAAGCGGTTACCATCGTCTATGGACATTTGCAACACCAAAGGCGCTACAAATGCGCTGCTGCTCTCTTAAGGGAGACTGGAACCTGGTCACTAATGCCGGAACACAACTCAAGGTTGTTATGGCGGCATACTCTAGACCAGGGGTGGTAGCCATCCAGTCCCACTTGGCTGTGGGTTGTTAAGTCGCCTCTTACGACAGGCCGCCCGGCCGCAGGAAATTGTATTCTTTCTCCGTTCCTGCACGGATAAAAAGGACAATCGCGGTGGGTATAACGTTAGCTCCTCCTATAGAGTGGGCAGGCCCTAGCCCAACAGTGGGGCACTAGTAGCTGTTATTGTTATTCTTCTAATACGGTTTAAATATCCGTGTTTAAGATATATGTTTGTCAACTCATCTCAATAAGCATTACGAATCAAAGACCGGACATAACTGGAATATTCTGGACACTAACAAGCTATTCTTGAAATCCTCATACTGTGATAACAATGTTTTCACTTCATTTTCATACTACTAAAAAGAAAGAAAAAATATTTAAAGAAATAGCGATGTACATACATTGCTAACGTGTATCTTAAGAATAAAAACATATATTGATAATTTGTACGCCGCATTTTCAGCAAACAAGGTTTGCACTCAGCTTATTGCTGTGCCGACATAATAACAGCGCTGATTTTCAGTGCAAACCTTCCTTTTGGCGTAATACTAAAACGACCCGAATATTTTAATGAGTTTAATTTAAAAACTATTTAATTTGTAAATTATAATATATACGTACATAGAATGCATGATGAAAGAATGAATAAACAGATATACAATGCAAAAGTGGATGGATGCAGAAGTCGTGGACGGCCACGACACACCTTCCATGATCAAATTGATTGTGTACTAGCAGAAGGTGATGTCAGGAGCCTTAAGAACAGACGAGCGTGCATGACAAGAGTTATGAATGTCAAAGAAGCAAGTCAGGTGTGTAAGAATAAGCCTAAATGGCGCTCTGTTGTTCGTGCCTACCCCGCAAGGGAACTGGCGTGAAGTTATGTATGTATGTATGTATGTACATAATGTATGAGGAGGGATGAAAGTCACGTGATAAAAATAATGTTAAACTGTAAGATTCATGGGTACAAATGTAAGAGTAGAGCAAACAAGAGATGAATGGATTATGTGAAGGATTATGTTGATTTGTGGGGTGACAGAGGACGTATATCAGAGGAGTGTGGAAGGAAAAGACATATTGTGCTGACCCCAAGTAATTGGAAGAAGATGAAAGAAAAGCGAGACGTGGGTACATAATCTGCTAGCTCCAATATTGTTCTTCTACTTATAAACTAGGGTATGCCCGCGACTTTGTCCACGCTTGACTTGAAATTCCCGCAACACAAAATTTACAAAATAATGTAAGCTGTCCTTTTAATGAAAACTGTGTCGCAATAAGCTACTTTTTATGCATTTGAATAACTACAAATCGCTTATGGAAAAAATCATAATATGATAAAGAATTATCATACATTTTATTAAATAAATTTTGCTATCGAACAGTGAAAATCATAATAACAGCCCATAAATGTCCCACTGCTGGGCTCGGGCTACCTTGACAGATTTGATACAACGGTTATCTCGATGTGCAGGTTGCATCACGATGTTTTCCTTCACCGTTGTTAACACGTGGTAATTATAACAGTATGGACATTAGGTCAGAAACTACCTAAGTAGAGCATGCATTTCGGCCAGGATCGAACCCGCGCCCTTTGAGTCTGGGACGCGAGCGCTAGCCATTACACCACCACGACATGGATATTTGGATACCTATCAATTTGTCAAGCATCCTATCAACGCCTACTCAGTCGTCTCGTATTTCTATTACTGCTTCTTAGAAACTGGTGAGTATATGAATAAATTAAATGATAAAATGTGTAATCCCCGTAATGTCGCATACATCAACCGCATTATGAAATAATTAAAAATTATAGATCATAATTTAGGCACAATAAAAAATTTATTGACTTGAAATGTTAAGTACGGTGTCGGTTCATTTTATTCTTCTTTCTAGAGCCCATTCTATTATATAAAAAATATGTATTAATTTTTGAAGAATTTTCCCTAGACTACGGACATACCAATCCCTGCAGGAACGGAGAAAGAATACAATTTCCTGCGGCCGGGCGGCCTGTCGTAAGAGGCGACTTAACAACCCACAGCCAGGTGGTAGGGCATTTACCCGACTGGATGGCTACCTGGTCTAAAGTATGTCGCCATAACAACCTTGAGTTGTGTTCCGACATTAGTGACCTGGTTTCAGTTTCCCTTAAGAGAGCAGCAGCGCATTTGTAGCAACTTTGCTGTTGCAAATGTCCATAGGCGATGGTAACCGCTGTCCATCAAGTGGACCGTCTGCCTGTCTGCTGATCTCCTGCAATAAAAAAACTATTGTTAAAACTCAAATATTTTTTTGTTTCAGCTGTTTTTTACATGCTAGATGCGTATACGAAATTTTAAGGACTTTTAAGCCGGGTACTCACCTGCGAGCGGTAATCGTAACCATTAAGCGTTACTGTAACCAAATTCCATTGTGTGTACGTGGCTCGCTAGCTGGAGGCAAGTGGCACGCTGTGCGCTCGCAACGAGCCGGCATAACCATATACTCATTCATATAAATATAATGAACGAGAGTTGGTCTGAAAGAGTGTCGGGGTGAAGGTAAGGAAAGGAATGCTCCGGTGGTTCGAGCATGTGGAAAGAATGCATGATGAAAGAATGACTAAACAGATATACAATGCAAAAGTGGATGGATGAAGAAGTCGTGGAAGGCCACGACACACCTTCCATGATCAAATTGATCGTGTACTAGCAGAAGGTGATATCAGGAACCTTAAGAACAGACGAGCGTGCATGACAAGAGTTATGAATGTCAAAGAAGCAAGTGAGGTGTGTAAGAATAAGCCTAAATGGCGGTCTGTTGTTCGTGCCTACCCCGCAAGGGAACTGGCGTGAAGTTATGTATGTATGTATGTATAACTACAATAGTTGCACGTTACTGTAACCAAAAACTGTTGCCACCTTTTTTTGAACAAAATATAGTATTTTTGTTTTGTAGCTGTAAAAATATAGTACTTTAGGGAAATTTAAGTGAAAAAAAGAGTACACATTTATTTTTCATTATTTATTTCATTACTGTATTTACCATGTGTATTTATTACTACTTTTTGCTTTGGTCAGTTAAGATCCATTATTTAAAAAAAACTCGTGTAGCACTCGAGGACTGTCGCGGTAAAGCTATTGCATAGCATTTTTTATCAAGTTATGCAATTATAATTATTTATTTATTTTTTATTTATGTAGTATTTTTTTTTCTTTGATATTAATTCAAGTTACACTTTTTGAGCGTGGTGACCGATAAGAAAACAAATTCATTGTTGTACATAGGTACACCTATGTACATAGGTACATATATGCCTACACGTATACTTACGGGGCGCATATGCGGTGAGTGTGGCATTATAAAGATATGATAGATACCTATACACCTATATACTTTCTCACAAACAGCTGCTTACGTATTCGTCCGATTTCGGAGCAGCTCGTCTCGATCCGTGCGAGCTTCGTACAGACGTACCATATACATACACCTTAAGCAAACGCTCGGCCGAGCTACAAAGTAGGCGGAGTGGGGGGTGTTTTATTAGGTTTCATTTTCGTTACGGAATTTCTTGATTCGATCGCCGCGCTCAAAGCCCGCGATAAAAGCTATGCAATGGCTTAATAATCATAATTATCTAAACAAAAAGCGACAATTAAATTAGCGATGAAAATATAGTACATTTCGTTCTATTATAATTTTTCTATAATACATAGTACAATTGGCTAAAATATAGTACGATACTGTATATTGTAGTACGATTGGCAACCCTATGTATACGTAGCGCGCGAGTGGCTCGCAGTAAGCTGATGATTGTTGCTTTTTGTTGCGAATCAAAAGGCGCTTGCAATACGTTCGCAGTACACACTTACACACTAGAAGCTCGCTACTAATGAATACGTCACCGAAGCGTTTCCCTCGCCTCAAAACAAAAAAAAAATAAAAAAATACGTCACCGAAACGTGTTCTTGTGTACTCGTTACTGTATCTGCTTGGTTCAAGTTACAGCTCGCAGGTGAGTACCTAGCCTTATGTATGCGGCGTAGCCAGCTACGTTACATCGTAGCTGCTACGAGATTTTCGTAGCGCTGCTACGATCTGAAGTTCAAAGTAATAACACACTAACTACGATAATGTAACAATTATTTATTAATAGCAGTAGACAATTAAGCTTATGTTGTTTTCACAAAGATTAAAGTTAATTTCAAATATTAAATGGTTTTAAATTTAATCATTTTACTAATTTCATGTCTTAAAATATTTTCAGTTTGTATAATACTATTTGAACTTAAAATATTAACGACATTTTTATTCATAAAACAAAATAATTATGACATCAACCTTCTAAATTGATTATATAAGAATATTAGAGAGGAAACTAGGGTTTAACCCGTATATTCGCCTCTGTAAATGGTGTTATATATATATATATATATATATATATATATATATATATATATATATATATATATATATATATATACATATATATATATACATATATATATATATATATATACATATATACTAGCGGCCCCGGCAGACGTTGTCCTACTCTGAAAAAATAAAAATCTATGACCTGATCCCAACGCCACCTACCGGTTCTAATTGTGGAATTAAATCATCCGGGGACCCACTCAAACACACAACAACAAAATCGGTCCAGGTGATTAGGAAGATTCTAGAACCCGATCTCAGCACCACCTACCGGTTCCAACGGGATAAAAAGTATCCTATGTCCGTCTCCTGGTTCCAATATTCAGCCAAATCGATACTGCCGTTCTTGAGTTATAAATAGTGTAACTAACACGACTTTCTTTCATATATATATACATATATCAATAACAGTGCAACATCAGTCCGTCCTAGGGTGCAGTTGAAAAGCAGCGTCAGGCACCTGTTGCCTGCTACATGCAGAACTGCGCCTATTTGGTACCATCGCGACCCTTTTTCTGTATATACCTACATCGTTAAATTCATCGCCATGTGTCTCGCTATGTGAAGACCAAATAAACGTTTTTCTTTATTTCTGTGTCTTCTCTTTCTGTGTATTTTCATATTCATCCGTGGTTTTAAGGGAAATTATCGTCATTTTACAGAAATATGTTCCTATTTTCAGAACCGGGCAGAGGAAACACTTATAAACTAATGTTTGTTTAAGTATAGTTGAAACTAGATCCCATATTTTAACTTGCTACGATTGAGTTTTAATTAGTATATGTGTAATAACTATCAGTGAGTACGACGAACCACTTTTGTATTTACTATATATACTAACTAACTTCTGGCCATGACTACGCTCAAAGTGAGTTCATAATGCAAACATATTGTTACGTGTGAGGGACTCGAATTAAAATGCCATTGGAATTACTATAGAATTTATTAGTATTATACAAACACGTATAACACAGGTACAGATATAACTGGACACAATCAATACAAACTGCATGATTCAATAACATGCGCAAAGTCCGTCACTATACAGTTTATTGAATGTACACACGTCTTGCTTGTATCATAATCGTCATTTGACTGCCTCACCCCTACGTTCAGGCATTTTTTTTTACAAATGTCTACCTGCCAAGCGTCGACGCAATTTCCCAGAAAGCGTAATCCGCACACCTGCTTAATTATGCCTGCGAACGGCTATAAACTAGTACAATACACAATATACTGTTTTTCTAAGTAAACAAAAGAAGTCCAAATGCGGGAAGGTAATAAACTGTGCTTTATGGCAGACAGGTGTGCATTCACTTCTGTCGGCATGTAACAATATTTATATATTAGGAATATTTTCCCTATCACATTTAATATAAAGAAAACAAGATAGAAAAATGAATAACATAATCTTTTTAAAAGTAGGCATTCATACAAAATGTAAAATAAAGATCGTGTACTAGCAGAAGGTGATGTCAGGAACTTAAGAACAGACGAGCGTGCATGACAAGAGCTATGAATGTCAAAGAAGCAAGTGTTGTTGTTCGTGCCTACCCCGCAAGGGAACTGGCGTGAAGTTATGTATGTATGTAAAATAAACTGAGATATAATTAATAATTATTACACACACCATTGATGCGCACAGTTTACCGTGTTCTGTATCGGAACAGCAAACGAATTTCATAAGTTAAGTAAGTGGGAAGATAATTATATACTTAGGGCCGCTTGCATAAGGTGGCTTAAATTTATTTAAGAAACACAAAAGGTATTTAACACTCTTAAATACAATTAGCGTCTTGCACAACGCAAAATTTGCCGCTAAATATGTTTAAAGAACTGTCAAAACGTTTTGTGTAAAACGTATTTAGGCAGTTGAATATGATTAACTAATTTTATTTAAAGGCGATCGTTATGCAAGCGGCCCTTAGACTTATTTACTAATAGTGTAGTATTGTTAAGCGCAAAGTTGGTTAAGTTCTATTCAACCTCGGATTTATCAGTTCAAGTACCTTATATCTTTACACATTCTTTTAGGGCCGCTTCTATTCTTATACTTATCCATACTAATATTATAAAGAGATAAAGTTTGTGACGTTGTAGGAGGTAATCTCTGGATCTACTAAACCGATTTTAAAAATTCTTTTACTGTTAAAAAGCTACGTTAACATGGTGTGTCATAAACTATATAACATGACGCTATATACCACGGGAGCGGAACAAAGCGCGGGTGAAACCGCGCGGGGCCGCTAGTTAATTATAAACTAGGACAGAGAAGAAAACGTAACTTATATTGTATTCTACGTATAATCCCTTAAGACTATAAGTAGAATACTGAGCCTAGGTCATCGAAGTCAATGGGTAAGGCACTTAAAAGACTGGCTACCTTACTTAGCTGGATCGCTATACTGATGATCCGTTGTCCGAGGTAAGCACCAGCCCTCTGATCTGATCTTATATATATTTGGATATATATAATATTAATATGTGTTATTGTCTATTTTCTTTTTCTTTTTCTTAATTGTATGTATTGTGTAATATCTATGTATCCTATTAATTATATGGATTTAATTTGCACCCCACCGTCATACACTCTCGATTCCTTTCACACAATCCACAGCCCGGGTTGTCTGGAAGAGATCGCTCTAAAGCGATAAGGCCGCCCTTTGTTCCTGCCTTGACACAAAGTGACTGTAAATGATTTACTTTGTGTACGTGGTGAACAATAAAGTATATTCTATCTATCTATCAGAAGATAGAAATCTATCTATCTATCTTTGTTTTTTTTTTATACTAACTATTAACGAGAAAGTTCAAAACATTTATAACCCTATCCGTATGAGCAGTGTTGTTAAAAAAAATTAAAAGGAAATTAAACTAATTTCTTGATATAAAAAAAAGATTCCGACGAATTGAGAACCTCCACCTTTTTTTGAAGTCGGTTAAAAATTGCAAAGTATATGATGTCACACTAGGGAGGGAGGAGTCTTACGAATGTGACCAACTGTGGCAAGGACGGGGGAGGGGTCGAAAAATCATCAAAATTCTGTGACGTAGTTTGTGGATGTCACCGTAACCCCAAATTACATTTATATGGGCTTTTTTATTGCTGCAATACAGCAATTATCCGTGCAGGAACGGAGAAAGAATACAATTTCCTGCGGCCAGGCGGCCTGTCGTAAGAGGCGACAAAACAACTCACAGCCAGGTGGTACGGTATTTGCCCGACTGGATGGCGACCACCCTTGATCTAGAGTATGCCGCCATAACAACCCTGTGTTGTGTTCCGGCATTAGTGACCAGGTACCAGTCTCCCTTAAGAGGGCAGCAGCGCATTTGTAGCAACTTTGGTGTTGCAAATGTCCATAGGCGATGGTAACCGCTTTCCATCAAGTGGGCCGTCTGCCTGTCTGCTGATCTCCTGCAATAAAAAAAAACAATCAAACGAGTCAATGCCCTACCACCAGGCTATAGATTGTTTTGTTTGCCTCTCACTACAGGCCATCCGGCCTGGAAATTGTATTCTTTCTCCGTTCTCGCACGGATTAAAGTCGTGAAGAAGTAACAAACATCCAGAGATCTTACTTTGAATTTATTTACTGGGAAATCAATGATTATGTTCGTATGTGTGATTTCACTTTCTTAGTTTGTTTGGGATAGTATTGTATACATAGGATAAAGTTTTGTGAAACTTCTGATTACTTATTGTTGATCTATTTGCATAATCGACATGTAATTAATGCATATTGTTACGAGTGCGGGACTCGAATTTAAAATGCCGTTGGAATTACTATAGAATTTACTAGAACTATACAAACACGTATAACACATGAACAAATATAACTGGACACAACCAGTACAAACTGCACGATTCAATAACACGCGCAAAGTCCGTCCCTATATAGCTTATCGAGTGTACACACGTCTTGCTCGTATCGTAATCGTCGCTTGACTGCCTCCTCTCTCCATCCTGCCGTCGTTTTATACTTCACAAATATAAGTGTGCCCGCCCGTATCGTCGACTTAATTACCTAGAAATCGTAATCCACCCACCATACATTAGTATAAGTTTAGTATTAAAATTAGAATAAATTAATATAATAAGTTATTCTTAAGGTACACCACAACATAAAAATCACTAAATTAATGTCACACACAGTAACAAAAAGAAACAATAAGCGTGTATGGACTCTAAAATTTTTCATAGAAATTAAGTAGTAAAAAAGGGTACGGAACTCGAATCCGTAGAGATGTTAATAATAATAATTAAAAAAATCCACACACCTGCTTAATTATTCCTGCGAACGGCCATAAACGAGTACAATACACAAGAGGCTGTTTTTCTAAGTAAACAAAAGAAGGCCAAATGCGGGAAGGTAATAAACTGTTCTTTATGGCAGGCAGGTGTGCATTCACTTTTGTCGGCATGTAACAATATTAAGGGAACTAATGATTACTCTAAAATAATTATTAAACTAATTATAATTTAATTAAAAACAGATATCTATATAATTAAAAAAATAAGGTTAATAAATATTATCCAGGTTACGTAAAAGGTACTTAATGAAATAAATAGGAACTAACTATTTAAATAATGACGACTAAGATCCTGCCTACCTGCACACCAGTGAAACTGGTAAAATCTACTGAACCATGTATTTCTAGGAATAACACCTGTATTCAACTACATTTATGCAAGAATAAATATTTCAATTAATTTCTTTTCAAAATATTGTAAACTATCTGAATGTATAATTTTAATTTCTTTCGACGGTAATAATAATATATAATATAATATAAACCCGCAGGGGGGGCTTTGTGGCGAAGCCTTAGGTGGGTAGCGACACCTCGTACTTGACTCCAGGGGCCAAGGCAAGGCCCCCGCCTCCGTGTTTGCCTTAGCCAGCCGGCACGGGGGTGGAGTTCGCTAGAGCTAAGACTCAAGCTCCAGGGGTGGAAGTGATAAATGGCATCACGTCAGAAGTAGCTTCGGTGAACCTGCAGCCCACCTCTCTACACCCCTTAGTCACTCACACCCGTGTTGCCCCTGTCTTTATGGCATTTTTTGGGGCCCATGCAGTGGAGAGTCACCGTCTGCCCATTTTTCCATGTTCCCCGAACATTGCGACGGGCAGACGCCATAGTCCCCATATTCCCAGTCCCCTAGTACCATTAGCAGTTCACCACAATAGCCCGGTACTTTTTGTCCTCATTTCCCACAATAGTCCTACACTGGCCGGGGCTTGTCCTTGGGTGCATTACTATATGGTGTAGACAGGGATAATCGCCGGTCAGTGTCACGCCACATTTACATTAAATTTTCCACGGCGCAGCAGGGCCTCTACGTGTTGGCTTTCCCATGGCCCCACGCAAGCCTTCGTGGTCTCAAAAGACATACAAACATAATAATAATCATCGGCAGACAAACACACATTGTATATCCCCAAATTAAGCAAGTTCCTCTTGTGTTTTTTTATTTTTTATTACAGGAGTTCAGCAGACAGGCAGACGACCCACTGGATGGAAAGCGGTTACCATCGCCTATGGACATTTGCAACACCAAAGGTGCTACAAATGCGCTGCTGCTCTCTTAAGAGAGTCTGGAACCTGGTCACTAATGCCGGAACACAACTCAAAGTTGTTATGGCGGCATGCTCTAGACCAGGGGTGGTAGCCATCCAGTCGGACAAATGCCCTACCACCTGGCTGTGGGTTGTTTAGTCGCCTCTTACGACAGGCCGCCCGGCCGCAGGAATTTGTATTCTTTCTCCGTTCCTGCACGGATAAATGTTTTATGGGTAATATACAACGGACTACTCTGGGGCCGATCCCAGACACCCAGACCATAGTAAATAACGGAGAAAATACGTTTCCGAAATTTTATAAAATTAAATTGTATATGTATATTTAATTTTTAAACTAACTCAAGTATTTATGTATCTATTGCCCCCTTTCGTCTACCACCTACATTGCCAGATTATCTTTTTCTTCACGGGGAAACGCGGGGAATTCTTGCGGCCGGTGTGTGGGCTTCCCCGACGCCGATTAATCAATACGACCGGCGGCAGGTATACCCACTAAAACCCCATGGGTGCCTTCTTCCGCCTGAGTGCCGGGGTCACGGTATGTGACGGTGGCCTTTACCCGCAACCCCGGAGAGTGGTGGGCCGCCCCATAAACTGGGCCTGTTCTGTGTGAGCCGGCTCTGAGAGAGTCGCGCGGCAACCATCGCCAGATTAGCTAAGAAATTCCTTTAATTTAGGTCGCTTTTAAGAGATCGCTTTACGCGACCTATCGATAATAACATGCCTGTATTGTGTCAATCAGACGTAACTATTTGAGGACAAATAGCTGATGGTTTCTGAGTAAATTTCTGAATGTTGGCGAGATGATCGGTGATTAGTGACGTGTA
This sequence comes from Dendrolimus kikuchii, assembly GCA_019925095.2. NCBI lineage: Eukaryota > Metazoa > Arthropoda > Insecta > Lepidoptera > Lasiocampidae > Dendrolimus > Dendrolimus kikuchii. The sequence goes on from CM034408.1 coordinate 17,346,661, forward strand.
AAATTTGATAAGCCGCCTTGGATATTACTTGGCTGTTATGACACATCAATCTGTCCCCTAGGAAATTGGGAGGTCCGAGCCCAGCAGTGAGATGTTTATAGACTGTTATTATTATAATTGCTGTTTACCTTCTTTTACTAGAGTCGTAAGAAACCTATACTCAATATATAAAGCTGAAGAGTTTGTTTGTTTGTTCGCTTGCGCGCGCTAATCTCAGGAACTACTGCTCTGAATTGAAAAATACTTTCAGTGTTAGATAGCCCATTGATCGAGGAAGGCTATAGGCTATATATCATCACGATAAGACCAATAGGAGCGTAGCACCAATGAAGAATGTTTGAAAATTGGGGGGTTTTTTAACTTACTTTTTTTACTATTCCACGCGGACGAAGTCTCGGGCAGAAGCTAGTTTAATAATAAGGTTTACGAACGGGTTCTTATCCGTTTAAAGGTCACAAAACCAGTAATCAAATAGAGTCTTGATAGTCGACGGGATCGGTCCGATGTGTGCAAACACCTGATCCGTTCAAGAGATGGTTGATTGAATGAAAACAAACGCAATCCATTAAAGTAACGATCGGCTGACACCAATTGGACTTTTCTTTTAAAGAACACACACATTTGATCGTCTATCCCTATATAGAAAAATAAAATTGAAGTTTCTGTTTATAATATCAAAATAATAGCTTTTTATTAAATGCATGTTGAAGTATATAACCAGGGGTCGCCATTTTGTGCGGACCGCGAAAAAATGAAATTTTTCTCATTGATATGTAAAAAATACCTTTGTTATTTCCGTAGTTACATTTGTTTAATAAAAAAAAATCTATAAAATGATGTGTGGACCACGATCATTCATTTCATTTCTTAAAACGGACCCCGAGCGAAACTGGTTGGTGACCCCTGGTATATACGTTACCTGTATCGATTTTTTTTTTTCACATTTGTCTGTTTCTCTGGATGTTCCGACTAATATCTGAAACGACTGGACCGATTTTGAAGGGCTTTTCACTGGTAGATAGTTGATGTTATAAGGAGTAACTTATGCTATTTTTTATGTTCCCGCGAATTTTTTTTATCGCGGATGAATTCGCGGGCACAGCTAGTATTAAAATATACTTGCTCAAGGGAAATTCTGCGGTCGCATTCCGATGTTAGTCTGTGTGTCACAGATGATTATGTTCGGTATTAGGAAAGTTACTTGCATGGTATTTGTCGCACTTATAAAAATAACAAGCATCTGGCCGCGGCTTTGCCTGCGTTAATATAAATTTTATAGACAAAGTGGAGGACCGCTCGTTGGAAGTACCACACGCACTCCTTAGAAATGTCAAACTTCATTTTTAATTTAAATACATATGGGAATGATCTATCTTGAACGCATGATGTGATTAATGTAAGAATATATTTCTGAACGAGCCCGTACTGTGAACGAGATGACGAATGAAAGAAGAGTACAGACGAATAGTGGACGACGCACGACGCTTAAAGACGCTGTAATAAGTTTTATTGATTTAAGTTGTATGGTGTTAATATTGATAGTAATAAAATACAAGATTCAACTCAAGCGTATCGCGGCAACTCGTAATCCCTTGTTTCACTTACCATCCACTATCTCCACATACATATACAATACATAAATGTCCATAACGCCATCTAGCGAAGGTGGAACTATAACCATGAGAGCAACACATGAAAATTGCATTGTCATTGTTCTTCCCGTGGCGATGAATTTGTAAACGAAAGAAGGGTGACGTCAACGCCATCTGGTTATGTAGGATTTAGAAGCTTTTCAAACTTCGTATATCATTCCTAGGATTCTATCATATTTCTACTATTTTTTTATAAAGTTCTGTACATCGAATAACAATACGGCTTTGTGAGTTTGAATAGTCCTTAACTGTTAATTTTGGAGAAAATCATTTTGAAAATGAAAAACTAAGGCATTTCTTAGTGATGTAAGGGCAATATTAAATTAATGTATTACAAGAGTTATGCGTACAACTCGCCATGCCTAAATAAATAACATTAGTAAGGTTTTGACGTGTTAATTAGTCTCTCGAGAAAATAGTCGTTTCTAAGAGAGTTTGTTTTATCCATCAACTATTGTAAATATTGTACGGTGTAGTTTTATATATTAAGGGCGGTCTTTACCCGGGGGTACAAGGGGTGTATGGGTCCCGGGTGCCAGTACCCAGGGGGCGCAAGTTGCTTGACTTAACTATGTCACTTGTAACGCTGTAATTCAATTACAAATACGACGTCAGGTTGCCCATATGTTATTGATTACGTATTAGGTACTTCAAATCAGGTTGGCTGCGACTTTTCTTTAAGTTTTTCTGTGCAGTTGTCTACACTATATTGACTTAGTTAACCGAAGTATTAAAAGTTTATATATATAAACACCTAATTAAATTTTTATGTTCGTAACATAGACCTACTCCGTGTGCGTGAAAAACCCTAGTGTAATATAAAATAATAAAAACATACGTATATTATACTGATAGAACAAAATGGTATATTTATTCATAGAATTCTCTAATGCGAAAGAATACAGTCTAGCATGTAAGCTTGAGCTCTTAAAGCCCTAACATTAATATTCTTCCTTGTTTATGAGAATAAATGATAAAGATTTCTACCAGTAAAATATAACCAGTTAGAATAGGCATCTTTTTTTCACCAATAAACCAGTCTGTTTGAAAAATATGAAAGAAACTAGCTAACCCGGCAAACTTCGTACCGCCTCAGAATCAATAAATAAAAAAGCTAAATGATAATTACAGAATGTTTTAACTTTAGTAAAATATGTGGCCAAAACTTAACCAGAACGAACATCAAACGTTTGACATTTAAAAACATATATATGAAAAAAAAAAATCACTTTTAAATTTAATTTGATTTCTGAACGACGGGACGAACATCAAATGTTTGACAGGTAGGAATAGTTTCTAAGGGAAAACGAAATTGTTGTTTTTACTATATTCCAAGCATTTTTTTCATATTTACTCACCTTTTAAACCTTGCCTGGATTTCCACAAATAATTCAAAACCAAAATTAGCCAATTCAGTCCAGCCGTTCTCGAGTTTCAGCGAGTCTAACGAAGAAAAATTGATTTTTATTTATATAGATAATGTATTATACATGAAACACTAGTGTCACCCACGACTTCTTTCGTATTTTTTCTTATTTCTGAATGACGACGTAACTGTGAGGCCTTACTGGAGTTTTTGGCGGGAACTGAAAGGCGATGTTGTGCTGTGCAGTTTTATTTTCTAAAAATGTGTAAAATTACTCTAAAATGAACAATAGTTGTAGGGTATTGATAGTTTTTGAGTAGTAATTATGTGTGAAATGTGAGAAATGTGAACTGTAAAGTCAAATGTGGCCTTTTGAGTTGTCACAAAAACTCCGTTGAATGGCACTAGCTGATAACCTACAGTTCAGCTGTGCTACACATAGGTTTAAGAAAATGAAGTAACTACATTGAATCTAAGATCTGGCTTAAAGGCCTAGCTGCCAAGCCATAAAATAAAAAAATAAAAAAACTGAGGCCTTACTCTCAAACGCTTTTCATTTTTTGTTTTCGTCCAATCAGCCCGAAAGAGTCAACCAAATTATAGATAGAGAAAGAAATACAAATATTTCTTTAAGACTCCAATAATATAGTCTATATATATTACACAGCAATAAATGGAATAAGTATTCAAATATATAAAAAAAGAAGGAAAGGATTTAAAACGACTGACGAAAAACATTTGAGAGCAAGACCTTTGCAACATCAAAACATTCTTTGATTTTCTTATCAAAAGACTAAAAATAACTAAGTCATATCCTTGAATAACTATGAGTGCACTATGCCTAATAGCTATATAAATTTGATCCTTTATCTTGCTCTCTGTACGGGCTAGCAACAGCCGTACATTGCCGTGTCAGCGATTTACGCCTACGATTTACCTACGTGCATTTTAACATAGCGTACTTGTACTAGTTTTTTTTTTTTATTGCAGGAGATCAGCAGACAGGCAGACGGCCCACTTGATGGAAAGCGGTTACCATCGCCTATGGACATTTGCAACACCAAAGATGCTACAAATGCGCTGCTGCGCTCTTAAGCTAAACTGGAACCTGGTCACTAATGCCGGAACACAACTCAAGGTTGTTATGGCGACATACTTTAGACCAGGGGTGGTAGCCATCCAGTCGGGCAAATGCCCTACCACTTGGGAAACCATACCACTCGTTTAGCACCGTACCGCCCTATTTACACTTAGTGCCGTAAATAGGGCGGTGCCACCGATGCTCAGGCACAGGGCGTAGTCTCTGCGGAGCGCAAGCATGGCCAGACCAGGCAGGACTATTATTTCTTCGGTTTGCTCCTGATAAGTTCCCGCCGCGCCCCTAGTGCTCGATACCAACAAATACGTACCTACATGACAGTATCATCAAAAACGTCTGTTAAGTTAGACAAAACATCGCGCTCATTTTTTGGCAGCGCACAAGCGTATTTGTGTTCTAGTTCTTTAAAAAAATAGATTTTTCTTCCAAAATATTAGATAATTGGTCCACTAACACTAAGGTCCTTGTGCGTTAGTTTGTCACCCTGAATGAAATAAAGCAGGCCTATATATAGCATTGCTCTAGCTAGGATACCTATAATATCTAAAAAAACAAGGGCACAGTTATAGAAGCTCGCAAGGGCGCAGAAAAGGCTATTTACGGCACTGCCTACACTCTGTATAATTAAGTTTTGAAATAAAAGGGAAAGTATTATTAAATGCGAGCCCCCGGTACGCACTAGGATTGGAAGAAAATACCAGTTTTTTTCCAACTAAACGCTTTTATTGACTTACGCTGCCGTACGTGATTCTTTCACGCACAACTAATGACGCACTGTGACAATGAGATGTTTATTCACAATACCGTCGCCGATATTCCGTAAACCAACTCCTACTACTGCGGTGCTCATCTCCGAATTTATCGAGCGTAGCTGACTTCTGTAACTTCTCCTTCAGTGAACGGCCCGCTAAACCTCGCTTCTGGAACTTCTCCTTCACTGAAGTACCCACTAAACTCTTCAGTCTTCTACCAAACATCTCTTCTGACTCTCTCGTATCGCACTTGTCGCTTCGCTGTGTTCAATCGAACTGCCCGGTAGGCGCGCCTTACGCACCCAGAAGAATCTTCTGGAATCTATAATTTCGAACTTCTTTTCGTTATTCTTTTATTTACTGTCTATCCCTTTCTAAACATGTATCTATCTCTGTCTTTTCCTTCCTGAGCCTTCTATTCTAGAATTTCGATCTTCATTTCGTTATCCTTTTGTTCATCATCTATCCCTTTCTAAAATGTATCTGTCCCTGTCCTTTTCTTCTAGGATCTTGTACATTTTTCTGAAACTCCTTAAACCAACTAGATCGTTCCATCGTCGCTCGCCACACTATGCATCTCTCTGGTGATCTCCGGACCTTATGTACATATTGCTAAAATTGTCATGTGCTGAATTTCGTTAAGAAAAATATCGTCTTGAAATCTGTTCGAGATAAACGATATGTCCGCTTCCCCTAAGAAATTGGAGGCGTTTCCAAAGTGACCACAGGTATAACGTCGATCAGACGCCGAAAGCGGTGTCCAATGTCTGTGTTGCACACAAAAATTTTAATGAAAATGAAACTTGCAATCTTTGTTATATAATCAAAGCTTGTAATTAGTAAAATAATGAAATTTATTGCGAACGTGCGTAACGTCCTGTAACGGTAACAAAATGTATTAAGAATAGACAATGACTTGTATAGTGTAGACTAATAAATATACATAGGAGATTAACAATCTCCTGTCTTGAACAACTTCGATAGACGCTAGACGCCGCTTTCAGCGTCTGTAACAGACCACAGCCTTATTTGTTGTTGTGGGTAGATTTTTGTACGCCGCGTCGTGGTTAGTGAACTTTTTTCTATCATTTCTCGTATCCTGATAATATTATTTGTGTTGTATAATTTCATTTTTGGGTTGTCATCCAATTCTCTTAATTTGTTTATCAAATACAAGGTCTTCCGGTATGTTGTATTATCTTGTTTTTTTTTATTGCAGAAGTTAGCAGACAGGCAGACGGCCCACTTGATGGAAAGCGGTTACCATCGCCTATGGACAATTGCAACACCAAAGGTGCTACAAATGCGCTGCTGCTCTCTTAAGGGCCACTGGAACCTGGTCACTAATGTCGGAACACAACTCAAGGTTGTTATGGCAACATGCTTTAGACCAGGGGTGGTAGCCATCCAGTCGGACAAATGCCCTACCACCTGGCAAATGTGTGTGTTATGTAGGCAATATGTCCTGATTATTCGAACCTATTTGCAAATCCAGTTTCCTGATATACAAAAGGACATTATAACATGCGCATTTTTGAATTTATTTATTGTTACTAATTATTAATGATTGCATTCATCTAATAAGATTGAAATATTAAATGTTGTAATTATTCTTAGATATATGACGATATTGTATTTGTATCTAGTAAACTATGAATGTTAATTTAAATTGTTGCATTTTATGATATAAAATATAATATTATTTAGCTAAATTTCGATACATTTTGATACATTTTGAAATAGAAATATCTTGTTAATTTACACGCCGAAACAGGCAAAAACATGTGAAGCTCATTAATACATTATCATCGTAAATGTGCCATATTTTAGCAAATAAATAAATTTAAATTGAAATACGTTTTACGTTGGCACTTGAAAAACAGACAGTATCTTTGTGTGAACTATACAAAATATATTGGGGGAATATTTTCCAGTCCGCGAACAACGAAAGCTACAGTAGAGGGGCAAAAATCGATTTGGTGTAATGTCAAAGAAGCAAGTGAGGTGTGTAAGAATGGGCCTAAATGGCGCTCTGTTGTTCGTGCCTACCCCGCAAGGGAACTGGCGTGAAGTTATGTATGTATGTATGTATGTATTTTTTCCAAAATCAGCCGATTTTTCAAAAATCTAATGATGCCACTTTAATTTTCTGCAAAATCGGCCCCAAAACACCGAGTGTATAACCGAATTGATTTTTTTGTTATTTCGCTATCTTTAGGATTTGATCTAGAAGGCTTGTATACTGTACTCCAAACACTCCACAACCTCTATACATATCGCTACTCGACTAAGCCTGCGATGCTCCAATAAAGCATTTCACTTTTCATATCGCTGTTTGATCTTCAGCCGCCAACAAACCGCTATTGTTATGGACGGGCAATATTCAAGCCTTTACGGTTTGAAAATAAAACAAATCTTGCATACGAAGTTTCTGTACAATAGTTTCACTGTGTTATTTTAATACAATTGCAATACTACAGTTAATATCTGTACTAATCGACTAATCAGTATTCTGCTTCGATACACTTGTTAAGGATTACTATCATAAAGTATAATGTATGTACCACATATGTTTATGTTTTTAATAAATGTATATCTTAATATATATAAATTACGTGTCACGTTGTTTGTCCGCGATGGTCTCCTAAACTACTTGACCGATTTTAATCAAATTTTCACATCATGTGCAGATTGATCCGACTTGAAAGATAGGATAGCTTACATTTGGACCCGGTAGGTGGCGCTGAAATCGGGTTCTAAATTTCTTCAGGGCAGAACAATATCTGCCGGGACAGCTAGTATATATATATATATATATATATATATATATATATATATATATATATATATATATTACTATGTTTTATGTATGTATATAACGGCGAGCGTCCAAGTTCGTTTTCCATGTTAATAAATCAACTGTTTGTACTTCGTACACTTTGTTAACCTTACAGATCACTTCTAATTGCCTAAAAGTTATTTCTAATAAATACAGGAAAAAACGGCACTTGCTTCCCTCGAGTCATCATCTGATGATTCCCCTTCATGCTTCAAAATCAACTGACATTCGTAAGTCAATTTAATGTCAAAATCAACTGACATTTTATATGTCAAGTGAAATGATATTCTAGACGTGATAACTGACAGGTTAGATAAACCCATATCAGATATTACTTTAAGTAATTTTTACAATTATATGTTCAATATTTAACATATGCAGCAAACTGCGACATATATAATAATATTAATATTTATTTTAAATATTTTTTTTAGAATATTGTGCAACTAAACCCTACCTTAGCTTTTGTGCCATTTTCTCTCTCTCTATCCCAAGGTTGTCTGGAAGAGATCGCTGCCAGCGACAAGGCCGCCACGTGTACTTAATTCTAGGTTGTTTTTGTGTATTGTTCCATACATTTTATTGTACAATAAAGTATATTCTAATCTAGAATTTTACTTTGTGTTAAATTAGTTGTGCAATTTGAAAACCTAGTAAGTGACTTTTTTTTCATTGAGCGATATATTGATTTCTTACTTCAAGGCCAAGAGAACACTGGCAGCACCTCTAACACGGACGCATGAGAAAGGCGTACGAGTATGTAGTAGACGGTTACCCCTTCTCATTAGGTGTACCGTTAATGAATGAATGAAAACTCTTTATTGTTCACCATAACTTAAACCTAGATATTTATTACAAACACATTTAAATTAGAACAATGGGCACACAATTAGAATTAAATTGTCTGTTTAACTCCATTAATAAAAATACACAATGCTACTTTTTTAGTTATATTAAACTATCACACAGAAACGAAGTCATTTATCGGGATGAAATGTATCCTAAGTGTTGACACATAACTTAGTTATGTTTCAAGTTTAATTTTTTTTATAGTATGAATTCAGCAGACAGACAGACGGCCCACCTAATGGTAAGCGGTTACCATCGCCTATGGAAATTTACAACACCAAAGGCGTTACAAATGCGCTGCTGGTCTCTTGAGGGTGTCTGGAACCTGGCCACCAATGCTGGAACACAATTCAAGGTGGTTATGGCGGCATGTTTTATACCAGGGAGGTAGCAAACTGTCCAGACGGGCCAACGCCCTACCACCTGGCTGTGGGTTGTTTTGTCGCCTCTTACGACAGGCCTCCTGGCCGCAGAAAATGTATTCTTTCTCCGTTCCTACACGGAAATTATTTAAATTCAAGTAGTTTTCACAGGGTCATTTTAACCATATTGGACGTATATACTTCAATTAATGATTTTTTGCACGATCTGTATCAAAAATCTTTTATTTACCTGGTTATGCTAAATATTTTCATAATATTTATATAATTATATTGGTTGAGTGTATACATAACAGGTAAAAGTAATAACCACTCAATATTTCCTAATTTGTAGGTTAAGTAAGGACGGCAAATTTTGAGTGACGTGGCACCGCGTGAATGTATACATTCATTGTATTGAAGTAAAGAAGCCAAATTAATACAGCTCTGTTACATGTGTGTGTATTTATAAATATTATATCGGTATTAGGTTTAAATCAACTGTAAATATTTAGTGTGTTTAAATATTACTTTTTGAAGTGATAACTTCTTATGGGAGGGTAAACCGCTTCGTTACGTAACGCGTTACGGCGCCAGTCTGTCTGGCTTCCTTTTCTCTCACGCATACAGCAGCGGTAGGCAGGCTCCTCCTCTCTCACTCTAAACCACACGCTATATACATAAATTTTAAGTAATAACCTAAGCTTTTCTCAAGTTAAACAATTTCAATATTAAATAGTTCAACTTAGATTATTTGTGCGTTTAAAAATACATTTTTTTCTCTGCAATAAAATTTCAGGTGCACCACTTGCTAGGTTTTGACTTTTCACAGCCGATTTGTTAACGCCCACTCAAGTAACACTGAATCCAATGTACCGTGCCTGGTAATGTTTTCATATGGACACTAACTTATATGGTGTGCGAGTGTACCTATTTGAATGTTAATTTTATAACTATTGTCTTGTTTGTTACAGATTGCTGAGAATTAAGCATGGTGAGTCGGTTTTGTAATAGAGTATTAATATTTACGAGTATTGAAGTGCAAAGAAAGGTTAAATACATAGTTATTTTAATATAACGGGTTATTATTGATATTGTCAATAAATAAAACTGAAAAGTAATCTCTTATCGTAGTAATTTTACTATTTCTTGCCACCAAAAATCAAATGCACTCTCTCTAATGTCAAAAAATCATAAATCAGCCTCCTGTCACCTCTGCTCTCTTTGTACCATAAACTTAACGGCTTGGCTTCCCTGTCTTTTACAATATTTTATTTATAAAGTAGTATTTAAATTCTATCTAATACTCTGTACCATCTATATCGCCAGATTAGTTCAAAATATTCTTTAAAACCCGGTTGCTATATCTTGGGTACCGATCGTAAAACATAAGCGTTACTATATTTTCAGAAATTTAAATTCTGCTCTGATGGTGACTGCCCTCTATGGGCTTTGGCTGCCCTCCACGCTCTGGGTAGTCTACCCACCCAGATATTCAGGCAGCTCCTGCAGTGTGTAGTCGAGGAAAATTCTGTAAGTTTATATTCATCTCCAATTTGAAAATAAAAGCAGTTATTATTTATCATTAATTTTTCTTAGCTCTATTTTTATTAATTTTATTAATGGGATAAGGCAGTCGGCCCAGCTGATGGCAAGTGGACACTGCCGCTTATGGACATTTTCAACAGCAAAGGCCTCGAAGAGAGAACTAGAAGCCGGCCGTTAAAGCTGTAAAATTATTCAAGGTTGTTGATCTAGAACTCTAGATTTTGGTCTTTCGTTGACCTAAAAACTCGCAATAACGATACAATCGTCAAGGATGTCTGCCCGCCATCGGGTCGCGCACACGGCGATGACTCGCGTTAGACGCTATACCCTGCGCCCTGCACATACTGTTCAATCCGCATCAACTTCCCATATGCAGAGCGACTTTCTACTTGTCACTGATCTTGATATTTTGGCCAATTTATAAACCATGGTTACCTATTACTCTAAAGTTTCATTAAAATCGAGTCAACAGTTTTTGCGTGAGTCTCATTTAATTTAGGCTTGTGATTAAACGCCTACCAGAAATGCACCTATGTTACTATCAATAAATTCGAAATACCTGCCAGAATGGATAAATGCTCACCAAATTGTGTTTCATGAAGTACAGTAAAAATTAGCTACTTTCTTTTTTATGCTATGCCATAAAAATATATAAACGCCTTTAAAGCTAATTTCAGACCAAATATTTTATACATACATACATACATAACTTCACGCCAGTTCCCTTGCGGGGTAGGCACGAACAACAGAGTTCCATTTTGGCTTATTCTTACACACCTCACTTGCCTCTTTGACATTCATAACTCTTGTCATGCAAGCTCGTCTGTTCTTAAGGCTCCTGACATCACCTTCTGCTAGTACACGATCAATTTGATCATGGAAGGTGTGTCGTGGCCTTCCACGACTTCTGCATCCATCCACTTTTGCATTGTATATCTGTCTAGTCATTCTTTCATCATGCATTCTTTCCACATGCCCGAACCACCAGAGCATTCCTTTCCTTACCTTCACCCCGACACTCTCTTTCACTCTTTTCATAACATGCTCGACATATACGAAGTTTATTGATAAATATCAATACAGTAATAATTCTTCGCTTTTGCGAGAACGTTTCACGAATAAATACATCGGATAGGTAAAAGCATATCGTATTGAAACAATATACAACAACCTACACGATATTAAGCTATTGTTGAACACTTTACTAAAATATGATAAAAGTAGAGTAAAATCGAATTTATCGTTCGTCTCGTATTCAGACGTGTATAACCAAGTACGTGACAGACGGCGATATTAAGTAGGGGTGTTATAGATGTGTAGGAATTGTAAGAGAGATATAAATAACCGCCATATAATAATTTGAGGTTAGTGTACATATCTATTTAGTTTAAAATTATATCTATATATATTAAAATCAATTGCTGTTCGTTATTCTCGCTAAAACCCGAGAATGGCTGGACTGATTTGGCTGATTGGTTTTCAATTATTTTTGGAAGTCCAAGGAAGGTTTAAAAGGTGAGTAAATATGAAAAATGATTGGAACATAGTAAGAACAACAATTTCGCTTTCCGTTAGAGTCTATTTCTAAAAAACATCAGCTGGGAGTTCATTCCAAATTCCTACGGTGCGTAAGAGGAACATGCTTCAAAACCGTGGCATGCATAAGCGAAGCGGCTCGAGTAAGTGGGGATGAACGCCCAACCGATGGCGATCGGTGTGGTGGTAGAAAGCAGACGAATTCACAAGACCTTCCACCTTCTTAGACGTTCACCATTTAGCCCGTTCGTATATCTCACCAATCATTAACCCTTAAAACCCTTTGGCTCACTATTAGCACATATGTGTCCCCGATGAGAGTGCAGATCGTGTTTGTGCACGTGATCGTTAATTGTGTTGTTGTCTCACTCTGTTTATATAGGAGTTGTATGATTTGTATGAAATGGGTATATTTTCTTGGTATATTACGAGATAGTGATAGTGTTAGTCTTGCGGATTTTGGTAATATCGATAAAAGGGTGAAGGGTAGGTAGTTGCCTTACTAGCAGTTAACTAGCGGTTGACAGAAGCTTCACACAAGTAATGCCAAAATTTAACTGATGGTAAGGCAAGTTAATGAATAATAAAATAGAAACCGGCCGTTTATTGTGTTCAGTTTAATTCTAAGCACCCACCTACTAATGTTCGTAGTACCATACGACAAGACCAACTTATTTAATAAGGCGCTGATGACACGGGCCTTTTTTTTATTGCAGGAGATCAGCAGACAGGCAGACGGCCCACTTGATAGACAGCGGTTACCATCGCCTATGGACATTGGCAACACCAAAGTTGCTACAAATGCGCTGCTGCTCTCTTAAGGGAGACTGGAACCTGGTCACTAATGCCGGAACACAACTCAAGGTTGTTATGGCGACATACTTTAGACCACGGGTGGTAGCCATCCAGTCGGGCAAATGCCCTACCACCTAGCTGTGGGTTGTTAAGTCGCCTCCTACGACAGGCCGCCCGGCCGCAGGAAATTGTATTCTTTCTCCGTTCGTCGTCCGGTACTTGAAATCATTGTTTAATTAGACGTTACGTTACAAAAAAGTACCGGGCTTTTATGGGTTTGTCGTAAATATAGTACACTTAATCTATTTAAGTCAAGAATAAGATGAAATTGTTGTAAGAAAATAAAGTTAATTTACGTTGTACAGCGCGCTGTACTCATGATTGCATCATTCAAAATATTCACCATCTTTTTCTAACATAGCTAAACTGACGTGTCCGCCATTACCCACCGTCCGTGATTCCCCCACCCTCCCCTATATATGTATTAAATAACTAAATTAGTGCAAGTATGTATATTTAAATTGTACAGTCCTATTTTTTTTCTGCTTCACCTACATCGCCAGGTTAGTTAAGAATTTCTTTTAAGCTAGGTTTCCTGGAAGAGATCGCTTTTAGCGATAAGGCGCCTGTTGTTTTGCCAAGAAGTATGGTAATTATGCATTTTGTTTTCGTATTTGTTTATTTTGGTGAGCAATAAAGTATTATCTATCACTCAAATTCGAAGAGGTAAAACACCTGCAAAGTGCCGGTTCGCGACACTATTCATAATAAAAAGTATTAGATATTAAATAATTTATTTATTTACTTTTTGACACTATTCCCACGAGCTATTGTGATTTTTCTTAAAATTCCATAATCAGTGAATAATTTATTGAATTTCCGGTAAGATAGAGTGCTTTAACATTGCCTCATGGGAAATGCCATTTTTATCAGACTAAGTAATGGGCTATAAATGGTTATCTATTTTAGAGTCTTCTAGCTAAACAATAAAAATTAAACTCTTGTGAATTCGTCATGTCCGGCAGTCAGTCTGTCTATATGTATAATTATAGTAAACAAATCAATTGGGCACGTGCTTGCTTGTCTACACAAAAGCAAGGGTTCTGTTTAGGTGGCAAACGTTCCCCCTGTTTAAGTTATTTGGCTACTATGGAACCATAAAAAAAGGATCTAAACAAAAATCAAACGGATTTTGTTAAAAAAAAATATAAAAAGTATTTTTTAATCTTCATTTTTTCAAAATTTTCTACCTCATAGTTTAAAAGTTAAAGTTTCATAACTTTGAGAGCTTTTCCCCAACTATTGACTTAATTTTTTTTTTATTGCAGGAGTTCAGCAGACAATTAGACTGCCCACTTGATGGAAAGCGGTTACCGTCGCCTATGGACATTTGCAACACCAAAGGTGCTACAAATGCGCTGCTGCTCTGTTAAAGGAGACTGGAACCTGGTCACTAATGCCGGAACACAACTCAAGGTTTTTATGGCAACATACTTTAGACTAGAGGTGGTAGACATCCAGTCGGGAAAATGCCCTACCACCTGGCTGTGGGTTGTTTTGTCGCCTCTTACGACAGGCCGCCTGGCCGCAGGAAATTGTATTCTTTGTCCGTTCCTGCACGGATAAAATCAATATAGTCCCAGTAGATTCTGAGAAAAAGGGATGTAACATACAGACAGACGGACATGACGATTTCGTAATGTTTTATTTCGGCCAAATTCCTACGGAACTCAAAATAATGGTAAATTTCACTTTGTCCTTTGTATGTAATTTATTTCGCTCCATTATCACGTTCCTTTTTACGTCTTTGCTATATATAATTCGATGAAAGTATTGCTCTTATAACTTAATAGCTTTTGGCTGCGGCTTCGCTAGCCTTCTACACGCTCTCCGGTAACCTTCTTCCGGGTCTATAAATAGTGCTCAAATACATTCCCCCAGCATTATAAAAAAATGCAAATATATTTCACGAAGTAGGCATGTTATAATTTTTAGAAATATCAAACTTAATTTTTTTAATACTTCTATATATATAACAATTTTTTATCCGTACAGGAACGGAGAAAGAATACAATTTCCGGCGGCCGGGAGGCCTGTCGTAAGAGGCGACAAAACAACCCACAGCCAGGTGGTAGGGCATTTTCCCGACTGGATGGCTACCACCTCTGGTCTAAAGTATGTCGCCATAACAACCTTGAGTTGTGTTCCGGCATTAGTGACCAGGTTCCAGTTTCCTTTAACAGAGCAGCAGCGCATTTGTAGCAACTTTGGTGTTAAAAATGTATATAGGCGATGGTAACCGCTTTCCATCAAGTGGGCCGTCTGCCTGTCTGCTGATCTCCTGCAATAAAAAAAAGAGGAGATAAATTTGCATTATTTTTGTTAGACAAAAGTAATAAATACTAAAACCATCTAACAGTCATTATAAGTGTATTCCACGCTCATACTATGTAAATCTTAACCACTTCAGTTTTTAGGTTGGTTTTAGTAGTCCTAACCGACAATTCTTAGCCACTTATGTGACTTCAAAAATATTCTTCCGCAGCATTCAGTTTGCTTAAAACATTTTATTTAAATATAATTCTTAATATTAAACATTGTTTTTTTGGTTTCAGGATGACGACATATTACAAATACTGAAGGATACGAGTCTATGTAAGTAGTATCCCATGAAAAACATCTCGTTTTACGGGAGAAAATTATCCTTGACTACTGTCAGAAGACGCGCAATGCTTTGTTAAAGAGAACCGCCACAACGCCTCTAATACTTTACGACTTCACTTATATGACTCTTCAGAGTATGTATTAGTGTGCACCCCAAGCCGCGCTTATGGCGACTATACCATTAAAAAAAAATAAAAGTAACATTTAAATAAGTATTTTTTTTATAAATTAATAATGTTTATATACTTGTTTTAATAAAACAAATGTATTTATTTGAATTATGCCTTAGAGATTAGGCATGCAACCGCTAACGCCAGCTCTTCTAGAGCCGATAGTTATTGCACGCGACGATGGTAGGGGTCCTGATGTAATGACTCTAATTCTCTGGCGACATGGGAAACCTCTGGCATGGGATGCGACCTACGTAGTAATTTTACCATTTTAATAAAAAGGCCACTAAAGTACTAGACCAAAAATTTCTCCAGTTCTCCACTCATCTGCGATAAGAATGTTGAGATATATGTGCGGTGTTACAATAATGGATGAGGTAAGAAATCCGCACTTAACTGGGGATCTTTGAAAGTTGCATGTAATGAAGATTAAAGAGTACAAATGTAAAGGTAGACCAAAAAAGAGATAGATTGTGTGAAAGACGACATAATGATTTATGATGTGACAGAGCACGTATTCCAGAATAGAGGAGTATAGAAGAAGAAGACGTATTGCACCGACCCCAAATAATTTGGAGAAGTTTAGTGAGAAGCGAGAGATAATTTTCACCAAAATTATGACATTTTTTTATTGCATGAGTTCAGCAGACACCTGATGTAAAGCGGTTACCAACGCCTATGGACATTTGTAACATCAAAATTGCTACTAATGTGCTGCCGCTCTCCAAATGGAGATTGGAACCTGGCCATTAATGCCGGAATACAACTCAAGGTTGTTATGACGGCATTTTTTTTTTTTTTTTTATTGCAGGAGATCAGCAGACAGGCAGACGGCCCACTTGGTGGAAAGCGGTTACCATCGCCTATGGACATTTGCAACACCAAAGTTGCTACAAATGCGCTGCTGCTCTCTTAAGGGAGACTGGAACCTGGTTACTAATGCCGGAACACAACTCAAGGTTGTTATGGCGACATACTTTAGACCAGGGGTGGTAGCCATCCAGTCGGGCAAATGCCCTACCACCTGGCTGTGGGTTGTTAAGTCGCCTCTTACGACAGGCCGCCCGGCCGCAGGAAATTGTATTCTTTCTCCGTTCCTGCACGGATACAATGTTTTATAGTTGATGTTTTCTTTATCATGTTGTATGGAAAGTTATACACAGAGAAATATACGATTCTGTAATAATAACATTGAAGAACGTTCTCATCTCTCGTCAGCCTCAAGAGACGAGTGCGCGCGCGCCGCGGCGGTGGTCCGCTGGGTGCTGCGCCAGGCCTGGTCGTGCGGGTGTCCCGGCCCACAGCTGGCGAAGGATCTGCTCGTGCTCGGCGTGCCTCGCGCGCACGCCAACGCCTTGGCAGAAATGGCTGATGAGAGGCGGGAGAACTACGAAGAGCATGTCAAGAGTAACGGCTTTATGAGTGAGTATAGTAAAATACCGGTGTACAAAAATACCTAATTAGGCAATAATGGTTAGCCTTGAACTTAATCGTCTTTCGTGCGATGAGCGAGAGTGCCAATGGACCACTTACCCAAACCACGCCCCCCCCCCATCCAATCTTCCCTACCACATTCCTCCTGTCAGATCCCTCTATCTCATGCCCTTATCCCTTCTTTTTATGCCATCCTAAAAAGTAGCAACGCGTTGACTTAGCCCTTGGTATTGCAAACGTCTATAGGCGCTGGTAACCACTTTCCATGAGCTGGGACTGTTACAACCCTATTCGGTAAGCACTTATTGCTGAACAATAAGTGCTTATCCAATGTCAATACATCAGTTTCCAAAATGTCGATCAGCAGTAATTGCCTATAAATACCAAATCTTTTTCCAAATTCACAGAGTTCTTTTGGTTATTAGCCATAGCTCTACAGCTACGAACCTGGTTTATGCCTGCCGGCTGGATTGCCTACACTAATACCATATCGGTCCGGTAGACCTTTGAGGTCCCGTATATTGAGACTTCAAGTCACCTATTATTCGTGATAGTGAAATAAAAAGGGTCCTAATAGCTGTTGGAGCTTAACCAGTTCTACTCTGCTAGGAGGGGAGCCGCCAATACTGCAAAACACGCCCAGTCCGCCTTACACCATCCGGCGACGCTTACGCCTATAGTAAAACCACACATCGTTTCCTTTGTCGCGTATAATATCTGCACCGTGGTCGAAATAAAGCTCATACAATTAGAACAGTCCACTGATTACTACAGGAACCCATACCAGCCAGGAGGAGCCTAGACCTAGCCAAGTGTTTTTTTTTAAACATATAAGTGCTCGGGACTAACACTAATCTCGGGACGTCTGCCTGCTTGCCAACTTCTGAATTTAAAAAAAAACCATTCGTGCAGGAACGGAGAATGAATACGTACCGTACGTAACTTTTGGCACCGAGGTAGATTATAGTCTAGAATATCATATAGGCTACTTTTTATCCCGGAAAAATGTACGGTTCCTATGGGATAACTCTCGTCTAAATAATTTACATCCGCAAGCGAAGCCGTTGTTAAAAGTTAGTCATCAGATAAAAGTTATTCAAAGCTCGGCCTTTTAAATTCAGTTCCCTCCAAAAACTCTTTATTTATTCCAAATCATTTGCGTGTTTCTTTTATTGCAAATTCGCGGTTGATTATAGAATTTAAACCGTAGTAGTAGAATTCGCCATAAAGGCAGCCAAGGGAATCTTAGTCCTTACAGCAAATTCTGATGTCTTCGTATAGGTAGCGAGCGAAGTTGGTAACTGACGCCATTCAACGGAATTCTTGTGAAAATTCGAAAGGCCACATTTGACTTTACACATTTTTCACGAAAATACATAATTACTACTCAAAAACTATCAATATCCCACAACTTTTGTTCATTTTAGAGTAATTTTACACATGTTTAGAAAATAAAACTGCACAGCGCGACGTCGCCTTCCATTTCCCGCCAAAATCTCCAGAATGTAGACTGATTCTTTATGGGCCTAAGTGTTGTTATATTTTCGTCTACTCGATATGTTGTAGCATCGATTAAAATGGCCTAAATAAGTAATTAAATAGGTCATACCATATTTGGTTCCTATAACTGGTCGTTGGTTCATGACGTTTCGCCTATATTCTATTATTTATTTCGAAAAACTTTACTCTTTACAAATTAATTTATGATTATTTATTACATTTTCAATTTTAATTTTAAGGATAGCGGGTTTATTCATAAAGAGTTAAAGAGGTTTTAACGCCTCTTTAAGAACCATAAAAAAGCGTTCAAACGTACTCTAACTCTCTATGAATAAGACCGTAAGTGATAAGGATTCTTAGACTACATTGCTTTGCCTTGAATGATAGTGATTTTATAACATTCAACTTTTATTACAGTAAACAAACTAACAGATGTGGCTATAACAAATGGTCCTGAAGAAACAGTGGACACATTGAAGTTAACCCTTAATGTTGAAGATGGCTTTACTGGTCAGCAAAATGCAAAAGAACTGTTAATCGACAAAAACCAAGCCACGGCCCTTTTGGCAGAATTGAAAATTGCTTACAAGAAAATGGAAGAAGTTGAAAATGAATTCCGCCAAGAGTAAATTTATAAGATTGATTATGTCATAGATTGAAGGAGCAGGAGGGTGAACGGTGTATGGTATGCAAATCGGAACCACCCCACAACTTATTTGTATATTTTATTTACTAAATCTAAATTTATTTATACTTTTTCTTGATCATGTAAAACAACCTGTAAAGAATATCTTAATTATATCAAAATTACATCATTTGAGTTGATTCTGGTTTGCATAATTACAGCCAAATAGAAAAATGTTCGTTCAAAATGTGGACAAATTATTAAATATATCTCAGTAACTACTACATAAGGATTTTCATTCGTAATTTTTAAAAACCTGCTATGACCATAACAGTTATATCTCGTGTCAATATAATCTTATGTTACTGTTCTGAACGATTCTGATGGTTCTGAGTATGACCTTTTCTGCGGTGAGGTGGACATGTGCTTCCGGAGGATTTATGGACTACTAATAAAACCATCCTGGTGTTTCTTCCATCACCCTAAATGAGGGTAATGGGACAACAACTTAGCCAGCATCACAATCCTTGCAGACCCCTTCCATGTTAACGAAGAGTATCGCCAACGCAAAGAAATATTAATGGATAGTAAGATATACCGTTGACTCTCGATAATTAGACACTCGTTAATTTGAAAAATGTTTCTGGTTTCTTGAAAAATACTCGATAAATTGAATAAAATCTCTCTTGGTAATTTGAAGTTGAAGGAATAGTATCTTACCCGCCAACATGAAATAATTTGAAGTCCGGCCTTCGCCACTCTCTGTAATTTGCTACCCTACACTTCTACGCCCTCGGACCCAACACAAGTGACGATTTCTTCTCAGCTCATACCACTATCGAAAATTCATTGGACAATGACAAACGGATTTCGCTCACTCAACCGAAAATTAGGGACTTCTTATAGAAATGAACATTTGTGAAAAATTATACAAAAGTTTTAAATAAAAAATCACAAGTTTTGAAGAAACTCTTGTTTACTTGATTTTTTCCTCTTGGTTATAAACTCTTGATAATTTGAAATTTTTCTCTGGTCTCTTGAGTGTAAGATTAACGAGAGTCGAATGAATAGCTATATAAACTTAAAAGCAAGAAAAGAGCAAGATCGTCAGATGTCAATGTCCTGCTCGAAATTATCAATAATCCCATTAATTTAGGCTTAGTTCATAAACATACATTTATTTTTAGGGTATACAATTTATAAAATGTCGTGTTTGTGAAAGATATAACGATATTCGTAAATATCAATGTATCGTTAACAATCTTTTCTACCACACCTACTAGGCACAACCTTGTTTCACGTTTGTCAATAATTGTCTATTCTTAACTGCAAAGCTTTAATAAGATATATTATGTATTGATTTAATACGAGAGCTATTTACATTCCAGTGGCTCTCCTTTATATAATCGAAAAATAAACAAATGTATGGAAACTAGTGCTGTCAAGGGAGCGGGGTCAAAAATTATAAGTCGCTTGCATTTAATATACTTAAGATGGCGCTGTATAATATCCTTGAACAATGACAACGCGCTGACGAGATCGTGAGAGTAAAACGTAAATCACAAATGATGTTCATATTTGCTTAATCTTCATCCCCCGCAGCGGTCGAGCCGAGGTCGAACCTCACAGGAGGTGCCTCCTCGAGCGCGCTGCTTCCGGGCTGAACGCTTCCACTCCCACGGAGTCGGGAAGCCTCCAAAGTCCGGTATCGCTGAAACAGCCATCTGCGGCTATTCAGCTGGGTCCAGCTCCAAAAAAATTTGCTTAATCACTCACACATTTTTACATTAACCTTATTTTGTGAACCATTTATTTTTATTTTTGGTTATCATTAAGTGTTTAATTTTAGTTTTTAAACTCTAATTGTATTCTGTCTTATTTATAATTTAGAATAAGTTGAAAGTATTATCTAGTGTAGTATTGAGCAGGACATGAATTTAAAATGAGTCCGTAAGACTACCATATTTTGTGCTGAACCAGTACAATGTATCACTTCAAATAAGGTGAGTAGATTCGTACGGGTTGTACCACGAGAGTACATTTAAAGCTATGAGGCTGGTGATGTCGTGAGCGTCATTCCCACAAACTACTATGGATAGGTCATTCCCTCATTTGTCCCATTCAAAACTTCTAGTTTTGAAATTTTCCTTAAGAATCGGATGTGATCGGCCTCGGTCATCTCATTTTACTAGCAATCGTACTATGACATGTCATGTTGTCCCTCTTTATCATGTGAATATCCATAGAGCGTTATTGTATTGTTGTAGCATAAGCCTCGTTCTCGTCCTTCTTGTTACGTTTGAGGCGTGAGTAGGTATTAGCATGACAAAAATTGTGAAGTCTTTCATTTTCGAATTTTAAGCCTGTATGAGTACAAACGTATTTTGTACAGGACAAATGTACTGGCTCACACGTGTATGTACATCACTAGTCTAGTAGAATTTATAGAATTATCGATTGAAACTCCATCTAATGGTATTTATAATAATTTATAGGAATATAATACTGACTGAGATACCATCTATCGGGTGAGGTGGTGTATGTTTGATATTTTATGCCAGAGGGTAATCTATTTCATATAATAAAATTATAGTGTAATAAGTGTATTATCTATGGTTATCTGTCAGCTGTCTGAGCAAAGGAGTGGAGTTTTATAGATTTTCAAAATAATTTTTGTTTATTTTTTGTGATAATTAAGTACCTACGAGCTAACTTGAAATTGGACTAAATGTGCATTGTCTTTACGCAAATAATGGTGTAGCAGATATAACACTGGGTAAGTTTTGTGAGCACTAATTATAATATCGGATGGGGTAAAAAGCTAACAAAGATCTGCAAATAACGGCAAAAATTTTATATTAGGTAGGTAATGGTTAGTAAAAACTACTTAAAAGGATAGCCTACAATAAAATGTTTTAATATTTAATGATTTTTATAATATAATAAAGAAATACAACAATTTGTCGTCTTACTTTATTTTTACATCTGTTGCTTCTTCTCAAAGCTACCGGCTTTAAGTTTTTTTTGGGATCTTTTGAGCTACTGTTGATAGTAGTAGTCTGGTGCTACTGCTTCATCTGGGATAATTTTATAGTTATTGATCTTTTCATGCAGAAGTAGTGATGGGTTTAATCCAATATTGTTATTACACTAGGGCCTCGATAATCCAAACGGGTAAAAACAAGGCCCTTTGTGGATTATCAAGGTGTCCAGACTGTGGTCTGCAATATGGTACTCATAAAAAAAAACACATGTTCAACCTAGGTATTTTTCATTGTTTATTGAAAGTAAAGCCAAGTGAGACAATTGAGATAGAAATATGTATGTACAAATTTAAATATTCGGAATTACAAATCTGTAATCTGCATACTTGATATGATGTTAAAAAAAAAATCTTTGAACAAGTCCATATTACACATAGGCTTTTAAAATTTTCACATTTTATATCAAGAGCTCAGTCTCTAAGTCACCACAAACATAACTTTGTGGCTTAAATTCATTTTAATTCATCAAGGCCTCTGCCCATCTGCATTATGGCTATGACCAGATTTACAGGGGTTCACATTAATAAGGCTCTACTGTAATTAGTAATGACATTAAATATTGTCAGACTCCATGCATAATAAACATTGTGTGTAAAAAAATTTAATAACAGGCTATAAATTTCCCACTAGTGCGCTTGAGCCTGTTGCTATGGAGGAACGGACAGTATACTCGCCACACTTGTCCAAGGCAGCTTGGCAGGTTTGACACATCGGTTATCTTGATATGCAGGTTTCATCACAATGTTTTCCTTCACCATTATTAGCATGTGGTAATTGTAACAATATGCACATAAGGTCAGAAAACTGCCTAAGGGGTGCATGCATTCCGGCCGGGATCAAACCCGCGCTCTTTGAGTTTGGGACATGTGCGCTAGCCATTACACTACCATGACTTAGTATGTTGAAACACAGTGTACATACATAATAAACATGTACACTAAAATAGTATTTTTTTCTTTAGTAATCAGAACCATAAAGTACATTATTTTTCTACAGAACCATGAATATCCAGTGCCCAATTTGCAACGACTTGATTAGTGAAGCTGATAATATTTATGTGACAAAATGTGGACATTTGTTCCACTACATCTGTCTTTGCCAGTGGATAGAAAGGTATTTTGTATTTAAAATAGTTGAATTTGGTGTTGAACATTCAAATTTTTTATATTTGTATAGGTTTGCATTTGCTCATTGTCTCACCTGATGCTAACCCTTTCCAGGGACCAAATTTAATATTATTTCAAGCTGCCAGCTGCCATTAAAATTGCCGCGTCAAAACTAAGAAAATTATATCCTCTCTTTTATTATAATACAAATTCTATGTACTTAGAGGGAGAAAGCATCAGTTCAACATTCGTTTCAATTATCTGTATTTGACCACAAATTTATGGTGCTTCCTAATTAGCCACTATGACAGTTCGAGAACAAATTTGTGGTGGTTCCGTCTTAAAAGATTAAGTGATGATGCAGTCTATCTTAGAGCACATTTACCTGGAAGATATGTTTTCGCTTGTGACTTAAAGACACCTAGGGCCCAATTCTGCTATTTGAATATCTTGATGTTTCGAAGATATTCAAAGTATTATTACAATAGCGTCAATAATTCGTATTCTACTATTTCCACACTAACCTCTCAATATCATTATGACAAAATAATAATAGACGAAAATTTGTATTAAAGTATTAGCAGAAATGGCATTAGCAGAAATGAATATTCTATATATACCAACATTTTTAAACATTTAGGGCCTTACTTAAAATCATTTCTTAAATTTAAAGAAACTGCTCAGCAACTGATTAGTGAAAATCTTACCCATAAACTCTTTAGTCAAAAATTTTGGGTACAACCTATGTTAATCATTCAAATTTTGTTTATGTGTGCTCCTCTTAGGTAAACAACAGGTAATACACATTTATAATTGAAAAAAAAAAGATATTCATTGATTAGGGTCTGATTCTGATTCTCTTGCTTAAGAGATAGCTAATCGTTTCTTATTATTCGAGATTATTATAAATAAGGCCGTTATTTCGGAGTGTTTGGTTATAAATTTTTATAAAGATAAGAGTGGCTGCCAGGGGCACGCTATTGAATTTTTTTTTATGGTCTTCAATTCTGAGCAAATTCAGAAACATGTTTTAAATACATTAGTAATATAATATTTTATACTCGGTAGAATGTGATCTTTTATATGAAGACACAGCTTGCCTTTTATATGAAGACACAGCTTGCCTTATTATGTATCTATAGCACTAAATCATAAAAAACTAATACAACTCCTAGTAAGCCCGTGCCGACGCTTACATGCATGTGTGCACGCTTGCACTCGGCATAAAATCTTATTATTATAATTATACAAAAAATATGAAAATTTGATAATATAACAAAGAAAAGCAAAAAAATCTAGCAGAATTAACAGAACACCGACATCAGGCAAAACTATGATTGAAACTACGGTATCCTGAGATTTTGATTAGGTAGTAATGGCAGAATTGGGCCCCTGGATTGTATATGTCAGGAAAAATAGATTGCACTAGGGATGGGCCGAAATTCGTTTTACATTCGGTTTGACCGAATTTCGGCAACTTGAGCCGAACTTCGGCATTCGTCCGAAATTCGGTTTAAATGCCGAACATTCGGTGCAAGGAAAAGTAAAATACCTACTTTCACGATTTTAACTGAAGTTAATAGAAATCATATCTATCATCTGTAAGAATAAGCCTAAATGGCGCTCTCTTGCTCGTGCCTACCCCGCAAGGGAACTGGCGTGAAGTTATGTATGTATGTATGGTATGTATGTATATATCTATCATAACCGTAATATAAAAATTGGCATCTATATACTCATGGTCATTTATTTTAGTTAGGAACATGTAAATCTTATGAACATGGAATGTGATAAAAATAAATAAAATTAGTTCTCGAGTCTTTATCAAAACAAAAATAAAATAAACTTATTATTCCTGTAAGAAATATCAGTAAATAGTGCAACTGCTTAATTATAATGCGTAACGTGAACTTCAAAAAAACACGTCTAAGGGACATCAGCAAATATAATTTTAATTTTGATTGAAATGACTTTACGAATTAAACATTATGAATTTAGAATTATTAAATGATGATTTTTTTTTCAAAGGTCAAAAAAAAGCAAAAAATTCAGTGTTATCAAGTTGATGTTGTCAACAGGTCACGATGTGTTGCACTTAAGAAAGCGTGGCGAAATCAAACCGAAGCTCGGCCGAATTTTTTCTTTTAACCGAATGTTCGGCCGAAGTTCGTATTCGGTTCAAACCACATTCGGCCCATCCCTACTGTACCAAAAATATAAAGTGAAACACTTCATCCTGACTGGTGGTCTTTACATCGTGTAAATGTTGCACATGTTCTTAGAATAGACATACTACAAAAGAGACCTATAGTACAGCCAAGTTGTAGGAAAACTGGATGTGATAGCTTCAGTGGTATATGTGGGTTTTGTTTGAAGAAAAGCAAAACAATCTTCCTTAGAACAGTCTTACATCGTTTATTCATAGACTACCTCTTCTCACTATATTTTGACACTGACATTTACAATATCAGGTTTATAAATTTAAAAAACATAATGTGTGGCCTGGCTACCGAGTCGGAATGCGTCTTCGAATCCCACACGGCTATCCTGCATTATTCATCTGACCCAGATGAATGTGATACTTCATCTTCATCGCCATTGGACCAGGGTTTCATCAAATCTGCTGAACTGGTGGTATTCATAGGTCCTTCACCATTGCCAATTTTCCTTACAACGTATCTGTCATTTTTCTTCTTCTCTATAATTTTATATGGTCCTAAATATTTCGGGTTTAACTTATATCCTTGTACAAATTGTGTTCTCTTAATCGCAACTAAATCTCCAATTTCGTACTGTATAGCTTGTGTTCTCTTTTTATTATAAACTTTCCTATTTTCTTCCTGAATTTTCTGAATATTTTGCCTCGCCTTTCTATAAGTTCTAATCGTTGAATTTCAAATTTTTCTTTACAATTATCTATGTAGTAATCTCTATTAATTAATTCCTCAGTTTTCAAAATTCCAAAATGACCCTTTTCATGACATTTTCTTATTATTTCATTCTGCATCTTTTTAGGTACAACAATCAGTTTAGTTCCATCTTTAGCTTTACATAAAACTCCATTCTCCAGAATAAAATTTTCATATGACTCTTTTTCTAAAATTTTCTTTAATAGTTTTATCTTCAGGTCATCATCTTGAGCTCTCTTCAGACGTGCTGTAGTTTCGGTAAGTATTAGACTAACAGGATTTCTGCTCAAAGCGTCTACGTGTCTCATTTGGGTTCCAGATCGGTGTTCTATCTTATAGTCAAATTCTTCAAGAAGGAGTGCCCATCGAGCAACTCTCGGAGGTAAGTCTTTTTTCTGTAACGTCATAGTTAGGGCTGAGCAGTCAGTCACAATTTTAAAGCGGACTCCAAGTAAGTAAACTCTGAATTTCTTGACAGCTTCTACAATAGCTAAAATTTCTAAGTAGTAACTATGGTATTTCTTCTCAGCAGGAGTAGTCTTTTTGCTCATATAGTGAACAGGGTGTAGCTGATTGTCGTGTGGATTCCTTTGCAATAAAACAGCTCCATATCCGTCTATACTTGCGTCTGTATGTAACTCTGTCTCAAAATTAGGGTTGTAAATTCGTAAAACTGGTGAGGAACATAAAATATGTTTCAATTCTTCGAAAGCTCTCTCACACTTTAGATCAAAGTTAAACATAACATTAGTCTTCAATAATTCTGTTAGTGGCTTTGCTATTATTGAGTAGTTCTTAACAAATTTTCTAAAATAGCCAGTCAGTCCTAAAAATGATCGTAATGATTTGATATTATGAGGCTTTTTAAATTTTGCAACAGCATGTATCTTTTCCTTTATAATCTTCTTATTTAGCTTTCTAAAATCTATACATAATCTGTAGCTTCCATTTTTCTTTTTCGCTAACACGATAGGGCTTGCATATTCCGATT
Source organism: Dendrolimus kikuchii (assembly GCA_019925095.2). NCBI lineage: Eukaryota > Metazoa > Arthropoda > Insecta > Lepidoptera > Lasiocampidae > Dendrolimus > Dendrolimus kikuchii. Next base: position 17,373,899 of record CM034408.1, read on the forward strand.
TACTAGGTTTAATTACTTCTTGATCTAACCATCCTTGTATCTGTTTATTAACTATGTCCTTTTCTAGAGGTGACAGCCTTCGTGGAGTCTGGTGTATAGGATCTTCATCAGTAAGTATGATTTTCAATTTAACATTTGATTCCTTCTTTCTAGTCTTCAAGTTATTGTAATTATCCAATAAATGTTTAATCTTGTCTTTATATTTCAGCTTCTTGATATCATATTTCTCATCAAATTCTTCTTCGTAGTCGTTAATTTGTGTAAGGTGTAATATTCTTTTTACAGAGATCCCGTCGGCAGAGAAAATAATTTCAACGTCTTTTAATATCGGGTTTCCAAGTATGACATTAACAGGTATTACATCATCGTCGATAACATGCATCAAGGTTTCAAAATGAACGTTGTCTATTTCAACTTTTGCCATAAAAGATCCCTTCGTGCAAACTTCGTACTCGGCTATTCCTGATAATTTGAGAGTATCTTTAATATTATAATCATTATTCTCGGGAAAATTTTGTTTGTAATAACTCTCACAAATTAAATTCGCATCGCTTCCAGTATCAATAAAGGTTTTAACTGTAACTCCGTTAATTTTCGCTTCTTTATATGGCTTAACAACATCTGTACTAACTTTCTCATCTTGAATTTTCAGTGTCTTATTTGTAGAACTTTGGCATTCTTTTGACTTATGTCCATATCCATTACATTTGAAGCATTTTATACCTTTAGTACAAGCTGGTGATTGGTGATCAGTTTCACCACAATTGTAGCATCTTTTGATGGTATGATTTTTACGTCCGGTTGTCATCTGAATAGGTCTTTGTTGCATCTTGTGTTCTTTAATCTGTGCATATACTTCAAGTTTCTTTCTAAATTGTTTGATATCAGTGGCTCCGTAAAGAATGGCCTTATTTATTTCAGAATCACGAATTCCATCAATAACATATTCAATAAGTGCCTCATCTTCTAAATTTCCATGCAACGCCAGTTCTTTCATATGTAAAAAATACTGTTGATATGTCTCATCCGGTTTCATTTTGCGTGATGCTAATTTCTTGTGAATGCTAGCACTATTCAATTTCGAACCAAATTCTTCTAATAAAGATTCTTTTAATGTATCCCATGACGTAATAGAGCCTAGCGATCGTAAAAATAATTTAGCTGTACCTGAAAGCAGTCTCTTCGCGTAAATAAGTTTTTCAAGATTATTCCATTCCATTAAATTTGCAGTGTCATTAAAATCGGTCAGCCAATTCGTAATAGGGTAGGTATCATCGCCTGTGAACGGTGTCATTGATTTTTCCAAGTCGCTAAATGAAATTCGTACTCTGTAACCAGCTTCTGAACAATTACTATCTGAGTCTTCGATATCTTTATTTTTCTTCGGTGGCATCTTGTATGATTGGTTGTAAGTCTTTCAGTCGTAAAAAATAACCAATTCATAAAACGTCTTCATAAAAGAAAAATAATAGTCTTTATTCCAAATTCTGGGAAATTTTATGCGCTGGTATCATTATGCAAATTAGTGTCGGTAAAACAGCACACAATGACTCGTCTTAAATTTTAATTTCGAGGTTGTTTCGTAATCATCAGATCAAAACTCACGTTAAAACAATGCTTCGCAGGATTCTTACATGATCCTGTTATGATCCTGGCACGATCCTGGCATGATCCTGGCACGAGCCCCCATAAAGTTGTGGGTTTTGTTTGAAGAAAAGCAAAACAAACTTCCTTAGAACAGTCTTACATCGTTTATTCATGGACTACCTCTTCTGACTATATTTTGACACTGACATTTACAATATCAGGTTTATAAATTTAAAAAACATAATGTGTGGCCTGGCTACCGAGTCGGAATACAAAATTCGCTGGAACGTTCAGTTTGATTTCAGCTAATACTCCTGGGTTCAATAATTTACCGATTAACAATTTAAATAAATAGGAGACCGATGCAAACTTTCGTCTTTTACACTTATTAATGACCATTATGATCTGCATCGTAAGAATAGTTATTTTTTGCATTTGGTCCGTTTGATACCCAAATGAGGCATGCAAATTTTTAAAAATCATTGAAATCGGTCTTAATTACATTTAAAAATAAATAAATGTTTCCATTCAGCAAAATATTTCAAGTACATACTTCTCCACAATGTGGCATACCTTTGGAGCATCCACTAAAGTCTGTTTTGTTTGCCGATTTATTTATTACTAGTGGTCGCTTATTGGTCGAAATTCGACCATAAGTAATTTAAATTATAAGTTTGAACATTATTAAGGTTCGGTTGTCAAAGACTATACTTCTATAATCACAGATTTCGCCAAGGCGTTTATTAATTTGACTTTAACAATAAACAAAAGAGTATATATGCGTGTCTGTGTCAAATACATGATAGTGTTTGTAATGTTTTTTTTTATTTTTTCTCTATATATAGTTTATATAAGTGTGTGAAATTTCATACTCCTCCGTCCGCGCAATTTTCGTAAAAATGGTACAAAGTTTTTGCTTCACGTATTAATATAATGATTATATTATGTGAATGAGTGGGGCAGTATTGCTTTAAAAAAAATTGCGTCACCCAGGACTGTGTTTACCTGAAGATTCACAATACGTACACCAATCAATCCACCTCTGCCCTTTAGTTGATATTTGCCCCGCCTACGCGTCGACCTTACTGCACGCCTCCTCTATAATATTAATAGGATATTATCTAATACTGGGAGTAAGATTTATATAAATAAGTAGCTGTGCCCGGGACTTTATCAGCGTGGAATGTATTTTCGGGGACCCTAAAAAGAATTAGTTTAAGTTACTCCTTATTACATCAGCTACCTGTCAGTGAAAGATCCGTAAACAGACAGACAGACAAAAAATGCATTTTCGGAATATTCTGGTTCGTATCGTCCTCCCTGGTTTTTTAATATTTTTATTTTGAGATTACAAACAGACACTTCGATATTTTCGCGACTAGTGTACATAATAAAACTACGTTTTAACGGTTTTAAGCGCGGTAATTTATTTGATGTTTATTATTCCGACGTTTCGGCCACTTTTCAGTAGCCGTGATCACGGAAGACGAAGATGTTAAGTGTCAATGAGTATTTAATAAAACTACGTCTTAGCTGGCTCGAAAATTATTAGAGCTAGGCATGTTTGCTAAAGAGTTTCTTCCGCCGCTTTTTCTCTTCAAGCCACAACATGTTGCGAAGCGATGGTTAATTAGAGTAGACTCCCATAGAGTAAATAATAACCATAAACAAAATTAAAACTAAATAATGAAAATGAATAGGTTGGCGGTAGCCTAAATAAAACTTTAAGAATACTCATTGACACTTGACATCTTTGTCTTCCGTGATCACGGCTACTGAAAAGTGGCCGAAACGTCGGAATAATGAAAATCAAAGAAATCACCCCGCTTAAAACCGTTGAAACGTAGTTTTATTATTTATTACAGACACTCCAATTTTATTTATCTCAACAACAAAAAAAATCCTTTCGGATGGCAACACTGATTTTGGGTCATTGAGCAGTTAGTTTAGTTTTATGACCAAAATTTTCAGATCCAAATCCTGTCCACAATGCCGCCACAAAGTGACGGATAAATGCATGTTTCGCCTGTATCCAACAATTTCAAGTGAGAATGCAGGCGATAGTGCAGAAACATTGCTGTCAAAGCTTGACGATGCAAACTTGAAACTGAGACAGCAAGGAGTCAAAACTAAAGAAACAGAGGATAAATTGGAAAAGATAACTGAGGAATTGAAGAAAAATGAGTAAGTCTTATCTTACGTTTCAACTTTTCTAGAATTGTGATTTGAAACTTGATGAAACGAAAAAGCAACACTAAAATAGATAACGCATAAATCTATAGGACTAAATTTGCGAGAGAATGAGATACGAGTTTTACATTGAGCAGCACAGATAAGAGAGTCAACAAGACTGATGATTAAACATAGGTCCAATTTGGACTGAATAAAAACTGATAATATTTTTTAGACTAAAACAGTGATAAATTGAAAGTGATACTTAAGAAGTTTCTTTTGAATTATAATATGTTGACGGATGTAGGCTAAAGGAATTATATTTATTAATAAATTAATAAAAGTTAGAGAAGAATTATCTGTGAGTATAATTTCTGAAGTTTCTCTTCTCTTATTTTTTGCAAAGCGTAGTAATTTAGATTAGGTTCCCCATAGAGTAAATAATAACCGTAAATTAAAATTAAATAATTAAAAATGAACAAGTTGAGGGTAGGCTAAATAACAACCTAAACATAACTCACTGACACTTGATATCTTCACCTTTCGTGATTACGTCTGAATAAAAATAAAAAAGTGGACAAAGTTCAGACCTAGGACTTAACTCAAACAACTCAAGTATTGTTTAATCAGCAATAAATTACTCCCTCTGCCATAGAGTTTTGTGGCGCAGTCAAATATAGGAATGTAAGCATATTAAAAAAAGACACAAATTTGGTGTGGCCTCTATAAACGTAAATGAGACTTGAAAACTTTCATAAACTTGTGTAGTATTTTTAGTAATACCTGGAAAAATCATGGCGATTTATTTAATAACTTTTTTACTTAAGTCAATAGTGAATAGGTGAGTTCCAGTCATGAAAATAAGGTGTATCCCTCTAACTTTGATCTATGACGTGAGAAATATTAAAAATATTTTATTTTGTAGAAGTACAAAGATTCTTTGAACGAAAATTGTTTTGATCGAATTCGAATCGAATCCCCACATAATTGAGTTCCGGATTATCGAATCCCCACATAATCGAGGTCCGGATAATCGATTTTTCACATAATCGAGGTGCGGTTAATCGAATCCCTACATAATCGAGGTCCGGATACTCGAATCCCCATAAAATTGCGTTTCGTATAATCGAGTCCTCACATAGTTGAGGTTCGGATAAAAGAATCCCCACATAATTGAGGTCCGGATAATCCAAACCCCACGTAATGGAGGTCCGGATAATCGAGTCCTCACACAATCGAGGTCCGGATAATCGAATCCCCACATAATCGACATGGAGATGGTGACAATCATATTTAGTTTTTCGCTGTAGTCTAGTTACAATTTTATAAACTTTTCATATAATCATTATTATACTTTCAGAACACTCATAAAATCATATGAAACAAAACTGGTCAATCGTGAATCGGTGATAGGTGGTCTGAAAAAACAAGTAGAATATCTGCAGGTACAGAATAATGAAACGGAGACTCTCAAAGCAGAGAACGAGTGTCTGAACAAGAATATACAAATGTTGAATGGGTAAGTGTATTTAATTAAATTGCATATCTGGCAAAGACAAAGACGGCCCACTTAAGGGAAAGTATTACGTCACGTACATGGAATAATTTATTGCTACATAATTAGCAAGGTTACAACTGAGTTGACCACGTACATGCCAAAATCTGTCAATACAGAAAGCGGAAAACCTTTGGAGATGCATCTATGAATATGTTTAGGTTTTACAGAGTTTCACATAGCAGTTGAGATTTCTGTATATATAGTCTTAAGCTTAATGTTAAATTAATTAAGCAACAATTACATTGAGAGTACAATACACCTCGTCTTATTTTGTACTCTATCTAATTATTGATTAATTTATATTTCTTAAAAATCCGACGACATCCTCGTGAAGTAAGCCATAATTGAGGGGGGGGGGGGGACAGAGATAAATATACATATAATCCTCCTTGTCAATTAACATTCACGTGACGTCATCCGCAAGTAAAAAGTACAGGCCAGTGATGCTAACGGTACTGAGTGTTCGGCTACGGTTACGCCACCAAAATGGCGGCCAGGCGCATTAGCAATTTGCGGCGGGGGGGGGGGGGGGGATAATACATACCAGTATACAAATGAGAAGGAAATATGCATGCATCAATAATATGTACTGAAGTATGAACAAGAGATAGGGTTTCCATAACTCAAAACCATCGTTCAGCATTAAACAATAAACAGACAATATAATATAATGTACGAAAAAATGTAAACACTAGAAAAATGTACATTAGATACACGACGATGAAGCTGGTAACTAAGCGTTAGGCTGCTTGTCCACTGAAGCGGAGAGGAGATAGGAAGAAATTAACCAATAGTATTGCATAAAAATTGTGTGAATGGACAGGCAGCCAATCCTATTGGTTTTTTTTTTATCTTGCCAAACTTGTAAGGAATTTATGGAAATATGTTGCAGTATAATTTTTTTTTTTTTATTGCAGGAGATCAGCAGACAGGCAGCTGGCCCACTTCAAGCTATAAATGCGCTTGTAAGGAATTTATGGAGATATGTTGCAGCATAAAATGTTAGTATGTCATGTCATTATTATAACTTTAATAATATTTTTCTTTCCTTTTATTGTGTCTTTGTCTTATTGAGTATGCACTGTTTGCTACAACTCTTTTAATTCTTCAAAAGTAATTCTGTAACATACTTCTGTATAAAACTTATAAAAAAAAGAACTTGAGATATGAATAGAATAAGAAATATAAAGCAAAACAATATTTAGCTAGACATGTTGATGGGGAGTTTCTTGCCGCTGCTTCTCCTTAACAGCAATAACACGTTGCGAAGCGGTGTACATAGAACAGGAAGTAAAATTAAATTTTAAATTATATGTATGACCTTCAAAAAGTGTTCTCCAGTGGAACTTATTTTGAGTAAAAACGTTTGAATGTGAATTTGAATAATATTTCTCCGCTCCATAGCCTCGCTCCTCTTCAAGGGGCAGGCAGCCTTATGCTGTGTTAGAAGCTGTCACAGATGAAAGTTATTTATAAAATAAATTACAAAATGGTAAAATAAAAAAATGACTATTGTGCAGACGTTGTCCTGCCTTAGAAAATAAAATTCTAGAACCCGATCCCAGAGCCACCTACCGGTTCTAATTGCGAATCTAAACCATCCCGGTACCCACTCAAACACACAAAAACAAAATCGCTCCAGGTGATTAGGAGGATTCCAGAACCCGATCTCAGCGCCACCTACCGGTTCTAATTGTGAATCTAAAAGAGTAATATATTTTTTTTTATTCTAGGTCATGACAAAATAAGATTAAAAATCTTGCCAAAAGATTTTAAAGGTCAAGCCGTTTCGGAGGAGTATGGCAACGAAAACTGTGACACGAGAATTTTATATATTAGATGTCAGAGCCGTATAAGCTCATGAAGGCTTAATTCATCAGTTTTCATCATGGCATGGCATGATCTATGTGGGTATATTTGTGAAATTAACATCTTTACCAATGTGATGTTTCTATTGCTTAAAAAACAATCATCTCTCTTGATATTTTTTTTTTATTATTAACAACTCTACGGACTCGAGTGTTCCGTACCCTTTGATTTAATTTTTTGAATTTATTTGTTCTTGTGTGTGACATTAATTTATTGATTTTTGTGTTGAGGTATCTTGCGAATAACTTATTATATTAATTTATTCCAGTTTTAATACTAAACTTATACTAGTGTAGAGTGTATCTGTTACATGCTGGTGTTGTGAGGAAGTGCATGTGCAGTGTGGGTCTTATGTCTATACTTATATATATTTTCCTATCTAGTGCCATGTGTGTTGTTTTTTTCTTTTCTGTGCCTGGGTCATTAATTTTTAGGCTCTTTGTGTGTCTTGTTTTGTTTGTGAAGTGTGCGTGTAATGCAATGCGGTGGTAGTTCGCGTTGGTTCTTTCTTGATATTAAAACTGATTACGTTATAATTCATTTTAATTAAGGCATGGATCGCAGTTCGTCGGATACTTGGAGCGCTGGCGACCATTCTCTAGAAGAGGTTATATTTTCTTTTTTCCCGCCACCCCGCTTCCGTAGTTACGACGCTCTGCGAGAGTGACATTGACAACATATCACTCTTGACAGTATGACAGTGACGTTTCAGTGAACCGTCTACATATACAAGTCGCTAACTAAAGTTTCAAAACAAACAAATAGTTAACACAATAATAAAGCTACGTTTTAACAGTTTTAAGAAGCGCGGTAATTTATTTTATTTTTGTTATTCCGACGTTTCTTTTCAGTGGCCGTGATCACGGAAGACAAAGATGTCAAGTGTCAACGAGTATTGTTAAAGTTTTATTTAGCCCACCTCCAACTTGTTTATTTTAATTTTGTTTATGGTTATTATTTACTCTACGGGTTATAATTTATTCTACTTATAACTTTTATACGATAATTGAAAGTCCCTTAGTGTAATAACAATTTGAATGAACGTAAAGGAAGGGCTCTTATCATGTAATATTTTAAAGGTTACAGAAAGTGTTAAACGCAACGAGCGATGAAGTGGAACAAATGCTAAGGGGTTACACAGATGTCAGGACTGTGGCAACGTTTGCAACAGCGCTCAAACGGTAAGTTCAAATTAAAGACCTATCTATATCGAGTTCTATCTCACTGGCGTATTACCTACTACACTTTTTGAATATATAAACATTGGCAGAATTTAGTTCCAACAAATCCATGTTACACAAGTCTTAACCCTTTTGTGGGTCCAAATTTAATATTATTATTTTCCAAAGCTGCCAGCTGCCCTCGAAATTGCCGCGTTAAAACCAAGAGAATTATATCGTCTCTTTTATTCTAATACAAATTCTATGTAGTTAGAGGGAGAAATCATCAGTTCAACGTTCGTTTCAATTATCTGTATTTGACCACAAATTTGTGGTGCTTCCTAATTAGCTGTATGTGACAGTTGGAGAACAAAGCGGTGGTTCCGTCTTAAAGGGTTAATAAAAAAATTGACGGCCTCTGTGGTTGAGTGGGCTAAGTCTTTGCCGGCCTACCTCACTGCAATGCAGAGGCTCCGGGTTTGATTCCTGTTATAGTAAATTTCGGAAACGTATTATCTCCGTTATTTACTATGGTCTGAGTGTCTGGGATCAGCCCCAGAGAAGTACATTGTATATTACCCATAACACAATATGTGTGTTTGTCTGCCGATTATTATTATTATTATTAATGTCACTATTGTTGATGAGTTGGTTTACTGAATAAGTACTATTTAACACAGTTTGTATCGATTAGCTGATGACTATACGGCTCGCTCTATCATTGCTGGATTATAAAAGCCTGCAAACTAACTAACTCCGTTGGCTCAGCGACCCAAAGTGAGTCTTGGCCTCCGAAACGAGAGCACGCCACTTTCCTCTGTCCTGCGCAGTGTCTTGCCAATTGTGGGCTTGTAGTGCGGTCAGGTCAGCTTCCACTCTATCCTTCCATCGATACTTGGGACGACCAACCGGTCGTCGACCGACTGGTCGCCCCAAGTATGCTTTCTTCACTCCCCGATCCTCCTCCATCCGCTCTGCATGACCGAGCCAGCGGAGACGGTGAGATTTTATCTCCCCAATTATGTTGGGCTCGGCCATGAGGTCTTCTATTTCGGAGTTGGTTCGGACCCTCCAGCTGCCATCTTCTTTTATCTGTTCATTTGACTATCAGTTAAAATTTGACATAAGCTATGTAGCTTACTTGTATGTAGAAGTAATGTCAAAATTCAGGCGATGATAAGCTAAAAACTTTCCTCTAGTAGTCTAGATAATATATTTGATCTCAACCACAACAAATTTAAGTGAATGATTAACTCTGTCAACATTTATGGCACTTACTGATCATGAATCCTTGTTGCAAACTATGGATAGTATCTTCCTGGGGGCAGTGGATTATGGATGTTCAGTTATCCTATTGGCTTTTGGGTTTAGCAAATTAAATACAAAGACAAGTGAAAAGTGTTCATTGATTGTGAAAACTACTGAAGAACAAAGAAGACAAAACAAAACATTTTGTTCTTAATTCAATGTTGGTGTTGCCAACACTCCATAATTTTTATAATTAATTCTAATTTCTAAAATTATTTGTAATTTCGAGTTGCGCCTGTATTAATCCTAATAATATATTAACTTATTTTATTGTTATTGTATTTTGATTGCAATCTGGTTTTACAGTTTTACACAACTTATAATTTGAATTGGCAATTTTCCTTTGCTTAGAAAAGTGCAGACCAGTTTCCTACGTGTAAATAAACTAAATTAAACTTTATTCACAAGTGGAAATGGCAGTGTTTCTTGCTGTGCATTCTTAGCTCTGTTCCGCTTACACGATTCGTACTATCGCGCGCTACTAAAATTGGTCTACTGTGCACTTTTGTCCGTGCAGGAACAGAGAAAGGACAACCTACAGCCAGATTGTAGGGCATTTGCCCACCTGTATGGCTACAACCCCTGGTCTAGGGTATGCCACCATAGCAACCTTAGGTTGTGTTCCGTCATTAGTGGCTAGGTTCCAGTCTCCCTTAAGAGAGCAGCAGCGCATTGGTAGCACCTTTATTGTTACAAATCTCCATAGGCGATGGTAACCGCTTTCCATCAGGTGGACCGTCAGCCTGTCTGCTGAGCTCCCACTCTAAAAAAAAAAATTACTTCGGGAGGAATTATAGTACTGTACTTGATAGATTATTCTCCTTTTTCTAGAGCTTTAACTGAATCAGAGTCGAAGAAAATCGAGTTAAGAAACCGCTTACAAGGCATTAAAGAGGAATTGGGGGTATATAGGAAAAAATACGCCGAACTAGTAATTTCTTCTACGTAAGTACACTAATTCCAGTTTTGTACATATACAGGTAAAGTCGTAGCGTAATGGCTAGCGCACGCGTCCCAATCTCAAAGGGCGCGGGTTCGATCTTGACCGGAACGCAAGCACCACTTAGGCAGTTTTCTGACCTAATGTGCGTATTATTACAATTACCACGTGCTAACAGCGGTGAAGGAAAACATCGCGATGAAACCTAGACATCGAGATAACCGATGTGTCAAACCTGCCAAGCCGCCTTGGACAAGCGTGGCGGGTATACTGTCCGTTCCCCTATAGCGGGAGGCCCGAGCCCAGCAGTGGGACATTCATGTGCTGATATTATTATATAATACACACAACATCCCTCCACTGTAGGTCTAAAATTACTTTTTATAGTTAACTTCTTTCCTCTGTATCTTCAATACCACCAGTAGAACCAGTAGAATTCACAGGTGAGCCTCATCTAAACTAAGAGGCGATTCATCTCCACGATTTAAGCTTGATCCACCAGCCAACTCCGTCTCTTCGGTTTGTGGTTGACACATGGAATGGCCTTGTTTGGAGATATGGCAGATGGTAAGATAAAAACATTTCACAGTTAGAATAAACATTTTAGAGGACTTGGTGGACGTCAGGCTATCGCAACTGTCATTTTAGTCCAGGTAATTAAAAATCAGAGTATAGTCGGGAATAGAATCGGTTGATTTAAAAAAAAGCACATACCTACACAACTGTTCCTTTACTTTGAGATTTGACATTACGTACTTGATTTCGGTTGGCCGTCTGACAGATTTTCTGCTTCGCAATAAAAAACCATTTCGATAATACAGTGTAAACTCTATATAACGACACTGAAAGGACTGTGCATTTTAGGGCGTTATAGAGAGTTGTCGTTAAATGGGGAGAAGTCTGTTATTTTTGTCTGACGTCTTTTGCTGCACCCGTATTTTTTGTATTTTTTTAACTTATTTTATTAATATCTTGCGATATTGAGGCATCTTGGTGATAAAGGAAGTACTTAGAAATTTCGGTATGCGTGATGCCGACAGTCGAGTTTATTACGGGCTAGGATAGTAAAGCGATAAAAGAACGTACACAGCTGCGCAGTTTTTACTAATTTTCGCAACTTAAAAGGTACTTTTTATTACTTAATTATTGTCGTTTTGAAAGTGGGTGTAATGCTATATAGAGTGTATCATTGTAAGGAAGGCAAACTAAACCAACCAAAACCAAATGATTTCGACGCTTAAGGGAGTTTGTCGTTAAATCGAATGTCGTTACATAGAGTTTACACTGTATTATGTTTTTGCCTTTTAACATGAATGGGACAATACCTCATTCTTCGAAATGGAACTAAATACTTATTGTACGCAGGCCAAGATGACCGCTCAAGAAACGAATAGACTATAACAGCTGTGATTTTTTTTTCTATTTTCAGAAAGTATCGAGATAGCTTAATATATGTATTGCGTAAATATGAAGCTCTTCAAAAGAGCCAAAACCCCCAGCAAAAGAAGGATAATGTTATTTGTATTGACAGTGATGAAGAAATAAATGTACCGAATACAATTGATTTGTCAAAATATAAGTTCAATGATAGTAAAAATAATAATGTGGTAAGTGTGCCATAGCTTGTGTTTGATTGTGGTCAACAGAAACCAGTAGACAGTCGTCACGTCTGTCATCCGTCGCCTTCATATCTTACAGCCATTTTCAACAGAAAATATGTATGGAGTAACGAATCGGATTCATACTTATTTATTTTATGCTTTTGACGGCCTCTGTGGTTTAATGTTATAATTCCACCGAGTGCATTCGTACTTTCTTACTTAATACTTTTGAAGGCCTCTGTGGTTTAGTGGTATAATCACACCGAGTGCATTCGTACTTTTTTACTTTTACTTTTGAAGGCCTCTGTGGTTTAGTGGTATAATCGGACCGAGTGCATTCGTACTTTTTTACTTTATGCTTTTAACGGTCTCTGTGGTTTAGTGGTATAATCCCACCGTTTGCATTCGTACTTTTTTTTTACTTTATACTTTTGAAGGCCCCTGTGTTTTAGTGGTATAATCCGACCGAGTGCATCCGTATTTTTTTTACTTTATACTTTTGAAGGCCTTAGTTGTTTAGTGGTATAACCGGACCGAGTGCATTCGTACTTTTTTAACTTTATGCTTTTGACGGCCCCTGTGGTTTAGTGGTATTATTCCAACGAGTGCATTCGTACTTTGTTTACTTTATACTTTTGAAGGCCTGTATTGCTTAGTGTTCTAATACCACCGAGTGCATTCGTACTTTTTTTACTTTATACTTTTGAAGGCCTTTATTGCTTAGTGGTATAGTCCCACCGAGTGCATTCGTAATTTTTTTACTTTAATACTTTTGAAGGCCTCTATGGCTTAGTGGTATAATCTCACCGAGTGCATTCGTACTTTGTTTACTTTATACTTTTGAAGGCCTGTATTGCTTAGTGTTCTAATACCACCGAGTGCATTCGTACTTTTTTTACTTTATACTTTTGAAGGCCTTTATTGCTTAGTGGTATAGTCCCACCGAGTGCATTCGTAATTTTTTTACTTTAATACTTTTGAAGGCCTCTATGGCTTAGTGGTATAATCTCACCGAGTGCATTCGTACTTTATTTACTTTATACTTTTGAAGGGCTTTATTGCTTAGTGGTATAATCCCACCGAGTGCATTTGTACTTTTTTTACTTCATACTTTTGACGGCTATGCACTCGGTCCGAGCGTACTCGGATCGTGTCAACGCGACATTACAAATATGGAAACTGCTTTCAGGATGCAATGGTCAACTCAATTGAAAATTCCGATTCACCATATTTGAGTTTAAAACAGAGCAGTTTGGCATTGACTGCATTGCAGAGAAAACAAAAACCTGATTTGGACAAAATTAAGGTAACTCATACAAGAATTAAAAATGGGGAATCTCTTGCACTGAAGTGAGATGGAGTGGCGGTTTTCGCACATCGGTTATCTCGAAGTGCTTTTTTTTTAACTAATGTGCACATTGTTACAATTACCACCTGCTAACTATGAAGGAAAAACATGGTGATAAAACTTGCACATCGAGACAACCGACATGTCAAACCCGCCAATCCGCTTTGGACAAGCGTGGAGGGTATACCCGTCCATTGCCCTATAAATGGGAAACCCGAGCCCAGCAGTGGGCATCAGCATTCCACAACTGGTGTCGGGCTGTTGTTATCGATTATTTTACTATATAGAAACTAGCGCGCCCGGCAGACATTGTTCTACTTTAAAAAAATAAAAATCTAGAATGCGATTGCAGCGCCGCCCACCCGGTCTAATTGTGAATCTAAATCATTCCGGGACTCACTCCAACACACGAAAATTTTAACAAAATCCTAGAACCCGATTCCAGCGCCACCTACCGGTTCCAATTGCGAAACCTTACCCTCGGGGGCCTACTCGAAATACAAAAAATTTCATCAAAATCGGTCCAGGAGTTTTAGGAGAAGCTCAATGACATACACGCGAACAGAAGAATTTGATATATCTATATATTAATACGTGAAACAAAAATTTGTACCACTTTTTACGCAAATTGCGCGGACGGATGAGTATGACATTTCGCACACTTATAGTTTTAAAAATTATGCATAAAAAATACATTAAATCAATAAAAAACAAACATCACACACACTACCATGTATTTGACACACACACGCATATATACTCTTTTGTTGATTGTTAAAGTCAAATTAACAGTCTAGCCTTGGCGAAATCTGTGATTATAGAAGTATAGTCTTTGACATTAATTATTATGGTCGAATTTCGACCACGGGCGACCGCTAGTATATATTAAAATACTTATATTTCAGCCGTCAGAACGTATGATAATACCAAACAGCATATTTAAAAAGAAAGAACCGCTACAGGTTGCCACCTCGGAAACTTTGAAAATGTCCCAGCCTGGCACATCTTACGACGGACTCGGGGGTCATTCGAAATTGGATACCTTCCCCGAGAGAACTGAGACGCCCTTAAATAGCCGCATTCCCAAAGTAACTGGGAAGCATAAACTAAAACGTCCCAACACCAGCAGGAGTCAGGATATTGGTGAAATGATAAAGAAAAATAAAAAATGAATTATCGGCCAACTATATTTATTGTCTATGATACAGGGATAGTGTCTAAATACTCGTGTAAATGTAGAGTGGAGAGATTGCGAAGGAAAATTGGAGCATGATGTATGTTTATAAAGCTGATTTAGTAGAGGTTACCTGTTCACTGTTTCGCTCGCGCATTACCACGTTTTTGAATTTGATAGAATTTACGACAAATAATCTGAATTACACAAACATTGACAACAAAATTAGGGGCCATCTTATAATTTACGCCACACGTTAAGGGGGGAGGGGAGGTTTGTCGACGAAGTGTGACATTGTGTGACGTTGTGTGACAAGGGGTGGGAGGCGGTCCTAAATTTCGTGTCGTCACATTTTAAAATCCTACTAATATTATAAAGGTGAAAGTTTGTAAGAATGTTTGTTACTCTTTCAAGCAAAAACTACTGAATGGGTTTTGATGAATAACACAGGGGCTATAATTTATAAAGATATAGTGTGAATTATCCAAAATATAACGGTTTTCCATAATCACGCTGGTGAAACCGCGGGGCGCAGCTAGTCAAAATTTGAACTATTAACGAAAAATTTCAAAACATTTCCAACTCTTATTTTGTACAGGTGACAAAATTAAGTAGAAAATAATAGGGGCGCCAATTCGCTGTCTACACTCTAGCAACTCCAATAGTAGGTCAAGAGTAATTTCGATACTTACTAGTGATTTTTAGTACGACATCAAACATCGTGCAAGTATCAAGTTGTTTCAGTTACGACGTACGCATTTTGTCAACATAGCCTATGATGTTTACTGTTTAAACATGACTCTGGCTGAATGCACAAATCGTGCCAAGCCAATATTGAATAAAAAAGAAGATGTTTACTTTAATAACAATGACTATGATTTTGTAAGCAAGAGCTTTAACACCTTCTGATAATTAATAGAACAATTATTTGATTAAAAGAAGCTAAACTATTACAAACCTATAATGTCGGCTGTTCTTTTATACATAATACTAGCTGTCCCGGCAGACGTTGTTCTGCCGTGAAGAAGTAAAATTTAGAACCCGATTGCAGCTCCACCTACCGGGTCCAAATGTGAATCTAAACCATCCTCGAATCCACTTGAAGAACACACACAAAAAAAATCATTAAAATCGGTCCAGCCGTTTAGGAGGAGTTCACTGTCAACACACATACAGAAGAATTATATATATAAAGATAATTACAACGAAATTTTTTTAGCTTCAAATCTCACTAGACATCCTTGGTAAACTTCAAAAATCACTGCTCACGTGAAACTTGCTATTGTTATATGCGTATTTAGTTATTTTTAGTGGATTGTAGAAGATCAATGTTGAAATTTAAATAACGTGTATAAATTCGCTTTGTTTATGATTCACTGACCTTGACTACAGATAAAATGAAATATTGCCAGAAGTCAAAACAATTATTAAAAAATAATTTAAATGTAAATAATAGTACATTATGGTACTAGTGTGTAACATTGGTGATTACCGCCGAGGCGCCATTGAGACTCGAGCCGTAGGCGAGGGTCTTCAGAGAGCCGAGGACGGTAATCATCAATACACACGCGTATCATACGACGTTTTTCAACACACTTGTGAATAAAATAACAACAAAAACTCATTTTATTTAGTAGATAAAAAAAGTTATATATGAGTGAAAGTTTTATTTATTAAACGTACGAGTTAAAATTATCTATTTAAATAAGAAGTTGCATGAAATGAGCAAGCAATAGGAACATTAATTTATTTGTTCTATAGAATACGATCTTTTTTTTTGAATAAAAACTTTTTTAAGAACAAAGCAACTCTACCAATAAAATTTAAAAAAAATCTATAACTCACTAGTGAGTTATAATTTTTTTTACTCACAGTTTGATTATGGGTGTCATTCTGTGCCTAATTGCGGTGACCATAGAGCCACTTTATGAGCAAGTGTGTTGAAAAATTAATTACGGAACTGCTCTTTTAATTTAATAATTTCTTGATGTAAAATTGCAAATTTGTAATGTCACACTAGGGAGGGAGGAGTTTCACGAATGTGACCATCTGTGACAAGGACGGGGGGGGGGGAGGCCTAAAAATCATGACATTCGCGTGACGTAATTTGTTGATGGCTCCTTGTCTATGGTATAGGGATAATATCTAAATATTCGTGAAAATGTAGACTGGAGAGATTCTGATGTAGTTTTATATTTCGTAATTTTCTTAATTAAAAGCAACAAATTACACATTTGTGGCTTTTGCTGTTGGAACTCTGCGGTCATGGGGTCCAGAAGCTCACCGTCTTTATCGAAGTCCATCATCTCGGCCGAGGCTGACCCGTATTTTGAGCAACGCATAAGCGTTACCATTCGATATGGTAACGCGGCCAACGTTGTGGCAACGTTCCCAAGTGACGGTGATTTGGGACCTATTTATTGTTTTGTAACACTTTTTTAATTAAGCCGTGGATAGGATATATTATTGTATATTTTAATTTTTTAGATTTGAAAGTTGGTTTTATTGTAAATATGAAATGAATAGAATAAAAGTGTTTTTTTAATTATGTAGGAAACCTTGTCTAAATTTGTTTTGTGGTACATTCGTAATTTTATTGTAAACACTAGAGTTTGCGGCGCAGGCGCCGCGTGACAAACCCTAGGCTGTACCTTTATTTTACTTAAACAAAACTTAATTCGTTTTTTTACACATAGTAAGAATAATAACAAAACTAAGTATAAATGTATCCTAAGTGTTGACTCGGGTCATAATCAAGCACTATGTCGAGTTTGATTCATATACGTTCAGCAATTTCCAATAAAGCTGCGATCGCAGCGCCATCTTATTCGCTATTTTCGTCTATATAAACGAGGTCATTTACCAGGATAAAAAGTATCCTAAGTTACGCCCCGGGATATGGGTTAGCTCCATTTCGAGTTTCATTCAAATCCGTTCAGTAGTTTTCACGTGATGCTCTAGTCGTCTAGTCTAACAGACAGTTAAAAATTATAAACATTGTATTTCCGGAATCTGCTGGTCCGAGTTAGCGTCTCTGGGTTTTTTTTTTCACATTTTCAAACGCATTGTACAAACTCGAACCTTTTACAAGATTTATTACAGTACTAGAGTTTACCCCGCGGCTACGCCGCGGGTCAACCTCTAGTGCGTATGTCTTGTTTAAAAAGCAAGTGATACAGGTTACATTGTATTAAATTTGTATGTATTTGCCCCCGAAAGATTCACTTCATTTTATATCGCAAACTATACCACACCCGTCTATATGTAAACTACATAAATGACAAAACTTGACAAAAATGACAACATAGATAACATGGTCCAAGTGGACCCAGTGGACCCAGTGGACCCAGTCGACCCAGTGGACAAAATCACAAAACCTGTCCTAGTTTCCGGGATAAACTTTACATAAATCTATCCCAAAATGTATCCCATTATCCGGGATAAAAAGTATCCCTTGGGCACTCTCGGTATTCAAATTATATATGTACCGAGTTTCAGCCAAATCGGTCCAATAGTCTTTCCATAAAAGGATAACAAACAAAAAGACAAATATACTTTTATCCCGCAAACTATCCCTTTTTCCGGGATAAAAAGTATCCTATGTTCATTCTCGGCATCGAAAAAATATATATATATACTGAGTTTCAGCCAAATCGGTCCAGTAGTTTTTACGTGAAAACGGAACAGACAGACAGACAGTTACTTTCGCATTTATAATATTAATAGGGATAGATTTGTGGAATACAGGTTTTTCGTAATTAAACTGCGTTAATTTAAATTTCAAAATATGGTAACGCGTGAGCGACACGTCGAACTCCATTTAGGTACCTTCTAACTTTGAATGATAGTTGTAAGATGATTGTTTAAGCAAGAATTATTCGTGTAGTAAATATAACTGCGTGTAATCAAATATGTTGTTATGTCAAGCAAAGACGTACAGTTTCAGTGAAACTCGATTTTGGCGAGTGATTAATGATTCGAATAATAGATGGCTAAAGGTATCTGTTACCGAGCCATAAAATCGTTTAAAAAATACTCACATTCTATTATGTAATCTGGATGTCTAGGTTAAGGGTTTGTCGTCCATTGTATTATAGTATAATTCTAACTATACTGTATCCAAGCGTTTATTTTACTTTTGACGTTTGCACGTCTATCAAGTTACATATTTCTTGACAGTAAAGCCCACATGAAACAAATGACATAATTGTCGTACTTTATTGTTGTGGATGACGTAATAGTGATGTTCTGTGAGTCGTGTAACGCACAGACTATTAAACCATCGATGCTTTACGTAAATAAATCGATTTGAAAATAAAAAAATGTTCTATTTCAAAAAATAATAATACCGCAATTATTGTAAGTGCCGTTTTAAATGGCTTATTTAATATATGTAAAATATGTTCATTGAAATGTAGGTATATTTATTAAACAATATAAGATGTTTAGCAAAAATATAGAGAAAGTTTAATTGATTAAAACTCATTTATAAATGAAGTCGATTTTTATAAAAAATCGAGTCGGTAACGCATTAGGATATTACTAATTAATCTGTCATCTTGCTGTCACAAGTAAAATAAATACTTGGAAAGGGTATATATAGCTGTAACTATTATTGTTGACCCCTATTCTTTTATTGAAAATATTAAGAAATCTGTGGTTTTTTTTTTAATTCGCAGCCGTATAATCGTTGTAATAATATTGTTGTGTAGCTACAGAGTAAAATGAAAGTAAGTAAAATATTATATAATAAAAATTCTTTTTCGAGAATTAATGTAGTTCCATTTAATGGAATGCTTAAAGTAATGAATTATTGTGTCATAAAATAACTAAAAATTCCATAAATTATAGCTATAGTATAATTGTGTGGAATGTATCTTCGTAGTGACTATTAATACTTAAGGATATTTATAAATGGAAAGATGTCCATAACTCCATTTTTTTCCCAGTATTTTGTCGTAGTTTAGTAAAAACCATTGATCTCTATTATTACCACTGGCCTGACAGCTGTCATTTTTTTCTCATTGATCTGCGCCATTTTGGCGCTTATAGTCAAGGCGCCGAGCGGTGAAAGTCCCAGTGAACTAAATGATGGGTGTTTGTTGTCCTAAATCCGCATTTACTGGATCCTTTTTAGAAGCTTTTTATTAACTTGCAATGGATGTATGTATGTATGTAAGTTCGGGTGGAATCTTGCAAGTTAAATTTGACCAACTTCCCGGTTTCCGATTGAGCTGAAATTTTGCACGCATATGTATATCGCGTGACAATGCAATAATATAGTACCATGGAGCTGATCTGATGACGAGTCGGAAGGTGGCCATAGGAACTCCTGTACCAAACAAGATAGACCCGTCGTGTTTGGGCTCGTTTTACTTGTCTTGGCTAGTACACTGCTGCTACATGATATTCAGGATCTCAGCTCAAAGCTTGTATTTGAAAACCTTGTTAAAAAAGCTTATCTAGTTTATAAAATACGACTACGAAGTTCCAGACGAGACTCACAACGACCACGTTCACGACCGCGATTTTTCCCGTTCCACTTGCTTGCGGACGTTACAATCATAAACTCTAGTGGAAAGGATTATAGATTGTTGATGTAATTAACGACGAAATACACAAATATCGTTGGTTGATTTGAAAATAGCGCCTTTTTCCATGTCAATCGATAGAGAGAACTAATACTCTGTGGTCAACGCCAACTTCGACCCACCTCTTGACATGGGTCGTTGTGAGCGCTGTGTGATCGAAAATAATCACGTCATTAGTGACGTTTTCGCTACGACAATTATCACCACGGTCCTTATGTGGAACGGCTGACAGAGAATTTTGGGCATTGTGAGCTTCTAGAGGAACGTGCCCTTAGTGTAATATTATATGATTCTCATACATTTTCTATTATATTCGTTCAGCTAACGCCACTTGTTTACAGGGTCTTTAAACGCACCAAAATGGCGGTGTTTGAATCGCCTAGATCTGCCAAAAGTTTCAAAGTATTAATTTCGAATTTATTTTTTAAATTTTAATATTTTTTATCACAATTATATTTTTATAACTATTTATTAATGCAAGTAATTCAATGTACATATATAATATTCCGTGTCACAGTGCTTGACCGCGATGAAATCCGAAATTACTCAACCGATTTTGATAAAAAAAATTAATTTTGCGGTAGGTATTTTTTCCAACTTAGGACAGAAGAAAGGTTTCATTTTAGTTTATAATAAAAAAATTACTGAACCACAGCAACGCATGGCCGGGTCAGCTAGTAACATATAAGAATAATACATGTATAGCCCCTATTTCGTCTGGTCTTTTCCAACTTATGTATACGAACAAAACTAAAATGCGTTCTTGAAGTTTGCACAAGTGATCATGCAGGACACAGAGCTATGAGGTTTCCAAGGTGTTACGTACAGAGCTGAGATTGGAAAGTTCGCACTCACACTCAGCCGCTATCAGAATAATAACACATGACGTGTGACATCTCTTGCGTTACCACACTGATGTCTAATGAGTGTTAACACTTGACTGGACCTACATAAACTCAAGGAGCTAACTTCATGTGGAACGTATGTAAATTTTGCGCGTATTTTATCAAAATTATTTGTATCACACCACCGTAATCTGTATCACAATAAGTTTTGTAACGGATATATATTTTAAAATAGGTTTTACTATAATCTGAATTATACGGTTCAAACGAATTTAATTAATTTAGTTGCAAAGAGCCGAAATGAATGATGGTAATCCAATCAATTGATCATGACATCAAATACGACCTCGGTGGTTGACTAAGCATTTGCCGGCCTACTTCATTGCAGCAAAGAGGCTCCGGGTTCGATTTCCGGCGCAGTAAATTTCGTAAACGAACTTTCCGCTATTTACTATGGTCTGAGTGTTTGGAATCGGCCTCAGATTACATAACACAAGCTTAATTTTCTTTGCTTGCGTATATACAATGTGTGTCTTTGTCTGCCACTTGTTGGTTTGATTGAATGATTCAACTTTATGTTGGTTCAACTAAATAGAAAGACAGAAGTGAACCGGCTTTTACTTAGGTTTTTACTGTAAAATATATTTGATTGTAAAAATAATGAACACTCTTACAGTCGCACTTAGAGTTATTTAAATAGATAGAAAACGAATTCAAATACCTTGGTTCACTACTGCAGAATAATTGTGATATAGACAGGGATGTAAGGAGAAGAATAAATGTAGCATGGCTGAAGTGGAGACAGGTAACCGGTGTGACGTGCGACAAACTAATGCCACTGAAACTAAAAGGTCAAATATATAAATCTATCATACGACCAGTCATGCTATACGGGTCGGAATGTTGGGCCACTAAAGTGATAAACTACAAATGTCTCCACTCAGTAATGAAAGAGTATAACCTAAATTATTTGCTAAACAATAAAAATCTTTGATTTACGTTAAACTGTGAGTTTTAGTGTAAATGATCCTTTTCTAACAAAAACGGAACGGACGGGTCAAAAATGAATGGCCCCTTACCACAGATAGTGCATGCAGTGAACAACGGAACAACCAATTTAATCCTATGTTTATTATTTCTTGTACCTATCATAATAAAGGTTTATTAAGTGAATCCTTTAATCTCTGATTGCTGCTGTAAGTCGTTCTAACCAAAGAGTATACGTAAACATAAATGGACTACTGTAGACTTGTGATTTAAATAAATAAAGATTTGAAAATTATTTTTCTGTTATTGTTAATGGCTTCAATCCCTTGGGGAGTTTTGGCGGGAACTGAAGAGATGTTGTGCTGTGCAGTTTTATTCTCTAAAAATGTGTAAAATTACTCTAAAACTAACAATAGTTGTAGGATATTGATAGTTTTTGAGTAGTAGTTATGTTTTTTGTGAGAAATGTGAACTGTATAGTCAAATGTAGCCATTCGAGTTGTCACAAGAACTCAGCTGAATGGCTTCAGCTAAGCTATACATAGGCTTAAGAAAATGAAGAAACTATATGTATTGTAATCTAAAATCTGGCTTAAAGGCCTAGCTGCCAAGCCATAAACCTAAATAAATAACCAATCGCTTTGAAATTAATTTCACCAATATAAAATGCAGACAAAAACGAGTTTTTTTATTACAAAGTAGAATAAACGTTTATCTTGGCGCGCGGCGCATATAAATTTTAGGCTGACCGTAGGTGTTTAGATAACGATACAGGTTACCAGTACAGATAGATGAGTACCGAATGCAGCATTGGTGTGGGCAGAGTCGTATAGCACACCGGGGTGAGAAGTGCCGAAAACAAGTGGTAACCGTTATTCTGGTCAAATATGCGTATTGCGCAAAATCAAATATGAGAGAATACAAAAGACATTTCTTGTCGTAAAAATGACAATTTTGACACAAAGCAAACAAATGACATTATTGACATTTCACACTACAAGTTTATGTGTCGCTCGCTCGCCGAATTTATTTACAAAAATATCACATTCATATCTATTAATAAACTTAGATTACTTTTAGAACAACATTTAAAGACAGTAGGGGCACTAGAAGGTGCAGTATTTATATTGAAAACATTTTGATTACGCGTAATAAAATTCAAAACATTGGACGGAATAGTGAATACACAACATCGGGTTATATCTTTATTTTCTTTTAAAGATGTGGTTTAAAAATCCTTTCCGAAACATGAAACTATGTAAAGCAAAAGTTTTATTAAACAGTTATTTCATCGGTGAATGTGTTAAATAAATCGGTTTATTGATAAGATCTAATCTTTGTGTTAGCGATTAGGAAGATTGCTGGCGTTAATATTAAGTGAATGGTGTGATAATCCGATCTTAGATTTTGTGCTACTGATGTATTTTAAATAACAGTATTTACGTACATAATTTTTATGTAAATATCAAGAATTGTTGGTGTACGTGAACATTATAAAAATGCCTGGAAAAATTAAAGTAAAGGTGCTAGCAGGCCGGAATTTGCCTGTTATGGACAGGGCCAGTGATACAACAGATGCATTTGTTGAAATTAAGTTTGGGGGAGTTACTCACAAGACTGATGTTTGCAGAAAGTCACTTAATCCTCACTGGAACAGCACAGAATGGTATAGGTTTGAAGTGAGTATACTTCTTATTCAAAATTACAACTTAGGCAACAGTTACAACTGGGCCATTGGCAAGGGTGTCAACTGACTCTGTTTGCTTTGAAAATAAAACAAAAGGAACATGTTTTAGCATTTTAATTAAGTGTAAATCCACCTACCTATGATCTAAATATATATTATAAAAAATAAAACTATAAATTTAATGTTTTATTGTTACTTATGTTATAGTTTAACTAGAGTTTTGTTTGAGGCTTCACTTACTTAAATGCTAAATTAGTATCCAAAGAAAACAGTGCCATATTTTAAATTAAAAAGTCTTATAATTTATCTAAATTACTGATTTTTATATACCTATTTGAGGTGAAACCCTAACAAGTAGCTGTCTTACATAAAAATATAATTAGGTTTTTTTATAAATGTAAATCTTCAGAGTTAAACTATCTAACCGATTATAAAAACCACTTAAAAATCTGTTGTGTGGCTTAGAAGGAGTTAACAGATATACAGAGAGATATGTGGAAGGCTAGCAAATGGTGGGGCCAGCCCGTGAAGGGGCTGGCTATCATTTAACCGGGGTGAGGGTGTATTAACGAATGAACCCACAGTCCAGACAAAGGACGCTCGTGGATTAGACAGGGGTTTTAGTGGGTATCCCTAACTGCGGAGTGGTAACAGCCCTTCAAACGTGAGGTGCTATTGCCACCCCGACATTGCGAATCCCACACACAGTTCGCAACCTATCCCCCTTGTGCGGCCCATGGTCCTCAAATTAATGGCCCCCTGTGTAAAAAAAGACATGTGGAATGGAACTTTGTTTTATACTATGAAAAGAAGATACCAAATTTCCAAATAGGCAACCATTCTTGCATTATCTTTCAATCCGCTAACTAAGCTTACACCTTCATTGTACACATTGTTACCACAGTAAACAAAGTAAATTAAAAAAATTAGAATTTCCTATACTGCTAACTTTATTTACTAGTAGTAGTGCAATAAATTCTTTTAAATGTCTAGTATTTTAGCCTGAGACTTAGGAATGTGATTTAAAATTATTAATATATTTTGACCAGTTTAGACAATATCCTTAGAAATTATCATCAATATGTTATTCTGATCTATAAGCTAATTAGTCATGTATGATAGTCATAAATATCAACAAGTACATTGTTTCCCTTAGAAGATCATTTTGGCACAACACATTTTTTTAATCAATCATACTATTTATACAATAAATACTAATACTATTTAATTATGTTTAAATGTCTTACTTAACTTAAGTAACATCTAAAATTAGATATTAAAGTAGAAAATGACTAATTAAATACAAAACTGAATTTTTATTCAAAAATTTTCATATTAGCATAAAAGAGTTTATATATCTCTCCTGTAGATTAGAGTAATTAGGCTGTAGAGTGCGAGGTAATAATCCTCCAGGTACCCATTGAACACCTGCACAGATCGCTGCCACTTGATTTTCATTGATAGTGCACATTGATGAAATGAAAGAGATTTGAGAAGGTCAAATTTGAGATTCGTTTTCTGTAATGTTTGTGTGTCAGTTAGAGCTGCATACCCTATCTATTTTGGGCAAGAGACCCCCTTTTCCAAAATGAACTGAAACCTCAGACCTCCATAGTCAAATAACTTTAAAAATCCTATACCTAGTTTTTTCATACTAATACAAATTTTAAAAACTTTGCTGTTGGTTAAGTGAGTAAACTTGACATCATTTTTTCATCAAAATTTAACAAAATAAATAGACTAAAGTATTAGTCATTGTTATAACAAGTTGGTACACGTAACACATGCAAATTTGAACTTGTGTTAATTAATAAGGATCAATTTTTAGACCTCCTTGATCTCCAAAATCAGTTTTCGTTTATGACAACTCCTGGGAAACTGCTTTTGACCTTAGGGGGTCGATATCAACCACTTTGGTTATCCCTGTGTTAGAGCATCAGGTAAAAACTACTGAATGCATTTAAATGAAACTCAATACAGACCTAGCTTATGTCCCCGGTTAACACTTATGGTGCTGTTTATTACACATGCTCCATTACAATATTAAACAAAAACATTCTAATGATTAGCAATGAGATACAGTGGAGAATGTGTGGCACATTTCAATACATATTTTACTACGTCTGGTGTCTGTCTGCTGTATATTAGTTAGTGGTGTCATTATATCTAATTTTCATTTTAGGGTTGCCACTTTTGTTGTATTATAATATTACTAAATTAAACACCCAAAAGACTGGTTGGCGAGATCGCACTAAATTACATATTCTGGAGAAAAGCTGTGCCAAAGAGGCCATCTGATACTTGTCAATGTGTTAAATTTTTTTTTATAAAAAAGTGTCAATGGAAATAAAGGCTATTTTTATTTATTTATTCAATTAAATTAATAAGCCTAAATGGCACTCTGTTGTTTGTGCCTACCCCGCAAGGGAACTGGCGTGAAGTTATGTATGTATGTATGTCAATTAAATTAGCATTTCATGCAGCTAATTCTACTTAAGGTTTGGCTTTGTACTCACTTTTTAATTGCTAAGCTTGCAAACAGACAGACAGCTCATCTACTGAAAAGTGATTAAAGTCGCGTATAAACTGCAAAACCAGGGATAGTTAACATTTTGCCAGTTTTCAGGATGAGCATAGAGGGGATAGAGGGATCAGATAATAAGAAAGAGTAGACGAGGTGGTATAAGGAAATGAGAAAGGCAAGATAAGATACGGGGATGTGGAAGTGGGCTAGTGAGATTTGGTCAGCGTATGAAATTGGATTTCATACGGTGACTGACTTTCGATAGCTCAGGGTAAGCATCCACATGATATTCTGTGAGAGTGTGCTATCACACTGATTGAGCTGACCGTAACAGCTCTAATCAAGATAATGATTCTAGAATGGGTCTCCCATGTCTTCTGTCTGTGTGATGTTACAATTTTTTGATTTAAAAGTAGCAGGCAAGTCCATGTCAGTCAAAGCTCCATGGAGATGAGTGTCACACACACACACCAACTTACCTATGTCACTCACATATTTTATATATACATTAATTTCGGATACTATATTTTAAGCTGGAGGTGAGGGGTCAGGAATGCCATGATAAAAGGAATTTTTCCTAATTTGGGCTCCCAAATTTTCCATCTATCGTTAAGTGTTTTTCTCTTTCCTCTTATATTTTGTGGAAAGGAATTAAATATATATTCTCTTTGCAATTTCCTAAAAAACATGGCAATATCCAGATTAGAGTCCAATCTGAACTCTTCAGCAATTGTCTGGACTATTTTGTGATAGCCACTTGGCAAAACTGAGAAGGGGTCAGCCCTAATGAAGCTGGCCATGCTTCTCTATCATTGGCCGTGCGCCAAGTGCGGTGTTTTGAAATGATATTTGCATGACGCCTGGCTGAACCGCTGATAGCCAGCCCCGTCGGGCGCTAGGGATATGGGCTTCGTTTCCGTGTCTGCTGTTATTTTGGTCTATTGTTTGTATCTTGTACCCTTGAAGAAGATATTAGAGAATTGAATATATACTTTAATATACATAAATGGTACATAATATCAAGAACATTAATGCAGTGGAGACTTCATTATCCGGACCTCAGATATACGGATTCGCGATTATCCGGATTGGCATTAATTAACACGATTAAGGTTGCAATATTTAATAATTTAAGAAAATATGTGTGTGTATACTAAAATGTGTGTCTAATCCTTTAATTAATTGATAAGTCTTTTTATTTGAATATACGTGAAGCAAAAACTTTGTACCCCTTTTTACGAAAATAATGCGGACGGAGGAGTATGAAATTTCGCACACTTATAGTTTATATAGAGAAGAAGCGACGAAAGCTAATATTTTATTATGCAAAAAAATATATAAATTAAAAAAAAAAAAAACATTACACACACTACCATGTATTTGACATACACACGCATGTATACTCTTTTGTTTATTGTTCAAGTCAAATTAATAGTAGCCTTGGCGAAACCTGTGATTATAGAAGTAAAGTCTTTGACATTAATTATTATGGTCGAATTTCGACCACGGGCGACCACTAGTTTGAATAAACACGTGAACGCGTATAAGTTATCTTTCTAGACTTAATAATATGTACAAAAATAGCTTTGTTCATATATTCTATTATCCGGATTCGGTTTTTGATTATCCGGATGCCTTTCTACGACAATCGGTCCGGTTAATGAGTCTCCACACTATTCAAGAACGGTCGACGTTGTTATCCACCATGGCAATCTGCTTTCAGACAACCTTTGGATGGAGTTTTTTTTAAATTTTTTATTGCATGAACTCAGCAGACAGGCGGCTTGGCAGCTTTGACGCATCGGTTATCTCGATGTGCAGGTTGCATCACGATGTTTTCCTTCAACGTTGTTAGCACGTGGTAATTGTAACAATATGCACATTAGGTCAGAAAACTGCCAAGTGGTGCATGCGTTCCGGTCAGGATCGAACCCGCGCCCTTTGGGTCTGGGACGCGTGCGCTAGCCATTACGCTACCACGACTGTGGTATCACCCGCTTTAGTTGTACATATTTCCAAACAGTCGCTTAAAACAAATAGCTTCTCACCTCTCGACATATTTCCAAACAATCGCTTAAAACAAATAGCTTCTCACCTCTCGATATAATGTGACCATTGTAAGTTTTTTTTTTCTATGTGAACGCGGTGAACTGTAAAGAGTTATACATACATACATACGTACATAACTTCACGCCAGTTCCCTTGCGGGGTAGGCACGAACAACAGAGCGCCATTTAGGCTTATTCTTACACACCTCACTTGCTTCTTTGACATTCATAACTCTTGTCATGCACGCTCGTCTGTTCTTAAGGCTCCTAACATCACCTTCTGCTAGTACACGATCAATTTGATCATGGAAAGTGTGTCGTGGCCTTTAGAGTAAAGAGTTTTCTATCTACTTATCTATTAAAACACAATGAACTTGCAGGTTGATGAATCAGAACTTCAAGACGAACCTCTCCAGCTGAGACTGATGGACCACGACACGTATTCAGCCAACGATGCCATTGGGAAGGTCGTCATCAGTTTAGCCCCACTGCTTGCCAGAGAAATCAATAATGTAAAGAGTGCTACTGCACCACATGGTGGTAAGTCCTTAAATACTTGCTACACACATAACGATCTAGGTATTGTAGCGAGTTATGCTGATTACATGAATCAATACATTTCAACAATTGTCATCGAAGATGTGAGCAAAGATATAATGTCTGCAATGATTTTTCATCCACGCATTTTTTTTTTATTTGCAGGAGATCAGCAGACAGGCGGACGGCCCACTTGATGGAAAGTGGTTACCATCGCCTATGGACATTTGCAACATCAAAGTTGCTGCGACAAATGCGCTGCTAATCTCTTAAGGGAAACTGGTACCTGGTCACTAATGCCGGAACACAACTCAAGGTTGTTATGGCGACATACTTTAGACCAGGGGTGGTAGCCATCCAGTCGGGCAAATGCCGTACCACCTGGCTGTGGGTTGTTAGGTCGCCTCTTACGACAGGCCGCCTCAACGCAGGAAATTGTATTTTCTCCGTTCCTACACGGATGACATTCCTCTAATATTAACGAATCGATCCTCACACATAAACGCTATGATATAATAATACGTATAGGCCATTGAAATGTTACAATGTATATTTTTTAGACCTTAGCGTGTGTTTTTAAAAACCTAATATATATAAATAAATCTAATGGTTCGTTTCCACCTTCGTATGCTTATGAGTAGGTATTCAAGAACCCGGTCATCTTCGGAGCGCTGTAAAACCCAGATAAATTAATGAAATTAAACAAATTTGTAGTGTTCTCAAGGGTTTTTAAAAAATTTTGTTTCTTTTTTTATAAGATTGCTCTGATGTAATTTTATTGTAAAATGATCAGAAAAAAAACTTATTATGCCCAAAAGAAAATTTGTTCAAAAATTTTCATTGTGTTTTGTTTATAACTTTTTTATTTTCCATGTTATGATGAAAAGTAATATGAATAAGGTTGTAGACAATTTAATTTGCTACAAATAATGTCTTATAAAAATTGCTAGTTTACGAGACACAGTGCGAAAACCCTTTGTACCCGTTTTTCCAAGACGGCGGCCGGGGGACAAGGGTGGCGACCCCACAAACTTAAACTTAAGCTTATACTAACCAACCCTACACATCAAAAAAATAAAATTGCTTCCTCTGAAAAATGCAACCCTAAATGTAACTTTTCAATGGACTAGTACATATGTAGCTGGAATTATCATAAAATATATAATTGTTTTCTCTTTTTTTTACCTTCTCAATTCAATTAGTATTATCAGCACAATATGTCTTTTGATTCCATACTCCTCCACTCTGGCATACGTCCTTTGTCACACCACAAATCTTATCCGTGCAGGAACGGAGAAAGAATACAATTTCCTGCGGCCGGGCGGCCTGTCGTAAGAGGCGACAAAACAACCCACAGCCAGGTGGTAGGGCATTTGCCCGACTGGATGGCTACCACCCCTGGTCTAAAGCATGTCGCCATAACAACCTTGAGTTGTGTTCCGGCATTAGTGACCAGGTTCCAGTCTCCCTTAAGAGAGCAGCAGCGCTTTTGTAGCAACTTTGCTGTTGCAAATGTCCATAGGCGATGGTAACCGCTTTCCATCAAGTGGGCCGTCTGCCTGTCTGCTGATCTTCTGCAATAAAAAAAAAAAAAAATATTGTCCTCTTTTACACATTCCATCTTTTTTTTGGTCCACATTCCATTTGTACCCGTTAATCTTTTTTTTTTTTTTTATTGCGTGAGTTCAGCATACAGGCAGACGGCCCACTCGATGGAAAGCGGTTACCATCGCTTATGGACATTTGCAACACCAAAGTTGCTACAAATGCGCTGCTGCTCTCTTATGTGAGACTGGAACCCTGGTCATTAATGCCGGAACACAACTCAAGGTTGTTATGGCAACATACTTTAGACCAGGGGTGGTAGCCATCCAGTCGGGCAAATGCCCTACCACCTAGCTGTGGGTTGTTAAGTCGCCTCTTACGATAGGCCGCCCCAATGCAGGAAATTGTATTCTTTCTCCGTTCCTGCACGGATAAATAAATAAATCTTCCAGTCTCACATTCTTTTTGTCACTCATTACATGCCCATACCACCTCAGTCTTCTTCTTCTGAATTTTCAGTCACAGGCGCAACTTCCAAAGATACCCGTATGTACTAATTTCTTATCTTATCCATTCTTGAAACACCATACATCCATCTCAACATTTAGCTGAGTGCAGATGTTTGTGGTCTATTACTTAAGTGCCCCCACATAACAGTAACTCTCTTCTTTATTTTTACCTTCTCCCAATTATTTGGGGTCGGCACAATATGTCTTTTTCCTCCATACTCCTCTATTCTGACATACACAAATCCTCTGTCACACACAAATCATCATATCATCCTTCACACAATCCATTCATCTCTTTTTTGGTCTACGTTTAAATTTATATCCATCAATCTTGCAGTTTAGTGGTTCGGGCATGTGGAAAGAATGCATGATGAAAGAATGACTAAACAGATATACAATGCAAAAGTGGATGGATGCTGAAGTCGTGGAGGGCCACGACACACCTTCCATGATCAAATTGATCGTTTACTAGCAGAAGGTGATGTCAGGAGCCTTAAGAACAGACGAGCGTGCATGACAAGAGTTATGAATGTCAAAGAAGCAAGTGAGCTGTGTAAGAATAAGCCTGAATGGCGCTCTGTTGTTCTTGCCTACAAGGGAACTGGCGTGAAGTTATTAACGCTCCATTCAAACTATTCTATATATATATATATATATATATATATATATATATATATATAGATGAGGGTTGTTGAAGTTTTATACATCTGGGGTTACGTTTAAGTCTGGTAGATTGTTTGATAAGTTTGGCTATAAGCCCAACGCGAGTCGTCGTATAAACATCTTGTAATTACGGATTTAAATTCCTTCAATAAGTGTTATTCTTTCATACCGATACGGATCAAAATGCAGTGAAAAATTTGGCAAAAACATGATCGTTAATTACTTAATAAAATCTTGGTTGAAACTAGAGATGCCACAGACATTCGGCCGCTTCGATATTTGGCCGAATACTGCGCGCTATTCAAATCATAAAGTAAAATGCGCACTTATTATCTGAAAATATATTTCTAAATCCAAAAATTATGGCGTCAATACTCAAAATTTTTATCCGTGCAGGAACGGAGAAAGAATACAATTTCCTGCGGCCTGTCGTAAGAGGCGATGTTCCATCGTATGAGTGCGACTGGCCAATAACCCAAAGATGGCTACCACCCTTGTTCTAAAGTATGTCGCCATAACAACCTTGAGTTGTGTTCCGGCATTAGTGACCAGGTTCCAGTCTCCCTTAAGAGACCAGCAGCGCATTTGTAGCAACTTTGGTGTTGCAAATGTCCATAGGCGATGGTAACCGCTTTCCATCAAGTGGGCCGTCTGCCTGTCTGCTGATCTCCTGCAATAAAAAAAAAATTGTTATTGTCGTAGTTTGTTTCATTTATGCGCATACGACGATACGCGTACATTGTTGGGCCCAGATTGTACAAACATGAAAGTGATTTTAAGATTTATGCTTATTATGTTCCATATTTTTTATAATTGTAGTAGGTGTTAGTTATTTTGAATTAATTATTTTTTGAAATTCATTCACATAAATCGAATATATAGATACATCAGTATTTATTGTACACCAAAGCATAGATAATTTACAAATAATGATAAGTATACACATTACATATACAGGCCGTTCCATTAGTAGCTCACAACACGTTCCACAAGGCGACCGCGATCGTTGTGGTCGTGGCGAAAATGTCACTAATGACGTCATCATTTTCGATCACACAACGCTCACAACGACTCATGTCAAGAGGTTAGTCGAATAGCCGTTCCTCTTGGGTTTACGACTGTAACGCTGGCAAGCAAGTGGAACGGGTAAAATCGCGGTCGTGGACGTGGTCGTTGTGAGTCCCTAATGGAACGTAGTCATAAGTACAAAAACAATATAAATATATACACACGCCCAATGACACCCACACACACGCGAGCACACACACACACTTATTAGGGTGATTATTTTCGACTATTTTTCGGTTCCCGTCCGAAATTTATGTTGAAAGAAAGAAAGAAAAAAATTATTTGAAGAAATAGCGACATACTTACATTGCAAACATGTATCATAAAAATAAAAATATATTTTGAGAATTCGTACGCCGCATTTTCAGCAAACAAGGTTTGCATTCGGTTTATTGCTGTGCCGGCATAATATCCGAAACAACGCTGATTTTCAGTGCAAAACTTCCTTTTGGCTTAATACTAATACTAGTATGTGGAAAGAATGCATGATGATAGAATGACTAAACAGATATACAATGCAAAAGTGGATGGATGCAGAAGTCGTGGAAGGCCACGACACACCTTCCGTGATCAAATTCATCGTGTACTAGCGGAGGGTGATGTCAGGAGCCTTAAGAACAGACGAGTGTGCATGACAAGAGTTATGAATGTCAAAGAGGCAAGTGAGGTGTGTAAGAATGGGCCTAAATGGCGCTCTGTTGTTCTTGCCTACCCCGCAAGGGAACTGGCGTGAAGTTATGTATGTATGTATGTACTAAAACGACCTAAATATTTTAATGAGTTTAATTTAAAAACTATTTAATTTGTATACTATAATATATACGTACAAAAGAACATCAATGTTCCATATTTAAAATAGTGCATTGTGGCCACTAATTATGGTAATTACAATAAAAAAAATGCATGTGTATGTAACTCATGCTTAATCTATGAAAAAATATGATAAACATGACAAAAGAACATATGTTCCATATTTAAAATTAACATTGTGTAATCGATTCATTCTAATCAAATACTGCATGTCGTAATGTATGACTGATCTTAATAGAGGGAAAAAATATACAGATAAACATGACAAAAGCAACAATTCATATTTAAAATTAGTGCATTGTGGCCAGTAACCTATAAATGTTTCATATGATATCTTACTGTAACATAAACATTATAACTTGTTATTATATTCTACTTTCCCAATATATAAACAGGCCATGTCCCGTTGAAAAAAAAACACCGAAAATTACAGCATCAATGTTCCTTAAAATTTCATTGTCAGTAATTATTTTAATTCAATATCAAAACTGCATGTCTAATGTATGACTCTTAACAGAGGGAAAAAATATTCTAAAATGACAAAAGTTTACGATGTTCCATATTTAAAATCCGTGCATTGTGGCCAGTAATTATTTTAATTACAATAAAAAAACTGCATGGCGTAATGGCGGACTGTCGTAAGAGGCGACTTACACAACCCACAATGTTCCAGGTAAAATTAGGGCATTGTGGCCCGTAATTACTTAATGGCAATACCAAAACTGCATGTGCGTAATGTATGACGATCCAGAGGGACAACCTATCAGATAAAAATGACAAAAGAACATCAATGTTCCGGCATTAAAATTGTGCATTGTGGCCAGTAATTATTTTAATTAAGAGAGCAGCAGCGCATTTGTAGCACCTTTGGTGTTGCAAAGTCCATATGATAGTAACCGTATTTTAATCAGTAAGTGGGCCGTCTGCCTGTCTGCTGATCTCCTGCAATAACAGATAAAAATGACAAAAGAACATCAATGTTCCATATTTAAAATTAGTGCATTGTGGCCAGTATTATTTTTTACAATAAAAAAATGCATGTGCGTAATTATGACGGATCTTTTATACAGATTGACAAAATAACATCAATGTTCCAAGTTTAACCTTAGTGCCCTGTGGCCAGTAATTATTTCGATATACCAAAAAGCCGCATGTGCGTAACACTATCACGGATCTTAACAGAGGGAAAAAATATACAGATAAAAATGACAATATACATCAATGTTCCATATTTAAAATTAGTGCATTGTGGACTGTAATATTTTAATTATAAAAAAAAACTGCACGTGCATAATATATGACGGATTTTAATGGAGGGAAAAAAATTACAGATAAAAATGACAAAAGAACATCAATGTTCCATATTTAAAATTAGTGCATTGTGGCCAGTAATTATTTTAATTACAATAAAAAAACTGCATGTGCGTGATGTATGACGGATCTTAAGGACTTTCCCTGAGTTTAAAAAGATTTTCCATATAAAATACACGTAGAACAAGACTATTTTTTTGTTTTTCTATAACTCAGCCGCATTTTATGCTACCACGTAGATTTAAAATTAGTGCATTGTGCTCAGTAATTATTTTAATTACATTCTACAATACTGTGTGCGTAATGTATGACGGATCTTGAAGAGGGAAAAAATATACTGATAAAAATGACAAAAGGTATCAATGTTCCATATTTAAAATTAGTGCATTGTGGCCAGTAATTAAAATTACTAAAAAAACTGCATGTGCGTATCTCCCATGCAATAGACGGATAAAAAAAATGTATATTGCAAATTTCTTGGAAATGTCTACAAAAAAATATAGACTAAGATAAAAATGACAAAAGAACATCAATGTTCCATATTTAAAATTAGTGCATTGTGGCCAGTAATTATTTTAATTATAATAAAAAAACTGCATGTGCGTAATGTATGACGGATCTTAACAGAGGGAAAAAATATACAGATAAAAATGACAAAAGAACATCAATGTTCCATATTTAAAATTAGTGCATTGTGGCCAGTAATTATTTTAATTACAATAAAAAAACTGCATGTGCGTAATGTATGACGGATCTTAATACAGGGAAAAATATACAGATAAAAATGACAAAAGAACATCAATGTTCCATATTTAAAATTAGTGCATTGTGGCCAGTAATTATTTTAATTACAATAAAAAAACTGCATGTGCGTAATGTATGACGGATCTTAATAGAGGGAAAAAATATACAGATAAATATGACAAAAGAACATCAATGTTCCATATTTAAAATTAGTGCATTGTGGCCAGTAATTATTTTAATTACAATAAAAAAACTGCATGTGCGTAATGTATGACGGATCTTAATAGAGGGAAAAAATATACAGATAAAAATGACAAAAGAACATCAATGTTCCATATTTAAAATTAGTGCATTGTGGCCAGTAATTATTTTAATTATAATAAAAAAACTGCATGTGCGTAATGTATGACGGATCTTAACAGAGGGAAAAAATATGGTTACAGATATAAAAATGACAAAAGAACATCAATGTTCCATATTTAAAATTAGTGCATTGTGGCCAGTAATTATTTTAATTACAATAAAAAAACTGCATGTGCGTAATGTATGACGGATCTTAACAGAGGGAAAAAATATACAGATAAAAATGACAAAAGAACATCAATGTTCCATATTTAAAATTAGTGCATTGTGGCCAGTAATTATTTTAATTACAATAAAAAAACTGCATGTGCGTAATGTATGACGGATCTTAATAGAGGGAAAAAATATACAGATAAAAATGACAAAAGAACATCAATGTTCCATATTTAAAATTAGTGCCGTAATGTCAGGCTGGATACCTGTATTTGACACCATGCACGGTATACGCGGAGAGTTAAAAAAACTGCATGTGCGTAATGTATGACGGATCTTAATAGAGGGAAAAAATATACAGATAAAAATGACAAAAGAACATCAATGTTGCGGCGTGCAGTTCTTTCATTGTGAGTCTCGTGACGTTCTTTTACCTTCAAACTCCTTCCTTTATGGCCAGTAATTATTTTAATTACAATAAAAAAACTGCATGTGCGTAATGTATGACGGATCTTAATAGAGGGAAAAAATATACAGATAAAAATGACAAAAGAACATCAATGTTCCATATTTAAAATTAGTGCATTGTGGCCAGTAATTATTTTAATTACAATAAAAAAACTGCATGTGCGTAATGTATGACGGATCTTAACAGAGGGAAAAAATATACAGATAAAAATGACAAAAGAACATCAATGTTCCATATTTAAAATTAGTGCATTGTGGCCAGTAATTATTTTAATTATAATAAAAAAACTGCATGTGCGTAATGTATGACGGATCTTAACAGAGGGAAAAAATATACAGATAAAAATGACAAAAGAACATCAATGTTCCATATTTAAAATTAGTGCATTGTGGCATCAATAACTTCCCAACATCTTTGCATCAGTTACAGGCTCCTCAAACAGTGCTTGATTGACTTAAAAGTAGGCAAGCATTCTTAGCTGTTAGGGAAAAATATACAGATAAAAATGACACATGAACATTTATGTTCCATATTTAAAATTAGTGCATTGTGGCCAGTAATTATTGTAATTACAATAAAAAAACTGCATGTGCGTAACATATGACGGATCTTTAGAGGGAAAATATATACAGATAAAAATGTCTGCTTCAAGTTCATCTCCATATTCCATCCCCTCTATACTACTCCTTCTTCTACTCTACTATTCCCCTTTGCCTATCCTGAATGCTAGCAATTATGTTGGTTACAATAAAAAAACTGCATGTGCGTAATGCATGACGGATCTTAATAGAGCGAAAAAATATACAGGTAAAAATGACAAAAGAACATCAATGTTCCATATTTAAAATTAGTGCATTGTGGCCAGTAATTGTCTTAATTACAATAAAAAAACTGCATGTGCGTAACGCATGACGGATCTAGAGGGAAAAAATATACAGATAAAAATGGCAAATGAACATAAATTTCGGAAACGATCTTTCTGTAATTTACTACGGTCTGGGTACTTGGGATCGGCCCCAGAGTAGTCCGTTGTATATCACCCATAACACAAGTGTAACTTGCTTAGCTTGGGGATATACAATGTGCGTGTCTGACGAATCTTAATGGAGGGAAAAACTACACAGATAAAAATGACAAAAGAACATCAATGTTCCATATTTAAAATTAGTGCAATGTGGCCAGTAATTATTTTAATTATAATAAAAAAACTGCATGTGCATAATATATGACGAATCTTAATGGAGGGAAAAACTACACAGATAAAAATGACAAAAGAACATCAATGTTCCATATTTAAAATTAGTGCATTGTGGCCAGTAATTATTTTAATTATAATAAAAAAACTGCATGTGCATAATATATGACGAATCTTAATGGAGGGAAAAACTACACAGATAAAAATGACAAAGGAACATCAATGTTCCATATTTAAAATTAGTGCAATGTGGCCAGTAATTATTTTAATTATAATAAAAAAACTGCATGTGCATAATATATGACGAATCTTAATGGAGGGAAAAACTACACAGATAAAAATGACAAAAGAACATCAATGTTCCATATTTAAAATTAGTGCATTGTGGCCAGTAATTATTTTAATTATAATAAAAAAAACTGCATGTGCGTAATATATGATGGTATCTTAATGGAGGGAAAAAATATAGAGATAAAAATAACAAAAGAACATTAATGTTCCATATTTAAAATTAGTATATTGTGGCCAGTACCACACTTTATTAGCCACAATAAAAACTTTTTGGTGGAGATTCAGCTGTTTTTTTTTCTTTTTTCAATTTGTCATAATCTAATGAAATCTCAACCCAGGTCCAATGATACCACCGGGGTACAGAGCGACGGCTGTTCATGGCTTCGTTGAAGAGTTGGTGGTGAATGATGATCCCGAATATCAGTGGATTGATAAAATCAGAACACCCAGAGCTTCGAATGAGGCTAGACAAGTTGCTTTCATTAAGCTCGGTAATCAGGTATGTTATTTAACTTTTGAATTTTTATTCTATGTTCTAACTCTTACGCTTTGCAATCGGTAAGTGTCCATTATCCGGGATTAAAGGTATCCCGTGTCCCACCCTGGTTATTAAAATTACATGTATACCGAATTTCAACTAAATCGGTCCAGTAGTTTTTCCGTAAAAGCATAACTAACAGAAATACAAATATATTTTATCCTGGAAACTATCCCATTTTTGGGATAAAAAGTATCCTATGTTCATTCTCGGCATCGAAAATATATAAATACTGAGTTTCAGCCAAATCGGTCCAGTAGTTTTTCCGTTTTTCCGTTATAATATTAATAGGGATATTCTATCTGTGCAGGAACGAAAAAAGAATACAATTCCTGCGGCCGGGCGGCCTGTCGAAGAGGCGACAAGACAACCCACAGCTAAGTGGTAGGGTATTTGCCCGTCTGGATGGCTAACACTCCTGATGTAGTATATGTTGCCATAATGACCTTGAATTGTGTTCCGGCACTAGTGACCAGGTTCAGGTCTTCCTTTAAAGAGCAGCAGCTCATTTGTAACACCTTTGGTGATATAAATGTCCATAGGCGATGGTAATCGCTTCCCATCACGTGGGGCGCCTGCCTGTATGCTGAACTCATGTAAAAAAAAAATAAGTTTTGTAAATTTTATTATTATTAAACCTTTTATTATATTACCTACATACATCACGCCTGTTTCCCGTTGGGGTAGGTGGGGACAATGGATCTTCATTTGCTACGATCCTAACACACTTTTCATATACTTTCACTAAGTGACCCAAAACCCACACAAAATCATCCAAATCCGTCCAATATATTAGGAGGATCTTAGAACCCGATCCCAGTACCACTTACCGGTTCTAAAAACTAAACCATCCGGGGACCCACTCAAACACACAAAAAATGATTCATCAAAATCGGTAAAGTCGTTCTCAAGTTATGCGCGAACATACCTTTCAAGAATTCATTTTAATTTATATAGAAGACTAGCTGACCCGGCAAACTTCGTACCGCCTCAGAATCAATAAATAAAAAAGCTGAATGATAATTGCAGAATTTTACAAGTTTAGTAAAAAATGTGCTCAAAACTTAACCGGAACGAATATCAAATGTTCGACATTCAAAACCAAAAGAAAAGAAAAATAAATCACTTTTAAATTTAATTTGATTTCTGAACGACTTTTAAATTTAATTGATTTCTAAACGACGGGACGAACATCAAATGTTTGACAGGTAGGAATAGTTTCTAAGGGAAAGCGAAATTGTTATTTTTACTGTATTCCGAGCATTTTTTTTTCATATTTACTCACCTTTTAAACCTTCCCTGGACTTCCACAAATAATTCAAAACCAAAATTAGCCAAATCCGTCCAGCCGTTCTCGAGTTTTAGCGAGACTAACGAACAGCAATTGATTTTTATATGTATAGTTTAAAATTGACATGTGACATTGTTGTGAATAAAAGATTTCCGGTTCCCATTATTTACGTTGTTATAATATTGTGTAATGTTTTTCAGGTTCAGCGATTGGTTGGCCTGAAGGCGACTGAACTGGGCGCAAACGCAGTTGTCGGATATCAGCAGGACTTCGATTTAGAAGGGGAGGCCGGGGTAGTTGCTAGAGCGATAGGTAATTCTTCGATTTCTCTCTATCCTTAGAACATTTTTAGGATTTCATAGCCATTTTAGTAGATACATACATACATAACTTCACGCCAGTTCCCTTGCGGGGTATGCACGAACAACAGAGCGCCATTTAGGCTTATTCTTACACACCTCACTTGCTTCTTTGTCATGCACACTCGTCTGTTCTTCTCACACCACCTTCTGCTAGTACACGATCAATTTGATCATGGAAGGTGTGTCGTTGCCTTCTACGACTTCTGCATCCATCCACTTTTGCATTGTATATCTGTTTAGTCATTCTTTCCACATGCCCGAACCACCGGAGCATTCCTTTCCTTACCTTCACCCCAACACTCTCTTTCAGACCAACTCTCTTTCTTACTTCGGTATTACGAACGCGGTCCGCGAGCGTCACTCCGCAGATTTTGCGCAGTGCTCGCATCTCGACCGCGTTTACTCTACTTTCATGCTCTCTCTTCCATACCCAACTCTCGCTTCCATACATGAGCGTAGGTACCAGCACCGCGTTCTGTATGGCAAGCTGGGCCTTCTGGCTGAGGTTCTTAGCGCCTAGAAGTTTACCTAACGCTCCATTCACACTATTCCCTATAACTATAACACTATAAAAAGCCATTTTAGTTTAACCGGAAATTATATAAAATAGCGGCCCCTTCCGACGTCGCCCGAGCAGTTAAGGCAAATTTTTATACACCTTGGGCTACATATTAAAGTTTTTGTAGGGCTCCCTAACTTTTTCTAGTAATCAATTTAGCCTATGTTACTCATGGATAACATAGTATTCTAATGGTGAATGTATTTTCGAAATCGGCCCAGTAGTTTTTGAGTTTATTTGTTACAAACATACAAAAATACAAATCTCTCTGATTTATAATATTAGTATAAAGAGTATGTACTTATAGATTGGCATGTCTTTGTATGTATAAATTATAGTTTTTGTAAAATTATTTTTTCAGGCACAGCTGTTAGTATATCTCCAGTGCCGGTGCCAAGTCAACCTGTCAACATGCCACCTTGTACACAGCAGTGAGTAAATTAAAGAGATATAAAAGAAATCGTATGTGTGTGCAGTTCACACACAGTAGAAGTGAATCAACGTATGACTAGAGGTGGAAGGGATTCTAAATTTCGTGTAATACTCTTTATAAAAGAACTATTATGTAAATTAATCTACAATATTTTCCCATGTAATGATGTGCAGGCCAAATTCATGAATTTGATTGTAAACACCATTTTGAGCTATTATTATATATTTTTTAATAGAATATCACGTATCACGATATAATAAACTAATTATTCCGTATTTTTATGTATATTTCAGTTTATAAAATTTTTATAATTCATAATATCTAAGCTAAATGTCGAAATCCAAAAAAGAAGTGAATCCAAGCTTTAAATGTTGTCAGAACAATAAAAGTAACACGTAGATTAGTATACCAGTCACAATACTTAATAAATTTTATTTTTGCATGGTTTGTTCGTGTTGCGCTTGAAAAATTAAACAAATTTAGACAATTAAAAAAGTATTTGGACATTTTGGCTGTAGATAGCGACAACGTAACCGATTTGAATGAGTACTATCAGACTCATCAAGAAGAATTGCAGAGATTAGTTACCATTCTCAACCCTAATGCTCCATCGTTTCTAGACGAGACAGAGAACATAGAGGAAGACGATGAAAAAAGTCTGAATCAAACAAGGCAATCTAGTATCACCAGTTATACTGGAAATCTTTCGTTGTATCAAGATTATTATGCATCTCAAAAAAGCTTGAAACACATCACTGAAGATCAATCAGATCTTAATAGATTGTTGAATAAAGGAGACGATTGTGACTCAGATTCGTCAGGTCCATTACAAAAGATAAAGAAACTAAAAACAAATTTGTTCAGCAGAAAATTTCGCTCGCGTAAGAGTGAAAAACAAGACGATTCGATTTCAATTAAATCGAACTCCTCCGACACGTCGAGGATATCATTGACTGATATAAAAAATGAATTTAAAAAATTCAAAAAGTTGAAAAAGATTAAGATACGTAAACCGTTTGTTAATAAAGAAGAGGAAGGGGAAGGCATGGCGTCTGTTCTTGCTAGATCTGTAATACATGCGCATACTAGTTTGGCGTGTATAGCTGAAACACAAGATTCTGAGCATTCTCCATGCTCAACGATGAGACGTACCAGTGAATCTGAACCAACCATTAATCTTTCCGATGAAGATCGTCCAAGAAAAATATCCACAGAACAATCGGCGGATATTAAACATGATGATAACGTTAATAAAGCACCTGAAATTCGTTGTTCATCTCTTACTAACCTTAGCACAGAAGGCATCGAACCTGTTTTAAGTAAGTTATCTGAATCTTGCCCTACAACACCAATGGTTGATAGGAGTGAAAATCTTTTAAAATTGCCAGGAGATGTTGGTTACTTCGGATCAGTGTCCTCTGCTTTATCAGCAGATAGCTCCGAAGTCTATTCAAGCTCTGATGAAGATGATGAAAGTTCAGAGATTAAAAGTGATGCAGAAAAATCTGTGGAAACCACTAGCTCAGTAGTTTCACAAGTATTGAGGCATGAAGTCGATCAAAGTTTTATTGCACAGATGGATAAGAAGTTAAGTATCTTGGAATCGGTTACTCCTGATCTTAACGAGATTGCACAACAGGATATCAGTGGTTTTCCTGAATTAGAAACAATTCCTAGCGAAAAAAATACAGTTGAACGCACGTGCGATTTAGAAGCAATTGAAATTAATTCTCAGGAATTAGGTAAAAAGCGTGAAAATGAATCACATGCATCTAACAATCATTTAACTGTACCAGACTTTGAAATTATTAAAAATGAAACTGATGAAACGAATATTACCCGAGAAGCACATGAATCTTCTTCATCTAAAACTGGATCCATGTCTCCGCCAATA
Organism: Dendrolimus kikuchii; assembly: GCA_019925095.2. Taxonomy (NCBI): domain Eukaryota; kingdom Metazoa; phylum Arthropoda; class Insecta; order Lepidoptera; family Lasiocampidae; genus Dendrolimus; species Dendrolimus kikuchii. The sequence continues at coordinate 17,417,033 of CM034408.1, forward strand.
AGGCCTAATGTCAACTACATAAAACTGCACAATCCTTTTACACATAAAAAGGCAGCTAAAAGTGTCAGTGCTCCATCATCTCCGACAGAAAAGCATGGCTTTGTGTATCGTTCTTCGAAACGTATAAAACGTGGGCTTTCGAAGTTATCCAAAAGCAGTATGATAAAAAGTCTTTCTCACTATTCTTTGCTGCCAAAGAAAAAACAAGAGAAAACATTTAGTAAATCTGGCTCTTTTTCTGATGTTCCCTCTAAAGCTCCGAGTGATACTGTGCTTGGATCTCTTTTCATGTCTTATTCAGACTTGCTCAGTTTAGACAAAGAAAGTTTATCGCCAAACAAATTGCATAAGAGCGATGAATTTGGCCATAAAAAGGTATCGATGTATATTGGTTCAGAACCTGCATCTCGAGCTTCTTTCAGTGGGTCTACTTTTCCTTTCCACTCTAAAGAAGAACACGAATATCATAAAAAAGATAAATATGGACTAAAGCCAACAGGACTTGTGCATACAGCTATGGAAACAATATTAATCGATAAAGTACAATCGCTTTTAATTCCTACTTCCCCCGAGCCTACCGCTTCAAATAAATTTTTTGCAGACGTCAGTGAGAGGTTAGAAAAAGTGGAGGATAGTAGGAATAGAGATTGTTCTAATTTTGATAAAGCCAGATCTTTGCCCCCTGAAATGCCCAGAAATTTTATTGTTAAAAAAGATGACGATTCTCATAAAGCAGTTAAATTAAATAGTCCAGAATGTTCAGGACTTATTCATACTGCTATGCAAACAATGCTATTAGATAAAGCGCAGACTTTGATACCCGAAAAATCCGAAATTGTAATACCAAAACAAAGGCCTCATAATGTCAGAACTGATGAAACGAAAAATGGAACTCCAGAATCAAGCGGCATGGTACACACGGCAATGGAGACAATGCTTATGGATAAAGTTCAGTCTTTAATTAATCCTACCGTGTCACAGGTTGTCATACCTCCAGTGCATGAAGGCAATAATCAAGACACTGTTATAAAAACAGAGCTCAAACAAGCAGTAGAAAACAAAAGAAGGATTTGTGAAAGTCCTCCTATTCCTTCAAAAGGTTTGGTGCATACTGCGATGGAGACAATGTTATTAGAAAAAGCGCAATCAATTCTTCCAAAAACACCTGAATTTATTGAGACAGAGCCATCTTTTGAATCTAGGGAAATTCATAAAGTCGAACCGAAATCTCAAAGTCTCATTCACACTGCAATGGAAAGTAGTCTAATTGATAAAGCTCATTCTGTAATACCGGAAACAGCTAAACCGATCCAGTTTAAAGAAGACCATAATGTTTTAGAAAGAAGAGGTTCGAAAAGTTTTCTTAAGAAACCAAAAATAGTAAAAACCGCCATGGAGAAGGTTCATAACTTATTAGGTCCAATGTCTCCAGATTTGGTTGTTGAAAAGGCTAAGAAGTTTTTTGACGACGGTAAAGAAGAAAAACATAGCTTAGTACACACAGCGATGGAAACAATGCTTATGGAGAAGGTTCAAGCCTTGATTGTTGCTGAACCGGAGTCTGGAAGTCATAAAAAACTTTCAAATATTACACCAGAAACGACACCTATGCCGAAACCTGCAGATACAAAAACAAATACATCGATGATAATGGAAAACAAAAGAGATATATCTGAAAATACTCAATTAGAAATTGTGCTATATGATGACATTGAAAAACCAATTAACGATTTGACTACTACGACGCCGACAGAGTTTATATCTGAGGCTACCTCTAAAAACGTAGAAACATTTTCGCCAAAGGAAGTAGCAAATAACGCAAACGCTTCGACTGTTGTATTAAAAGACGATATTAAGAATGAACCTCAAAGCTTAGATCAAACTGCAATGCCATCTAATCTAATTGATAAAATTCAAACACTTTCTCATTCCGATTCAACATCTATAGCCGATCCAAAAGCTAAAATAACTCAAAAACCCAGTGATTCTGTAGAATTTAGGGAAACAACATTTTCAACAAAACCACGCATAGTTAGTGAAAAATTAAAAGCTAAGCCTGCAAAAACAAGTGCAGAGAAGAAGGATAAGGTGTTAACTAGACAAGACAGTATACACTCATCGTCCAACGAGTCGCTCGAAGATGCTGCACCCGAAATGTCCAATAATCCCTTAACTAGTGATATAACAAAACCTATAATAACAGTACAAGTAACAAGTCATCTGGAAACAATACCGTCATTGCCTGAGAGTATTGAACAAGACAGTGTCGATGTAGACGAGACTAACAAAGCTAGTGTGTGTGATAACTTGCATGCAGTGTGCGGTGTCGACAGGGAGAAGGAGAGAGAAAAGGAGAAAGAGAAAGAAAGAGGATCACCGAGACATGCCAGGCACGAGTCGTATGGCAGTAGGATGGAGCCGGTTGTTCACACGCAGAACTCTTCTTTGAACGCCTCGTCGACCCCGCTCGGCATTCATCGCAGGTCTTCGGATTCTGACCTCAGTGTTACGCCTAAAGGTATGTCTTCTTCTTTTTAAATGTGGCACGGTTTTCAAGTTTTGATCAACCCTGAATCAAACGCGTTAGCGAAATTGTAGAGTAGGCCTTTGAATGCCAAACAGTACTTGTGTCAACTCAAAAAAACATATTTTACTAAAGAGGTGAGCTGTTTAATATAGATATACAATTCTTCATTAAAATCAACCCCCATACCAACCCCCTAATGATGAGAATGTGAAATACTAAAGAGATATCTTTTTCGGGATTTTTGTCCATATGTAGTCAATACCATTAGGCAACTGTAAACTAAATCTATCTAGAGAACCAATTTTGAACAAACATTTTTTTTTAATCTTAGGCTATTTCCGAATTAGGCTCTGACAGCTTATGTTGATTAATGCCTACATCGATTTAATTTAATATGTATTAGTTCATCAGTAACCTCCTTTCATTTTTGTACTGATCACA